>JAPVLO010000089.1:4200000-4633513 GCA_027257055.1 Cephalopachus bancanus
ACTTGAAAAAATTGCTGGTACTTTATCACAAATGAAATTTTAAAAACAAATTAAGCAAAATGGAGAATAACTTATGTAAAAATCTCCAGAAATAATTTTTTAACCTTGATTTTATTGCCACTACAAAACAAAATATGTTATACAAAATTTTTGCCTATAAACCAAATTACTATTATCACTAGATCTACTTCTGCCACTTGAATACATGTTAATAAATTGTATTTAATTTATTAACTTTGGATGAGGATTTTTAAGTACCTATCAGAGAAGTGATCCAGAGAAAGTCTGTTCTTCATATGGTGTTCATAATTTGGCATACTACAATCACAAAAAAAAAAAAGCATGGATTTTTAAACAGATGTCTTATGTGTATGTGTTCATAAACTATTGGCAGATTTTTATCATAATCTCTTAGACTTCTATCTTTTCATTTAGGTGAAAGAAGAGACAGGTCTGATAAATGTCTGGGATAAAAAATAAATCAGTGCAGCTGTGACCCAGGTCAGAATTATTCTTAATATTCACAATTAATTTCTGGAGAGCAGCTTGTATACAACATTACCAGCTGCTCCTTTAACAAATATGTGCACATTTTGGCAACTACAAATTTAGTCATTTGCTGTACTCACATGAAAATCAAAAAAGGTGAAATCATCTTGTATGCTTTTCTTTTTTTCTTTTCCTGGTTTACTTTACAGTGATAATGCTTTTTAGCATATGAATTGTAAGCAAAAGTAAATTAAGAATGATGTGGCACCTGAGCTACAAATGAGCCTTTTTCAAGTTAGAAGACATATCTTAATTAAAATATGATGAATGGTAATGATAGGCCTCTCTATGACTTTTTGTTGTTATGAATCTCTGTAGAGATGTTTTCTATTTCATTTTGCTAATCCATTTATACTCTTCGTTTATAGTATAGACACTGGGTGAAATTATATTATTTTAGATTCAACCATGAATGACTTGAATCAGCAATAAAAAGACAGTATTTGTATGCATTTTTATGGAGGTGAATAATAGGAACCAATGCATAATGTTTTCTATGCAAGGTGATACTGCCATCTCATCCCAATCTCCTTAGAATTGTTTTTTTTTTTTTAGCTTCCTGCTCAGAGACTGAAGGATGACCTTTTGACATCAACTATTTCTACATGTGAGCTCTGAACACTGAAAATATACTAATTAAGAATACTCAATGATACAAATTGACTGATACTTAAATATATGTAAAAGGGAGACAACATAAATAGCCTGATTTAGCCATTCCATAATAGGTACGTATATCAAAATATCATACTGTGTGACATAAATATATGCAATTTTAACTTGTCAGTAAAAACGCATTTTAAAAAGGAGGAACAGCATCACATTATATAAATATAGAGGAACTTTAGAATAATACACACTTTTTTTATTTACAACATTGATTACAAGCCATGTTTTCTTTAAAAGTTCTAGCATTTCTTGGTTTCGTTTGTAAAAATAAGATTTATATGCATACATTTCGTAGGATTACTGAAATACAGCTTCAGATAGTTACTAGTGAGTCCATCATGAATGTTGTGCTTAGAAAAGAAAATATCTTATGTTCTTTTCTGAAGTAGACTTGAGGTAGCTTAAGAACTAAGTAAAGAGAATGAAAATGGAGCAGCACTTGTGAGGGTCATCCTAAGAAACCCAGTGTAAGTAGTAATAGCTGAGCAATAATCAAAACTTATTCTTAGTATCTGCATATTCAAAGAAAGAATGGGAAGGAGCAAACCAAAATTTAAATTTTACTTCCTTTTAAGGAGTGTTTTCTACTATTAATTTAAAAAACTTGTCAAGATTTCTCTCGTTGTTGACTCTAGTAGGCATATGTTTTCTGATAACTTCTAATTTTATTGAGATGAATGTGCAATATATAACTTCTATGATTTGGAATGACTAGGGGAAGATAGGACCTGATTTTAATTAACATCCAAGTGTGTTTAATAAATGTTACACTTGTTTTCCAGGGCTGCCATAATACAGCATCACAGACTGGATGACTAAAACATCAACAGAAATTTATTTTTTCACAATTCAGAAGGCGGAGATGTCTGAGATCGAGGTGTAAGTTGGACTGATTTATTCTGAGCCGTCTCTTCTTGGTTTGTAGATGCCCATTGTCTTCTCCTTGTGTCTTCATATGGACTTCCTTCTGTGTTCAATCTCCTCCTCTTACTAGAAGACCAGTCAGATTGGATTAGAGCCTACCCATATTACCTTATTTAGCCTTAATTATTGTTTAAAAGCTCTTTATTCAAATACCATTACCTTCTGAGCTACCTCACCATAATTATGAGTTTGACTATTTTTTATTCTAAATAGTTACCTTTGCAACACTCAGCAATACTTTATATGGTACTTTTTGGGACAAACTTGGTGGTTTGCACATTGTATATATAACATATTTATTTCTGTCCTTTACCATTGTCTCAGTTTTCAATTCATCTTAACAATATTGCTACCAATGCTTTTTTCTTAGTTTTATATTCATTTGCCTAGTGTTTTATTCATTATGTGCCCCTCAAAGGTGCCATCTCATTTTTATTTTAATTTTTTAAGAAAAGAATATTACTGATTATTTGCTACTTAGTTTGAAGTTTATTTGTTTATTTATTTTAAAAATTCATACACTTAAAAGCTTATAATGGCTTCACATTGTACTTAGAATTGAATTTAGTGTCTTTCCTCTGCCCACCTGGCCCTAACTGATCTGTCCTCTTCCTACTTATCTTTCTCAACACTCTTTCCCTCAATAGTATGAGAATATGTTCTTTATCTGCACTGTCCAATACAGAAGTCATTAACCACAGGTTAGTAACCACTTGAAATATAGTTAGTGACACTGAAAACTGAATTATTAATTTTAGTTTAGTTTAGTTTAGTTAAATATAAAATTAGGTAGCCACACGTAGATGGTGGTTACTGTATTAGACAGCACAGTTCTGCCTCTTTCATTAAATTCAAAATTCCATGACAAGTAGCTTATCTATGTAGAGTACTGAGAATTTGTGAAATTAATTAATGAATAAGCAGATGAATACATGTTAAGAAGATATAATCTGCTCATAATTGTGGTGGTTTTCAATATATTCTGTCTGAATCGTACCTTCTAATCTAAGATCTGTAAGATCATCTTTCTTCTTTCTCCTTTTCTGACTTTAGTGGAATTGAACAAATATTACCCTTTTGTTTTCCTCTTATATAGTTGGATATTCTAATAATAATTGGTAATAGATTTTAAATTCTTATTAATTGACATCAGGGCTTTTTCCAAGAGCTGTACATATATTAAGTTATTTCATATTTGCAATAACTTTATGAAGTGAGTTTTGTTATTTCCGCCATTCTACAAACATGGAGCCTGAAGCACAAGGTGTTTAAGGAACATATCCAAGTTACCTAGCTTATAAGTGAGTGTGGGAGCCTCCTAAATTCACCCTCCAAGCCGTTATTCTATATTACATCTCTATGGAAAACTTTAATTCTGTTATGGTAGCGGCAATTCTTAACTTAACAAATTTGAACTTATATTTAATATTATATTGAAATATAATTAAAAATTAGGAGCATTTATAAAGCAAGAACAGACCTTTATGACACTTTCTGTCCTAGACACTTCCTTTCTTTCTGCCTTTTAGCCTAGTCCTTATCCTAGTCTAAAAGTCATGCTGCTGAAGTAATTTGGAATTGAAAGAGGCGGAAAAAAAGGAACAGAGAAAGTGAAAAGTTACCCCGACTTTAGCATATGGGTAGGTGTGAATCTAAGGGACACTTAGAACAATCTAAACCACATACTATCCCTGTGGGGTGTTCTTTCTCATCCGAGTCAGCTCACTCAAAACACCAGTATAGTGAACTCTGGTTTTTCTCCCTCATGCTTTTCTTCCTAAATCCCAATTGACTAAAGGTAAATAAGTTAAGCAAATTTACTGTGCGATTACATGATTTATTAATGCTGGTGATCTATCTAAAGTCAATAGGAAAACCAAATGCTTTACAGAAACTTCAAAATTTCAAAAATACTTATGTCTGAAAATACATATTTATACAAAATCCTAATCTGTCTTTTGTGTCCACTTTTATTTTTAACTTGATTCCTTGGGGTTGTGTGTGTCAAAGTGGTGTCTACACTTATTCTCAAGTTGGTCTTGTCCCTCCGTCATTTAATCACATGTAATTAGTGGCATTATTACTTGAATGTGAAGCATGTACAACCCATTCTAGAAACTTGTTTACTTCTTTGTAATGATGCTAAAGCTAGTTTATTGTCTTCCAAATGCGAAAAAAATATGTTCCTGTGATCAAAATTGTATGAAGAACCAAATGTTTCCTTTCTGTTATGTCTTATAAACACCATTTGATTTTAATCTGACCTTTGCTATTCTAATTTTGGATTTGTTTTATTGTGGAAGCCTCTTTTGAACCTCAGATTATCTTTACTTATTTCTAAATTTCTAGTATACTATTTGAATTAAATACTAACATACTTAATCAGTTTTATTCTTCATCATTTACTCCTAAAATAAATGTATACATAAGTAGAGATATAGAAATATATACATTTAAATTCAGATGGATTCAAGTTTGGCAAAGGCAATACCTAAAAACACTCAGGAAGTGTAGGTGAATCATTTTTACACCTAATATGGGAAATGATTTGATAAGTAATATGTAAAATAAAAGTTTGATAAATTTGATTATATTAGAATAAAACACACTTAAAGACCTTAAAGATAAAGATTGTGAACTGAAAAGTATATTTAAATAGACATAACCACCAGAGGATTCACACCAAAAATACATTAAAAATACCCCCAAATCAATAAAAGCAATAAAAGCAGCATAAAAACTTGGAGGAATATGTATGAGGGATACAAACATATTCAAAGACTGGAAAATACATATGTCCAATTAACATATAAAAAGATATCCAACTTCTCTCTATCTCTTGTTTTTTTTAAGCAAGATTGAGAGGACAGAAAAGATCTCACACCGGGAGGGGACCCGAAGGGGTTGCCCAAGATATCCAACTTCTAATCACAAAATTTAATTGTCTCATTTTTATTTTTAATTTTCTGTGGCACTGAGTAATGTGTTAACATTCCTTGGAATCTCTTTTCTTTACTGCTTTGCAGTACATGCTCCATCACACTCTTTTATGTCACAAAAGTTCCTTCCTTCTTAGTTCAACAGTTTCATTTAACAAACTTGTCTTAATACCTTTTATAACACAATCACTATGTGATTGGAAATGATAGGAAATGAAAAAGACATACTCCTTGTTATCCTTGTCCTCGAAGTGCTTAGGATCTAGTGAAAGAAGACAGGAACATAGCAGATAATTTTTAGCATCAACTTTTTCACCCAGTCATTCTACCAGACTAATGTGATATATGACCTCTTCTGTGAAACTAGCTGGAGATGGGTTGTCAGCTGTCACAGATAGTGTAGGTGGCAAGAATACCACTATTAGTTTCTATCTGCTTTTTGAGGGGTGGAGGGGAAATGAAATTTCACACTGGCTATGAAAAGAAAAAAATAACTGAACATATCCCCAAAATCATGTTCTGTACTTTATAATAAAGATTATGTATAATTTTAATGTAAATGAAATAAATGGGAGAGACATCAAAAAGGAAATAACAGTGGACCTAGGTAGTAGACAAAATGGGCATATTGGTAAGAGTTGCTTGTTAGAAATGAGATAAATATAATTAATTGTTTATTTTGATATATGAAGAAAAATTAAAACTGCAGTTGTCACCAAAAAGTTATTTGGCCTTTGAAATTCGTAAACCTATTTCAAGTCAACTAGAAATCATGAGAAAAGAAGTGGAAACCATAAAAAAATAGAAGCAACTTTAGGGTACATAAAGTTAAGTAGGTGGCTGTTGTACTTCTTAACCACGTCTGCCTTTGAGGATTTTGTAATATTGTGAGGAAAAAAGATCAATACTTATGTAATATAATTTCAAATTGCACAGAGTAAAGAGAGAAGACTCAGACATACTGATAGGTTACAAGATTCATCTTTTAATTGTAAAAATATCTATTAGTGGCCCTACTTTAGTTGTTGTACCAAAAAAATAGACATTTATAATCTCTTGAAATTCATAACCTTGTCGTAACCATCTGCATAGCCAAAAGAAGTCATGGAGATTGTTTAAATTTACTCACATTCTACAATTGAAGGTGAGCAGCATAAGTTAGCGGTATGGGTAAGGACACACTATTTTTACACATATGTTGAGCAAATAAACTGATGGGTCCAAACATAGTGTTTTTGAACAAATAACCAAAGAGAAGTCTTTAAAAAAAAATCAGCAATTATGTAGCCTGCCAATAGTGACTAGAAATAATCTAAAATGTGACCCAATTTTTTAATAAAAGTTAAATTTTTAAACATATAATTTAAAAAAATTCATTCAACAAATATCTATGTTACTAGAGCTTTTTCCTAGATAAAATGCTGTTGAGTGAGTGTGTGGTGTGTGTGTGGTGTGTGTGTGTGTGTGTGTGTGTGCGGCGTGTGTGTGTGTGTGTGTGTGTGGTATGACTGGGTGATAAAGAAAACTCTCTCACCTTGAAAAACTTATATTCTGGTGCCAAAAAAAAAAAAAAAAAGAGATGTGAACAAATGGTAACCCAAAAGGAAAAACGAAGTGTGTATATAATGCTATAAAACAACTGATAGTTGAGCAGTTAAATCGTCTTCTGGAAAAGGAGTAAAGCTTTCGTAGTAGTGATGATATCTGAGCTGGAATTTAAGGTTGATTAGGACACTAAGTAGTACTGGAAGAACATTTGATTAGGACACTAAGTGGTACTGGAAGAACATTTCAGGCTTTGTCCCCGCATCCCAACCAATGCCACCGTTTCCCACACACAGTTTAATTCCCAGTTATTGTTGTGCTCCTTATTCATATATTCTTTCTTTAGTGCCGGGTCTCAGCAATAAGTCAAATTTCCACAATCAGCTTGGTGATGTTGACTCCCTTTTGAGACTAATATCCAAAATGTTTCATGTCTTTATTATACCATTTTTAACTAACTTTTCTACTTCTTTTTTTTCTGTATTTTTATACATTTCATTGCCTATGAATATTAGGAGTTCAGCTTTCCATTGCAGGCATAATTGCTTAATGGTTCTCCCTTTGATGTCTGAAATAATTTTCAAGTAATTTGATCACAAATTCAATAAAGTCCCATAAATTCCTAGTTTTTCTTTTAATAAACACTGAGGCATTTTTATTTTGGTCATGTTGCTCTGTTACATGTTCAGTACCAATTTTTACATTCTCCCTAGTCCTAAGCCCCATGGCTCACACTACTCACCCATGCTCTTTCTTCCTGATAGTGCAATTTTCTTATCACATATAAACATATAACATGTATGGGTGTGTGTGTATATATATGTGTGTGTATATATATATGTATATATATATTTTTAATGAGCAAATTACTACATAGATTTATTTATTCCTCATGGTATGCCAAAAATGATTAGAAATTGTATTCATAGCCACAAAATTAAACTTTATAGCATGAACAAAATACATTTCAAAATACTCCTAACTTAATTTTTTTTGTAAATCTATTACAAAGTTTTTTGTTTGTTTGGGTTTTTTGCTGGACTCTCTAGTTGTCAAGTGGAAACTATGTTCTCTAACTTGGGAGGGAAAAGTTTATTTCTAAAGATTTTAGAAGTGAAAAAAATAAATTAAGAGAAAGTATGTACATAAAGATTTCTTTTTGCAAGAGAATTGCGGTCTAATTTTAGTAGGTCGATCCACCACTATTTTTTTTTATCTCTTAATCAGGTTCTGTTGGCATTTTTTTTTCAATTTGAACATGTCTATATCTTTTAAGGTAATGAACTATATAGTTGCAACTAGTCTGCAATGTTAAAAAGACAGACTTTCCAAAGCCCCTGTTTGGCTAACATAAGTCAACTTAATTTGTGCAAAGCAGATATCCCTATTAGGGTTTGTTTCCACAGGTCTTTTAATTTCCCTGTAGATTTTTAACTTCATGATGATTTTTTGTAATTAAGAATTATGTACCTAATGTCAAAAGGCTTGTTAGGAAAAGTGCCACTACTCACACTACCGATAGAAACCTAAGAATTCTCCCTGAAAGGTTAACAGCATTTCTCTGAGTTAAAAGCAGAGAAGACTAAGCCCTCCTTTATAGTGAATATGCCACACTCTCAGCCCTGTAATTCGCCTGACTCAAGAGCAAAGATTTGTACTTGATAGCCTCAATAAACAATCTTATACTGTTGAAAGATTTCAGATATGCTAGAAAACTAAACAAATTTAACACTGGTTATATTGAGTTACTTTCCAGTTGCTATTGAAAGAAAATATCTTTCATAGGCAAAAAATTCAAAGTTTTAAAAACCAACAACCTAACAAATAAAACAGTGCTCCAAAATGACTAGACCATAATTCTTTCAGTAAGTTCTCATTATCTTGCTATGTTTCATAGAAGGGATGAGTGTATATTGTTATTACACTCTAGTGGGGGTGGAGACATATAATTGCAGATTTCTTAAAGAAGAACTTTAGAAAGAGACTGAAAGATGTTAACTGGGATGTCTCAGTCCTTGTCCTAGTGCCATTCCACACCCCTTAAACAAGCCAAAATGATTTGACACCTACCCACGGATGAAAATAATTCAATAGTAGGAAGAATTAGGAAGTTGCAGCAACCTAGGAGAGCACAAAAACTGAGGATGGCAGCATAGAAAAATGTAGGAAACATTTTCCCTGTACCACTTATGCCCAGGCAGATATACCATGGAGCCAAGAGCAATCCCCTTGGCCATAACATCCCCCTATGGAGGGAAAGGAGAACAGGAGGACCCTAGTAGTCTGTGCACTGAGGATGCTAGCAGCCTTCATCACTACTGTAGATAACAGTAACACTGTTTACAGAAGTCCCCTAGAGTCTTTGCTAATGGTGACTCCAGCTGTCAGAGCAGCCCAGAGTCTACACTTCTAAGTCCTGCACCCCTGGAACCAGAGATGCTGCCATGTCTCGTGAGGGTCAGAGCTGTCACTGCACTCCTCCCTCTGGCTTGGAACTATCACCATGAAACCAGGTGCTGCTGCCACATGTGCACCCATCCACTAAACCAGCAGGACAGACCTCACCCCTCTGCACTTGATTCAGCAGCCTGAGTGGCAGAAGAGTTCCTGATCCCGTGTTTTCCCCCGAGTAACAAAACGTGAAGGCAAGTTCTACTCTGTGACTGCAAATCAAGCTGCAGGTGTCAATGTGGGGCACCAAAGTCTGCCCCTTAAGTCTGACAGGCAAGTATGACTCCCCCAGTACCAAGGATAAGGCAGCCCCCATTTTTACACATCCAGATTATTATCCTAAGCTGACCCATCCTTCCTGGGCAATCATCCATGAACAATGAAGCCTCCTGTATTCCACGCTCCAACACACCTAAACACCTGGAATAAAAGCCCGAGCCTCCCTGCACCTTGGGATTAGAGTCTTTGGTGCTGTAAAATGCTCTCTTTGCTCGATATCCAGTCATATTCACTCTGTGACCTGTAAGTGGGCCTGCCAGGTTTGGCCATGACCATATTGGTTCTCCTTTCCCTGGGGCTGAATTGGAAGCACAGACCATAGTGCACTGTGCATATGAGCTCACTGCTGAGACAACAGAGTGCTTCTTCCAATAAGCAAAGATCAAATAAATACCCACCTGCATGGGCAGTAGCCAGCTCACCAGTACCCTGCTGACCTGAAGATTGAACAATACATCGCAAAAGGTAATTTACTGACACCAGCACACATTAGAGGAGCAAGTTAATCAACCCAAGACCCCACCACCCCAACCTCTCAAGAAGGAGTGAGCCAGTCCACACCCCCGTTGCATTGCTGTTACAACCAACACCTGGGAAAGCCTATATAACCTGGCTATCTATGTCAAAGAAACTCATACAGATTAGCTGCCATAGTTCATCCAGATGAGAAAGAACCAGAGAACCAACTCTGAAAGTATGAAAAAACAGTCTTACCCCTCCAAAGGGGCTTACCAATTCTTCAACAACAGAACCCAATCACAATGACAACTCTGAAATATCAGATAACAAATTCAGAATATTGATTATAAAGAAGCTCAATGAGATGCAAGAAGGTGATAATCAACACACACACACACAAAAAATTGCAGAACAATTCAGGATATAAAAGGATAAATTGACAACATTAAGAAAAACTAAAAAAACCCAATGAAGGAGATTCACAGCATAGTACAAAGCTGTAGCAGTAGGCTAGAATAAGCAGAAGAAAGAATCTCAGAGTTAATAGACAGTTTCTTCAAACTACCTCAGTCAGACACAAATTTTTTAAAAAATCAAGAAGAATGAGCAAGGCCCATAAGAAATATGGGACAATATAAAGTGACCAAAGTATGAATCACAGGCATTCCAGAAGTTAAAGAAAAACTTATGAAAAATATATGCAAGGAAATAATTCAAGAACACTTCCCTGGTCTTGAGAGAAACCTAGACATCCAAATACAAGAAGCCCAAAGAACTTCTGCAAGACACATCACAAAAAGAGCCTCATCAAGCGTATTGTAGTCAGATTCTCCAAAGTAAACAAGAAAGAAAATATTCTAAAATCAGCAAGAGAGAAGTGCTGAATCACTTATAAAGGAAATGACATTAGAGTGACAGCAGACTTATCAGCAGAAACTCTACAAGCCAAAAGAGAATGGGGGCCTATTTTCAACCTCCTTTAAAAAAAAAGAGTGATAGCCAAAAATTTCATATCCAACCAAACTATGCTTCATAAATGAAGGAGAAATAAAGTATTTTCCCAACGAACAAACACTAAAGGAATTTTCACCACTAAACCAGCTCTACAAGCAATGTTTAAAGGCATTGTAAACTTGGAAATGAAATAATGACTCTTACTATCACAGAAGAGCACATAAGTACACACCCCACAGTGTGTATAAAGCAAATATGCATTCAGATCTCAAAGCCAGTT
The DNA here is from genome assembly GCA_027257055.1 of Cephalopachus bancanus. Lineage (NCBI taxonomy): Eukaryota > Metazoa > Chordata > Mammalia > Primates > Tarsiidae > Cephalopachus > Cephalopachus bancanus. The sequence continues at coordinate 4,211,050 of JAPVLO010000089.1, forward strand.
AGTTTACAAAACTATGGCAGAAACAAAACTCTACATATCAATATTAACTCTAAATGTAAGTAGTCTAAATGCCCCACTTAAAAAATTAGAGTGGCAAACTGGGAGAAAAAAAAAAAAAAAGAGCGACCCAATTATATTCTTTCTACAGGAGTACAGGAGAGCCACCTGCTGGTCAAAGACAATCACACACTCAAAATAAATGGGTGGAAAAAGATACATCAGGTGAATAGACAGTAAAAACAAGCGGAATTAGCCATCTTTATCTCAGACAGCTCAGACTTTAAGTCACAAACTGTTAAAAAAAATACAAAGAAGGGCATTATATTTTGATGATCTGATGATCAAGAGGGCAATTCAACAAGAATATTTAATCATTTTAAACATATATATACCAAACACCACAGCACCCAAATTCATGAAGCAAACACTACTTGGCCTCTGAAAACATATTGATAGCAGTGCCATAATAGTGATGTCTTCAACACCCCACTAACATCATTAGACATATTATTGAAGCAGAAAATTAATGAAGAAACTCTGGACTTAAACAGGGCTATAGACCAAATGGGCTTAACAGACACCTACAGAACTTTCCACCCAACAAATGCAGAATATACATTCTTCTCATCTCTGCATGGAGAATTCTCCAAAACGCATACTATGCTTGGCCATAAAGCAAGTCTCAATAAATTCGAAAACATCAAAATTATACCAGCATCTTCTTACATCACAGTGAGATAAATTAGAAATCAACACTAAGAGAAGTTCCCAAAATTACACCACTACACAGAACCTGAACAATATGCTCATGAATGATCCTTGGGTAAACAATTAAATTAAGGCAGAAACAAATGAAATAGTAACACAACACACCAAAGTCTCTGGGATGTGGCAAAATCAGTTCTGAAAGGAAAGTTTATAACATTAAATACATCAAAAAGAACAGAAATTGACAAATTAACCTTGAACTTCAAGTAACTAGAAAAACAAGAACAATTTAAACTGAAGCTAGCAGAAGAAAATAAATAACAAAGATCAGATCAGGACTAAATGAGACTGAAGCAAAAAAAAAATGATAAAAAGATCAGTGTGGCTGAAGCGGAAGGATCACTGGAGCCCAACAGGTCAAGGCTACGGTGGCTGGGAGCGGCTATTGCACTCCAGTCTGGGCGACAGAGTGAAACTCCAACTCAAAAAAAAAAAAAAAAAGATCAGTGAATCAAAAATGTGGTTTTTTGGAAAGGATAAACAAAATTGACAGTCTGCTAACTAGATAACAAGAGAAAAAGAGAAAAAATTCAAATAAGTTCAATTAAAAATGACAGAGGTGACATAACAACTGATACCACAAAATACAAAAAACCATCAGAGACTATTATGAACACGCCTATAGCAACAAATTAAAAAACTTAGAGGAAATGGATAAATTCCTAGACGCATACAGCCTACCAAGTCTACACCAGGAATAAGTAGCTACTCTGAATAAATCATTAATGAGTAATGATATTGAATCATAACAAAAAATTTCCCTTACCACCCCCAAAAGAAGCCCGGGGCTAGATAGATTTACAACCAAATTTTATCAGACATACAAAAAAAACAGCTGGAACCAATCCTACTGAAACTTCCAAAAAATCAAGTAGGAGGGACTCCTCTCTAACTCATTCTATGAAACCAGTGTCAGATTGATACTAAAATCAGGCAAGTACAGAACACAAAAAAGAAAACTACAGGCCCATTTCCCTGATAAATATAGATGCAAAAATTCTTAACAAAATACTAGCAAACCAAATTCAACAACATATCAAAAAATTTATCCATTATGACAAAGTGGGTTTATTCAGGGGATGCAAGGATGATTCAATATTCACAAATCAATAAATATGATCCATCACATAAACAGAAGCAAAAATAAAAACCATATGATCATCTCAACAGATGAAGAAAAGGCATTCAACAAAATCCAACATTCCTTCATGATATATATATTTAAAAACCTTCAAAAAAGTGGGCACTGAAGAAACATATCTCAAAATAATAAGAGCCATATAAGTCAAAACCATAGCCAACATTATACTCAATGGGGAAAAGTTGAAAACATTTCATCCCAGAACAGATATAAAACAGAGATGTCCACTCTCATCACTCTTATTCAACATCATACTGGAAGTCCTAGAACAATCCAGCAAGAGAAAGATATAAAAGGCATCCAAATAGGCAAGAATGAAGCCCGACCACCCCTGTTTGCAGATAACGTGATTGTATTTCTAGAAAACCCTAAATACTCCTCCAGGAAGCTCCTAGACCTGACAAACAATTTCAGTAAAGTCTCAGCATACAAAATCAATGTACAAAATCTGTAGAGTTCCTATATGCCAACAACACTCAAGCCAAGAACCAAATCAAGAGCTCAATTCCATGTACACTAGCCACAAAAAGATAAAATACCTAAGAATACACTTAACTAAGAAGGTGAAAGATCTCTACAAGGAGAACTACAAAACATTGCTGAAAGAAATCATAGCTAACACAAACACATGAAAGGATATCCGATGTTCATTGTTTGGAAGAATCAATATGGTTAAAATGGCCATACTGCCCAAAGCAATCTACAAAGTCAATGCAATCTGGTCAAAATACAAACTTCATTCTTCACAGAAATAGCAAAGAAAAATCTTAACATTTATATTAAACCAGAAAAGAGCCCAAATAACCAAATCAACTCTAAGCAAAAAGTACAATTGAGGAGGTATCATACTGCCTGCCTTCAAATTCTACTATAATGCTATAGTAACTAAAACATCAGGGTACTGGTACAAAAACAGACAAATAGACCAATGGAACAAAATAGAGAACCCCAAAATAAAACCACATTCCTACAATCAACTGATTTGCAACAAAGCCGACAAAAATAAACAATGGAGAAAGGACACCCTATTCAATAAATGGTGCTGGGAAAATTGGCTAGCCATATACAGAAGAATGAAACTGTACCTCTGTCTCTCACCATATACTCAAGATGCATCAGATACTTAAATGTAGGACTTCGAACTACAAAAACCCTGGAAGAAACCTGGAAAATACTCTTCTGGATATTGGACTAGGCAAAAAAAAATTGATGACATAACCCCAAAAGCAATTGCAACAATTATGAAAATAGACAAATGGGACTTAAATAACTAAGAAGCTTCTGCACAGCAAAATAAGCAATCAACAGAGTGAACAGAAAACCTATTGAATGGAAGAAAAAATTTCCAAATTTTATACCTCATTCTTCAATAATATGCAGTAGCTACAAGGAACTCTAACAACTCAACATGAACAAAACAAATAACCCTCTTGAATAGTGAACAAAGGACATAGACAATTCTCAAAAGAAGACACCAGTAGCTAACCAACATAGGAAAAAATTCTCCATATCACTAATAATCAGAGAAATGTAAATTAAAGCTGCAATGAGATATCACCTCACATCAGTCAGAATGGCCATTAGAAAGTCAAACTTGCAGAGAAAAGGGAATGCTCATGCACCTTTGGTGACATTCTAAGCTAGTTCCACCACTATGGAAAACAGTATGAAGATTTCTCAAAGAATTAAAAATAGAACTACCATCTGACCCAGCAATCACACTGCTAGGGAACTACCTAAAGGAAAAGAAATCAATATAAACAAAAGATGTATGTTCATTCCAGTACTATTCACAATGGCAAAATCATGGAACCAACCTAAATGCCCACCATCAATAGAGTGGATAAAGAAAATGAAACATATACCATGGAAAATGATGCAGCCCTAAAAAAGAATGAAATCGGCTGGGCTCAGTGGCTTAGTCTGTAATTCCAGCATTTTGGGAGGCCGAGGCCAAGGGATTGCCTGAGCCCACCGGTTCAAGACCAGACTGGGCAACTTGGTGAGAACTTGTCTCTACAATAAATCAAAAATTAGCCAGGGTGGAAACGCGCCTATAGTTCTGGCTACTTGGAAGGCTAAGGTTGAAGGATCGCCAGAGCCTAGCAAATTGACACTGGGTTGATAGTGAGCATGCCAATGCACTCCATCCTGGGTGATGGAGTGAGACTCCAAATCAAAAAAAAAAAATTAAATCATGTCCTTTGCAGCAGTACCATGGATGGAGCTGGAGATTGTCATCCTAAGTTAACTGACACGGAAACAGAAAACCAAACAAACATGTTCTCACTCATATGTGAGAGCTAAATGGTCACAAAGATGAAAATGATAGACACTTGGGCATACCAAAAAGGGGTGGAGGAAAGTGGACATGGAGGCTAGAGTTTAGAAATAACCTATTGGATATAATGTTCACTATCTGGGGAATGGGTCACCTGAGATCCAATTCTCACCACTATACAGTATGTCCGTATAACAAACATGCATGCGTACTCTTTGAATTTAAATGAAAATGTAAAATACTCTATTTAATTGGCTTTTGCCTGAAAAGTTTGTATTTTTGAAATTATGTCATTACTCATCTTCTAAATGACACATGACCTAATTGCCTTCACCCAGTCCAGTTAACACTGTATAGCAAGAATTAAACCAATAATAATGTTTGTTGAAGATATTCTTTCCCTGATTATTCTCTGACACTCAGTATCAATAGACAACATGACAATTTAAATATTGTATTTGTGAAAGTATCATAAGTTAGTTTTTTGCTTATAAAATCCAACCTATACTTTACTTGAGCTTCTGATATAGCTGTATAAAGAAAATAGTAAATTACAGATTTATTAAACATGAATGTCACCTATGACTAAGCATTTTTGGCCCATATCTATACATTTCTTTTTATACTGAAGTCATTAATTTAGTAAATGAAAGTTGCACAATATTTTTTGTGTTATGTGTCTTTTATTCACTTTAAAAACACTAATTTTTAGGTACAACTTTGGTTTTTGTTCTTAGGTATTTTAATGGAACACTAGAAAACACTCTGTCAATGCTGCTAATCAAGTACTTTTATTTCTATAAGTATTGGTGAGAAAATAAATCAAAGAGACTCAATACTCCCAATTATAAAAGTTTAAAAGCTTTAGAACAGTTTATATAGTTTTAAAAAATTCTATTAGCTTGATTTTGAAAACAAAACAGATATTCATTCAACAATTGCTACTTTATATTTTTGGCAAGATATTCATGTTTTCTCTTTAATTGCTTATTTATACATTTTTAAGCTGTTGGGGCAAAAGAAGAAAATGGTCTTTTAATATAACCACAGAGCACCATCTTTCTCTTTTAAATTTAAAAACTCCCTGAAAAGTACCCCACGATTTTAAAATAAAAAACATTTTTAAAGTTAAAAAAAACAAAAAACAACAGTTCTGCTTATTTTTTATTTTATTTATTTTTTTAATGGGAAAAATAATATTATGTGTTTTCTGTGTTACAACATAATAGTTTACAAAACATTTACAGTGTGGAATGTCTAAATCTAGCTAATTAACCAATGTGTTACCTCCACATTGCTGTCATTTTTTGGGGGGGTTGCTTGTTTTAATTGCAGTAAGAACACACAGTACTCTCTACATTTTTCGAGGATACAATGTATTATCATTAACTATAGTCACCTTACTGTATACTAACTCTGTTTACTTTTAAAAAGACATGCAATTAAAGAAGCCTAATAGACAGCCAGTTCATTTTAAGATTATTTCACATTTTCAAATCTTGCTTAGGTATGACTTCAATAAAGCTTGTGTAATAAAATTATTGCCTTTGAAATATCTCTGTATGAAAAAAATCCAATAAATTTTAAGCTACAAAATTTGTATGAACACGGTAGCTTTATATAGCAGTCCTCTACCTTCTGCCAAAGATTTTTAAGCTAAGAGAATTCCCAATGAAATGAGGTTAAAACAATAATAGTCTTTAGTGAGTCATGTCGTCTTATTTTCTTTCCCTTGGTACTATGGGATAATTGTATTCAATATGAATAATAAATTAGTCCGATGTGTTTTCAAATGTTTGCCATGCATTCAATTTTGATTTTTCAATGCTGCTTTTAGTTGCTCCATTATGCAAGCTTGACTAAATATAATTTCTTTTGACACTAAAACTACAGGTAAGGTGTTGGTAATATAATTGTAATGCTAATACTGATACTACATGTATTGCTGTATTATAGTCAATAATAAAAGCATGCTGAAGTGTTGTGAAAACACCTCATGCCTGCATTATGTTATGATCTTTGATAACCTTTATTTCTAGATGAAAGTAGTTTACAATACTGTATCAGCTATAATGAGCACCAATAAACAAGCTACTTTGCCAAGGGCAAATATAATTCTAAGCAATAAAATTGGATCTATGACACTGTATCTTCTATTCTTCATTTCAGATTCATTAACTATTATGGATATCAATCTCTTTGACACAGTACATTTCTAACCACATTGATGCCAGAATATGTACTCATTAGCATGTTTGAACTCCATCGCTAAACTGACAGGGTTTACCCCTTGCTTGGTAATATTACACATAATTTGAAAAGCAGACCTTTAGCATTCTGACAACTACATTATTTAGGATACATTTTTCCTCTCTCATGCATACATTTATGCATACCCTATACCTTTGAGGGGAGTATATTAATTATATGGAAAAAATAACACTTTATAAAACTTACATAAGAATACTAACATTTATATAAGAATAATGCTTTTAATAAACTATCCTGAAGTAGTATTTGGAAGCATTAATGCAGTTTTTATTTTTTCCAAATGTATAATTATAAAATGTAATTATACATATATATGTAGATAAACAGATGAGACTGAATTAATTACTGGATTTATTTCCTGAAGTTTTTGGTATTGACAATTTTTAGAAATGTCATATATTAAAATATATGAGTTACCTTCTAAGTGCCATAACCCAGTTATGTTCTTTACAGCTTCAATGTTATTTCCATGACACAACACATTGCAATACATTTAATAATAAAAAATAAAGAATAAAATCTCACCAAGGGAAAAGTGTATACCAAACAAATCAGACTAACACAGTTTCCTTTTGCCTTTCACTAAAGATTGCATTAATGTTTTAGATGTCTGCTTTTTATAATAAACCAACCAACCAACTAGAATGGGTCAAATATCTTCCCAACCTTTCATTTTACTTGCGTGAGGCTAATGCATAACACTTCTTTATATATATATATAGTCTTTTTTTTTTTTTTTTTGAGTTGGAGTCTCACTCTGTCGCCCAGACTGGAGTGCAGTGACCGCTCCCAGCCACCGCAGCCTCGCCTATTGGGCTCCAGCGATCCTTCCACCTTAGCCTTTCAAGTAGCTGGAACTACAGGCGCATGCTACCACGCCCGGCTAATTTTTTGATTTATTGTAGAGATGAGGTCTCGTCAAGTTGCCCAGGTGGGTCTCGAACCTACAGGCTTAGGCAATCTACTCACCTCAGCCTCCCAAAGGCGCGGGATTACAGGCTGAGCCACTATATAATTTTATTTTTTTTAAATTGTGGGGTACAATTCAGGGTTAGGTATACAAATATTCACTGTGCAGGTTTGCTGATGAAGTGTGCCCCCCGCCAGGAGATCTCGACTACTGTCAATCCCACCTTCCCGCTCCCCACCCCCCTGCAGTTTCCCGCTACTGTCAATCCTTTTGTTATGGTATTATGGTAGCTGTTCAAGGTCCAATTATGAATGAGAACAAGTGACACTCAAATCTTTGTTTCTGTGAAAGATCACTTGATATTATAGACTCTAAGTCCATCCAGGTTGCTGTGAAGTTCATGATTTTGTTCTTCTTTATGGGTTGCGTAATATTGAAGAACTCAGATCACTCTATGAAAAAGATACCTGCACACATATGTTTATCACAGCATTGTTCACAATAGCAAGAACATGGAACCAACCATGCTGCCCATCAAAAGAGGACTGGACACTTTCTTAAGAGTGAAAGAAAATGGCACTTTTGAGGTAGAGTAGGTAATCAGGCATGGCGTGAATACATGTGGGCAATGGAAGGCAAGCAAAAGAGATCCAGCTGAGAAGAGCTTTGTTTTGCAAACCAAAAAGCTTATATAGTCTTTTCACTCTGACAATGAAGTTCTATAAAAGTGATTTGATCTGAAAAACAATATGAAAATTTCATTCAAAATAATTCTGGACACTTTGTGGAGGGATAAAGGATGCTACCAAAAGAGATGGTTAGAGTGACTACTGTCACTCTAAATTACTGTGTAATTTCAGAGACTTTTAAGTGAAGTGGAAATTAAGAAAGGACACCCAGTCTTACATATTCTAAAGGGGAAAATTATTAAATAATTTATATTTGAAATCTCTTTACTGGAATAGTAGCAGAAAGTTCAGAACTAGATTTAGTCTTAGATCTATGATATATTAGCCATATTACTATATTAAGTTACAAACTATCAGCCTTAATATTTTAATATTTGAAATGAATGGAGAATATCTGAATGATATAAATTAAACAGTTACTTGAATTAAGTGAGAGTATGTACAATTCATACAGTTTTTCTGTGCTGACAATAAACTCCAATCTGACTCAATTGCTTCAGTTCAGAGGAGAAACTAACTTTCTGCATGATCAGTGGTTTGACTATTTTTTTATTTACCCTTTCAACTTTATATCATCTCGCCCTTTTTGTAATTGCTTTACCAACTGCGCCAGACTGCAAGTGTGATAAAGACAGGATCTGTGTCTCACTACTTTTTGTCTTTTTTAGATAAATACTGCCGTGCATACTGCCTTGCTTAGAGAAGATGAAGAGCCATCAAGAGTTGACTAGATGAATTAAGGATGAATATGTATTTTTAAATCCATTTTTGACACTAAATCAGACATGTGTATTCCTACAACCAAATTTTCTTAATTCTAAGAAGTGTTAACTCTAATGCTCTCAGTTTAATAATAGCTTTTCAAGAAAAAACTGTTACATTTAAGTTCGCATGGAGGTCACAAATGTTAAAGGACAACAGTAAGCATCTTAAGGAAAATTATGGCACTTTATAATTCTTTTGTTTTTATCTTACATGAATGGATAAAAATGTTGGAGTCTCCACTGTGAATACATTTTATTCAGTAGCAAGTGTGACTTGAACGGTTGAGATGCATTCTTTGAAAATATAAAAATATATTTTCCATGCCTTTAGAGAAATATATATACATATACATATATATATACATATATATATATGCCTTTGATCTTACTTACTTGTAAGTAAATCCAGCAGTTAAGATTTCTGAAAGGTTTAATTCTAGCAGTTGTCTATATGTGTAGTGATTGAATTAATAGCTACCCTTTTGTCTCAATTTAGTCATTGAAGAGTAGTGATGTTTAAAAACAATTGTTTATGGGGGAGACGGAATATATATGCACCACACTACATCTCAGAAAAGACATACAAACATACGGGATAAGGAATTCTGGAAGATCCCGAACTAAACTTAATGGAAGATAAAACAGAAAACCATCAATACAAAATTAATGGTCCCACCCCAAATTTCATAGTAAAATGGTAAGGTTTTGTTTTAGACTATTAATAGACCAGATGAAAGTTTAATTCTAGGAATCTGGAATATAGTATGTCACAGAATTAGGTGAAGAGAAAAGTCTTATGTAAAAAAGTTAAAAGTCTAGATTACAGGGAGAGAGTAGGCTTGATATTTGATGTTCATTTTTGGTTAAATGACTGCTTTCTCAGACAACAGACGCAAAATACTCAGAGAATCACATTGATTTCTGAGACTATAGATACCAAGGAATCAGATTTGTAGCATGGTCAACTATACAAAGTGACACACTGCCCCTCCTCCTGCTGCTAAATCATTTTTTTTCTTTTTCTTTTTTGTTTGTTTGTTTGTTTTGTTTGAAGGTCTCATTCTGTAACCCAGACCCAGGTTGGAGTGCAGTGGCATGCTCATGGCCACCACAACCTCAACCTGCTGGGCTCAGGTGATCCTTCCACCTCAGCCTTCCAAGTATCTAAAACCACAGGCATGCATAACCATACCTAGATAATTTTTTAATTTATTGTAGACACAAGGTCTGGCAAAGTTTCCCAGGCTGGTCTCAACCCCCCGGACTCAGGCAATCCTCTGGCCTCCACCTCCTAAAGTGCTAGGATTATAGGCATGAGCCAATTTAATTAAAAAAATTTTTTGATTTCTATCTGTGGACAATTCAGTGACTCATATTCCTATTTTATTTTTGAGAGAAAAAAACCCGGAATAGATGAACATCTGGCTTATGTGATTATTAAGAGTTCATAAGATGGCTATTGACCTGCCTATGAATGGTCAAAATTAAGCATTCCACCATTAGAAGAAGTGTCAGAAACAAAAAAAGAAATTATTATTTAGTTCCCTGTCAACAACATAATCAAAAACTTGCTCTATCACTCTGCTTATTCACATGAAAAGACCCTGATACTCTTTAATAAGTTCCAAAAGTGTGACTCAAAGATGACTAAGAAAATAGAAGAACAGGCTTGGTAGAACAAAGACTATTCTGTCAGAAACAAAAGTGAGAAAATAATGACTCATACATATATAGAAACAATAATAGACACATAATAGGTATTACAAACATTTTTTAAAAATAAGAATTATGGCTAAAATCAATATAATATCTGTCATCAAAATATATACTAGGATACATTGAATACTATCGTTGAAGCATAGACATTATTTCTTGGTATTGGAATAACTCTTTAACATTTAATAATATTCCACGAGTACAAAATAGCTTTATATAATCTTATTTTATTTGATCCTTCTGATTCTTTGAAGCAGATGATATCATTGGCAATATTATTTTTAAAATAATAAAACTAAATGTCAGAGAGAGCTATTGAATTTGACCTCGGTGTATGGCTCTTAAAAGAGATGTATTGCTTTAAATTCCAGTACTTTTCCAGTGAAACCACCTTTCTATTAATTATATGTCCACATGGAATTGGCTTTGGAATGGGCTGAGAAGTCACTACAGTTGAGAGAAAAAAAAATGGAGTTCAGGGAACTTAAGCAATTTGCCTATATTTTATATATCAAATTATTGTCAGACCTCAGACTAAGATTTAACTTACCGGAATTCTACTTCCAGAACAACTTTGGATAAAATAAAATTAAAATAAAATGTTGTTTTACAAGTTAGTAGCAAACTTAAAATTCATATCTATGGTAAGTTTAAAAGAGAATAAAAGCAGTATTCTACTATCACCTTTATGGTTTTAAAGTTGATCTCTAAAAGAAGAAAATGTTTCATATAAAATGTGTATTTTGTAACTATTAGAAAGTATGTGACTGGATAGGTTAGTGTGATATCTATTATAATAAATAATTAAGATAAAACTAGACAGAGTATTCACTGGATATAAAATTTAATTGCAAAACTAAATTACTCCTACACGTCAAAAATTTCTAAAATAAATAATGAAATTCCACTACAAGAAGTCTAACAATTGATTCATAAAAGAGAGAGACAGAGAAAAAAGAAACCACACAAGAACTTGCTTACAAAATCTCTGGTGAGTATTCTTGTCAGCAGGAACACCTATCATGTACAAGGTCATGTTACTGTTTGCGATAGGTTAAATGCACAAAGTAGTACTTTCTTTCAAAGTGAACTATAGGGAAATAGAAGTAGACTATGTTAGCATCTGGAAGTTTTTAATATTGTTTCAGTAACAAGTGTCCCCCTCTACCTCCCCATCTGCCATCCCACCCCCAACCCCAATGTTCAGCTTCTAGTCATCATCTTTGTTTTTGTTTAGTTTTCTGGAAATGCAATATCTTGTAATGTCTGTTGAGGGATAACGTTTTCATCCCAGCCCTGATGTTTTATGCCCAGTGCTGTAATATGGAGAGATCTTCATTAATAAAACATTTTGTCTTCTCTTTTACTTGCTCTTTCGCTGGGAAGGTTGGTTAAAGGTGAGAGAGAAAATTGTCTGAATAGTGACTTTAGAAGGATCCCTTGTTCTTTTATCTTTCCCATAAAACTTTGCTGACCATTGAAAGCATAATATCCAGTCCTGGAGCCACTATTACATTCTTAGATAGAGCCACATTTTTATACTAACTTTATCAATGATAAAGGTAATATTTTTATCCTCATCAAGTTTAATCACTTTACAGATATGTCAATTGAATGAACACTCAGAAAAATGCAACGATATTTATTGGGTTCTTTAAACCTTCAAACTCTGTTGTATTTATACATGTGCCTCAGGAAAGAGCTAGGGAAGCGAAGATATAGGGAACAAAATGTAAATGGATTGGTTGAGGTTTTTCATGTGGCTAAGTTCTTGGATTTGAGTATGTTATCAGAGAGCTGTAAACTTGGTGGTTTATAAAGACTAAAATTGGGTCATATGACTGTTTTCATCTTACGTAATGCTGTTATGTTAGATCACATGGAATATTGACCTTGTCAGTTAACTGTGGTTTATGCCAGCACTGTTGACTGACAAGTTACTGAATTCATAGAAGAAAAGGATCTACATATGGGTTCTAGTGCAAAGTTACAGAGTTCAGTAAAAGCATGGATCCACAAATAAAGGTCTCAGGGGCAGTTGCCAAATATACATCAGAAAAGTCTATAGCCTCGGGGTCCTCTAGCAGATTCTGGCCTCAGCAGATGCTAGCAGACTGCTTAATACCAGCAAGCAAACCCTGCACATCCACATCCATGGATGGTCGTAGCCACACCGTGAGAGCATTAAGATGTTAAGTTGCTACAGGTTGAATTTCAGTCACAGACTTTATTAACTGAATAAGAGCAGTGAGTTACTTTAGCAAATAATGATTTATGAAGACCTTTGTACATAGGAAGCTGAGACCAAGGGAAATTGTTGTCAGTGTGGAACAATATCTCTTCCTTTAAATATTGAAGGACATGTATTCCATAGGGGCTACAAAATGACTCTTCTTGAGTTACTCACAGGGGCTACAAATTGACCCTTCTTGAGCTATACATAAAGCATATTCAGAACATTGACATTTTCTTCTCAAGTGATTCCATATCTACTTCCCAGGTATCACAGAGCTCTTCCCTGGATCCCCTCTTGTGAGGGTGTGATGCTATTTGTGCACACACCCTTAAACCTAAGGCATAGCCAAGTGCTAGCTATTTAATGACATTGGAATAAAAGGAAAGTGGATGAGGGAAAGATGAACATTCCAAAGGCCTAGCTTAGCCCACAAGCCCAAGTTTTGGTTTATTTTTCTTAAAATCTGATAATTCTAAATTTGAGCCTTGCTTTTCAGCTTGGGTTTACTTTGAATAACTTAAAATATGATGCGATTAGGGTGAAACTGTGAGTGTTAGCCATGGAGGTAGGACCTTGTTGGAGAAATTTATCAAGCTCAGACTTGTGGAGTGAAGAGAAACTTTGAAGAAATGGTATGTGTAATTACTTTTATACTCTTCACCTGGATTCCATGCCTTTTAGGAATGGATCTGAAGATGTCCTTCATTTGGATGTGATTAAAAATACTTGCACATGGAAGTATGTCAATGTTATACTGTTATACAATGTTATGGAGTAAGTAAATAATATACTCCACTCCTTGCTGGAATGCCAAAGAACGAATGGGAAGTAAAAATTTAGAATATGCTGAATAAAAAAATAAAGTCACCTCAAATAACTTTTGTTTAACAAGGATGTCAAAACTGTCAGTGTTAAACAGGAGGCAGTAGGTATAAGTGGATTTCTCTTCAGATATAGTAAATGCAAACTGCCAAAATTAGCATCTTGCTAGGAGACTTTTTTTTTTCCCCTAAAGCTTGAGGAAGTTTTAGTTTACAGGTTATAAATTCTGAATAACTGGCATCCACTCGATGGTATTCGGACAAGTGTAAAGCCAATAATATTTTCACCATGTAGATCCTACACACTCACTACTGAATCACTGCTATGCATAGGTAACACCAAATAATGAGTTCTAGAAACATAATTTGTTTTAGAATATTCGAGGCTTGAAATTGGGGTATTTTCTAAATGTCATAGGTATTCAGTACGCTGCTGGAATGCTTTTGCATGTCCTATCAAATATTTTTATGCTTATAAAAAATGAGGCTTCTGATTGTGCTTATTTGATTTTTTTTCTTGTTTTTTCTTGGTCAGTCTAGCTAGGGGACCATCGATCTTGTTTATCCTTTTGAAGAACCAGCTTTTTGTTTCATTGATTTTTTTGTATTATCTTTTTGCCTTCTATGTTCTGGATTTGGGCTTTTATTTTGGTGATCTGGATTCTTCTGCTGAAATTAGGGTTTTTGTGGTCTTGCTTTTCCAGCTTCTTTAGGTGGCTTGTTAGGCTGTTAATTTGTGTTCCTTCCATTTTCTTCATGTGTGTTTGTAGGGATATAAATTCCCCTCTTACTACAGCTTTCAAGGCATCCCAGAGATTTTGGTAAGATGTTTCTTCATTTTCATTTGTTTCCAGGTATCTTTTGATCTCTGTTTTGATTTCATCATTGACCCAGGAGTTGTTTAGCATCATGCTGTTTAGTGTCCATGCCGTTGTGGGTTTGGGGGGGACTTTGTTGGTGTCAATGTTTATTTTTATTCCACTGTGGTCCGAGAAGGTACATGGTAGAATTTCAGTCCTTTTAAATTTGCTTATGCTTGATTTATGGCCAATTACGTGGTTGATCTTAGAATATGTTCCATGTAGTGATGAGTAGAATATATATTCTGTGGTCTTTGGATGGAGTGTTCTGTAGGTATCAATTAAGTCCATTTGGTCCAAAGTCACATTGAGGTTCCGGATCTCCTTGCTGATTTTTTGTCCTGATGATCTGTCTAGGGTTGTGAGTGGGGTATTAAAGTCCCCAGTTATGATGGTGTTAGAGTCAATATCTTTCTTTAGTTTTCCTAGAAGTTGCTTTATGAAAGTTGGCGCACCTATGTTGGGTGCACAAAGATGAAGTCACATCTGACCCTGAAGAAATACAAAAGATCATTAGAGACTACTACGTAAACTTGTATGGAAACAAATTTGAAAACCTTAAGGAAATGGAGGACTTTCTGACATCACACAACCTACCTAGATTGGAACAAGAAGAAATTGAGACCCTAAATAGACCAATAACAATCAAGGAAATTGACTACATAATAAGAAAACTTCCTACAAAAAAAAGCCCTGGTTCAGATGGCTTTCCAGCAGAATTCTACAAGACATTTAAGGAGGAGCTGATACCAATCTTACTGAAGGTATTCCAGGTGATTGAAAAAGATGGAACTCTCCCCAAATCATTTTACGAAGCCAACATCACATTGATGCCCAAGCCAGGTAAAGATCCAACAAAGAAAGAGAACTACAGGCCAATATCTTTGATGCATATAGATGCTAAAATTCTCAACAAGATCCTAGCAAACCGAATTCAGCAATATATCTCAAAACTCGTCCATCATGACCAAGTAGGCTTCATTCCTGGGATGCAAGCCTGGTTCAACATTTGTAAAACCATAAGCGTAATTAAATACATCAACAGATGTCAAAACAAAAACCACATGATTATATCATTAGATGCAGAAAAAACTTTTGATAAAATCCAGCACCCCTTCTTGATAAAAACCCTTGAACATCTAGGCATACAGGGAACATACCTCAAAATAGTAAAAGCCATCTACAAGAAACCCACAGCCAGCATACTCCTAAATGGACAAAAATTGGAACCATTTCCCCTGAAAACTGGAACAAGACAAGGATGCTCACTCTCACCCCTTCAACATAGTATTGGAAGTCCTGGCTTGAGCAATCAGAGAAGAGAAGGCAATCAGGGGTATCCAAATAGGAAAAGAGGAAGTCAAGTTATCTCTCTTTGCAGATGATATGATTGTGTACCTTGAAAACCCAAGAGAATCTGTCAAAAACCTCCTTACACTGATAAAGGCCTTTGGCAAAGTCTCAGGATACAAAATAAATGTACAAAAGACAATCACATTTCTCTAACCAATAATAAACAAACAGAAACCCAAATAAAAAACACAATTCCATTCACAATAGCCACAAAAAAAGAGAAATACCTTGGCATCTTCCTAACCAGAGATGTGAAAGACCTTTACAATGAAAATTACAAAACACTGCTCAAAGAAATCAAAGATGACACAAACAAGTGGAAAAATATCCCATGCTCATGGATCGGAAGAATCAACATTGTGAAGATGTCCATCTTATCTAAGGCAATCTACAAAGTCAATGCAATACCCATCAAATTACCAGCAATATTCTTCTCAGACCTAGAAAAGACAACACAGGAATTCATATGGAAACACAAACGTCCAAGAATAGCCAGAGCAATCCTCAGCAAAAAAAACAAAGCAGGTGGTATCACATTACCAGACTTCAAACTTTACTATAAAGCTACAATCATCAAAACAGCTTGGTATTGATATAGGAACAGGCATATAGATCAATGGAATAGAATTGAGATTCCAGAAGCAAAACCTCAATTTCTCAACCAACTTATCTTCGACAAGGCCTCCACCACCTACCACGGGGGAGAGGAGAACCTATTCAGTAAATGGTACTGGGAAAACTGGCTGACCACATGCAGAAGATTGAAACTGGACCCCTGTCTATCCTCATGCACAAAGATTAACTCCAAATGTATCAGAGACCTAAATGTAAAACTTCAAACCCTAAGAACCTCAGAAAATGAAGGAAATGGCCTCATGGAAATTGGAACTGGCATCCAATTCCTGAACAAAACCCGAAACCCACAGGTCATAAGAGAGAAGATAGACAAGTGGGACCTTATTAAACTGACAAGTTTCTGCAAGGCCAAAGAAACCATCAAGAGAGGAGGGAGACAGCCTACAGACTGGGGAAAAAATATTTGCCAACACCAGGTCTGACAAAGGCTTAACATCCTGGATCTACAAGGAACTAAAATGTGCTGAAAAGAAAAAAAACAAACAACCCCATTATCAAATGGGCAAAAGATATGAACACACACTTCACAAAAGAGGACATCCGAGCAGCCAACAAACACATGAAGAAATGTTCAACCTCACTAATCATCAGGGAGATGCAAATCAAAACCACACTGAGATACCACCTAACTCCAGTCAGAATGGCAATTATCAACAACTCAAAAAATAACAGCTGCTGGAGAGGATGTGGCGAAAAGGGAACACTTCTACACTGTTGGTGGGAGTGTAAACTAGTGTAACCTCTGTGGAAAGCAGTGTGACGATTCCTAAAAGCTCTAAATATCAACCTCCCATATGACCTCGCAATCCCCCTACTGGGAATATACCCTGAAGAACTCAAATCACTCTATAAAAAAGATACCTGCACTTGTATGTTTATCGCAGCGCTGTTCACAATAGCAAGAACCTGGAAACAACCATGCTGCCCATCAAAAGAGGACTGGATTAAAAAAATGTGGTACATATACACGATGGAATACTATACAACCATAAAAAAGAACAAAATCATGAATTTCGCAGCAACCTGGATGGAACTAGAGTCTATAATACTGAGCAACCTCTCACAGAAACAAAGATCCTAGTATCACATATTCTCACTCATATAATGGACCTTGAACATCCAATGTAATACTATAAGAAAATGACTGGTGGCACTGGGAAACTATGGGGGGGGATGGGATTAACAGTAGCAAATATCTGTCTGGGGATGGGGAAACACCTCTTATCAACAGGGTGCCTGAATGAAACATAATCGTACACCTAACCCTTAACTGTACCCCACAAAACCATAATAAAAAATATTGACTAAAAAAAAATAATTAAAAAAATGAGGCTAATACGAAAATTTAAATTTAAACAAACTAAGTAACTACACTCATTCCAGTCACAGACAATTCAGTTTGCAACTGCTTAGGAAATGCCAATTCCACCCAGGAATCAAGCACCCTTTTGCCTGAGTTTAGACAGGATAGAAATTGGGAAGATAAATTTTGAACTTTTTAAAATTGAAACACTGGTTCCAGATTTTTAAGTCCAAAGAAGTATTTTTAAAATTTTACTTTTTCATGGAAATTTGATAATGGGATAGCATTTTATTACATTAGATTCTGTGCCATTTTGTTTTATTTTTAAAATTCCCATGACTTTATTCAACAATGAAGCTGTGCATAATTTAGGATGAATAATAGAATAGAAAATCAATTTCAACCTTGCATACAAAGTGACCTGAAATTAATTAATACACTGCTCTGATCCTTTTTAGTGTTTTTTGGGATTAAATTATCTACTAGTGCCCAGTGATCCTAGGAACAATCAAAAGAGTAAGGGCTGATTCTGAGAACTGACTTTATGAAAGTGGAATCAGACCATTCTGTGTAGAATTTTGACCCCCAAAAGAAGAAGAATGATATTCCTGATGGCCACAACCTTCACATTTAAACAGAATGTGTTAGTCACTCCACTTGACTAATGACATAGCCACATGTTCCATTATTATCTTTAGTAGCACTGAAAGCAACACTAAACTAAATCTGACATCATCTTGCCTTTATTTCTCAGTTTGATAGAAAGAGTCTCTGATTAACAAGGCAGGGGCAAGAAGTATTCACGGCCCAACCTTGTCTTTGTTGCTATTTTTACTGAACGAATTAACTTTTTTTCCCCCCAAAATACATTTAAAACTTTTTTTAAATTAGCAATAATACAACATCTAACTCTAAGATATCATTTACCATTTCACCAAGGTTTAACATTTTCCCACATTTTCCTTATTATTTTCTTGGTCTGAATGTCTCTTCTCTATCTCTCTTTTTAAAAAAATTCTGTGTATGTACATCTATATGGTAAAATAAAAGACAAACATTGTACTCCTCCAGTCTCTCTATTGTGTAGTTAATATTTTCTACTTGTGATTAAAAATAATTGGGGAAAGGAATGAGATATATGAAGGTTGAAAATATTTTGTTCTTTGTCAAAGTAAAAATTCTACTGAACAAAATTAGACTATTTAAGGAATATTATTTAAAACTATTGTACCAGAGAAGACAGAATCAGTCTGAGTTCAACTCTGTTAAAAATAAATGGCTGGAGAAATTTTAATAGCTGGAGTGTGGAGGATCTTAGGCCATCTGCATTTCCTACTTGACCTTGACCACGCCCAAAGGAAAAGTAAAAAGTAAACTTTCTTATATTTTATGACAGAAGGTAGATGTACAACTTAAAAGGACTTGCGGAAGTTAGGCTCCTACAATTCTACAAAAAGTGGGAGATAGCAGGTGCTATCTTCCTTGCTGATTACATTTAAAATAAATTTCTCCCAGGTCCTTGGGGAAAAGGTCCTGAGTTGTAAAACTGGCAGAGGGTTTTTAAGATGATTCATATTTCAAAGGGGCAGAGAAGGAACTTATAATTACAAGTTAACTAACATAAATGCTAAAAAGAATAATGGGGGCTACAGGCAGGAAGTAGCCTAAGTAGTGGACAAACTGAGAGAAATGTGAAGTCTGTCTTGATAAGTCTCATCAAACTTTTTCTCTCTAGAGCTTTCAACTTATTTTCAACTACTTTCACAGGAATTATTATTATTATTATTATTATTATTATTATTATTTGAGTTAGAGTCTCCCTCAGTCGCCCAGACTGGAGTGCAGTGGCCGCTCCCGGCCACCGCAGGCTCGACCTGCTGGGCTCCGGCGATCCTTCCGCCTCAGCCTTCCAAGTAGCTGGAATTACAGGCACGCCCAGATGATTTTTTGATTTATTGTAGAGATGAGATCTCGCTGCCCAGGTGGGTCTCGAACCCGCAGGCTCAGGCAATCCACTCACCTCAGTCTCCCAAAGGCGCGGGATTACAGGCTGAGCCACCGAGCCCGGGTGGAAATTATTTTTAATATGTTAAAAATGGTGATTTTCTGACTTCATTTAGTACTTTTGTTTATTTCAATGTCATTTGATTATTAAGTCTTTACTTTAGATTGTACCTATTGCGTCCAAAAGAGCATTTTGTCTTATTCTATCATTTCTCTCTCAATTCTTCTATATGTGTTAGCTGGCATTCTACTATAAAGAAGAGCTTCCACTTATTTCTTAATCCACCCATGTATCCATCTAACATTATTATGAACATATATATTCTTGTTTTATTCAATATTTACAATCTAGAATTGCCCTTATTTATTGTGATACTTTAAAATTCTCAGTGTTAGCTAGTGGGAATCCCTTAAAGTTGTATTCTATGTCTTTTTGGGCTGTCGTTGTGTTTTAAGCTCTTATTTTCCTGCATTAAAAAAAAAAGATGCTTCAGGCTCATCCGGTAATGTTCTTGCTTCAGTCATTTTTGGAGAATCTCACTTATCTAAGGAATTATATTGAGATAAAATTATATGTGTAGAAAGTGTACTCATTGCTTCTGAGATATTGTTACTTCTGGGCCACTTCAGCAGACAGAGCTAAGGCAGACTGATGCTTGCCTCTTCTGACTTTTCCTATTTTGTATTTGTATCTCCCTTTGTTCACAGGAAGAACCCTGATGCTCAAAGTATATGTCTGTCTGTCTGTCTATCTATCTATCTATCTATCTATCTATCTATCTATCTATCTATCTATCATCTCTCTATCACATTCATCTATCTACCATCTTCCTTCATTTGTTCATTTTGATGATATGTGTAAAATCAATCATTTCATTTTTTTTTTTGAGTTGGAGTCTCACTCTGTCGCCCAGACTGGAGTGCAGTGGCCGCTCCCGGTCACCGCAGCCTCGACCTGCTGGGCTCCGGCGATCCATCCGCCTCAGCCTTCCAAGTAGCCGGAACTACAGGTGTGAGCTACCATGCCCGGCTGATTTTTTGATTTATTGTAGAGATGAGGTCTCGCTGCCCAGGCGGGTCTCGAACCCTCGGGCTCAGGCAATCCACTCACCTCAGCCTCCCAAAGGCGCGGGATTACAGGCTGAGCCACCGAGCCCTGCAAAATCAATCATTTCTAGATTACCATACCTGGACCACCACAACAAACAATCATACTAAAAATGTATGAATGCTGTTGTTTGTTTCCTCTTTAAATTGATTGTATATGGTTTAGAGTACTGAGTTAAAAGTGGTTAGGATTAATTATTGCTTGTTCTTCCTTCAGTGTGATTGTTTAATTCCTTTGAAATGAATCTGGTTCATTTGTTTCTGTTTACATTCAGTTTTAAGAGGATTTTTTTTCTCTCTGTTTATGTTGATTTATTTATTTAAGTAAGTAGCATAGTAGCAGATTTAATAAAGTAAAAACTTTAAGAAAACAATACTTAGAATAAGTGTTATTTTCAATCTCTTTCATTCTATTTTCTTCTACCACACAGGTAAATCAGTTGTATTGACTTCTAGTTTTATCTCTCTACATTTCGTTTTGCAACTATATGTAGTTACACAAACACATACATTTATTTCTTTTTCTTACCATTTTACACAACAGAAGCATACTATATATACCCATTTGCACTTATTTTTTTCTTTTTTTTTGTTTCCAATATATCCTAGAAAATATTTCATAACAGTTCATACAGATTGTCCTCATTTTTTCTTACAACTTCACAGTACACTAATGCAAACATTTACCATAGCTAATCAACTAATCTCTGATGTTTGATCATTTAGGTAATTTTTATTCTTTTGGAATTAAAAAATAACCATTAATAGCTTTTGCATGATTTATATTTTATGAATATCATAGTAGTTTATTCTAATGGGAGATATAAAAAATTTTTATATTTTTATATTTTTATATTTTTTATATATATTCCAACACAGAATCTTTAGTATTCGAGCTATGTTATTATTCTGCATTTATGATAAATAGAATTGTTTTCTAAATAGACATGAATTTAAAATTTTCACTTTATGTTAAATTCTACAAAATTGTACTTGATAATATCCTAGACAATGTGTAAACTTGTGTGTGAGTGTGTGTGTCTGTATGTCTGTGTAGGTGTGCATACATACATATCAAAATGTAGAGTCTGAATGCCTATTGAATACATTCATAACCAAAAATAAATTACATATTAGTTTAGATTTCTGAAGCATTGTAGTCATTTGTTCAAACAGTCAGCCAATAGTTAATAAGTAAATATGACTTACAGCACTATCTGGGCTTTTTTGTCTTTCTATTTTAATGTGTATAATCCACCATTGCTTAATTTTATTGTCTGTATTAGTATTTTAAGAAGAAAAATTCAGTTGAAGCTGTTATAATATGATGAGACAATGACCAATGAGTTGATACTATTACAAGAAGTCATTTTTAACTTTCAGGTGTCTAGTGAAGCTTAATGTAATATTGTTTAAGATTTCTTAAATTTATTCTTATTTTTTACCTTTATTACATAGCTAGGTAATTCAAGATAAGAATTATTATAATAAATACCTAGGGCTGCACTCATGACATAATTTACCTCCAATGTTGTTACTAACATATGGCTTCCATTATTAGTCAAGAAAAAAATTCAAGGAAAAATGTTAATTCTAAGCTTATCAAATTAGATTTATGATTTTTATAAACCTTGAGAGTTATAGTAATAATATAGTACTCTAGAAATATAATAGCCCAAAGTAGGGAAATTAGGGTTGAGCAATTTCTTTCTTAAAAGAGTGCCCACAGAAAAAAATAGGGAGTACAAGTCATTACCATTGAAGAAATTTTACTGACTGAGATATTTCTTATAAGAGAGTAATCTATTATTTGTGCTTATACTCCACCATGTTCTATGTTAAATGCTCTCTTTATTTAATCTTTACAACTAACTATCTAATGAGTTTGCCTGAGACAATGCTGTTTTCTACTTTTTAGTATATTGTAGTTATTAATGTAGTTATTAAGATATAAATATGTATATACACTTTTTAAAATATATTTGGAAAGTCTACTAGTATTTGCTTTTTCAATTTAATGGAGAAATGTTAAAAGTAGTCTTTAAAACTAAGAAAATACCCTCAGAATATGTTCAGTGGAAGACACCAAACTCATGAGAAAATAATAATAAAACTCTTTTAATATGCTGTAAATTATATGAAAAAATGGAAGATGATCCAGGGACAAAGCCATCAAATAGACCTTTACAAAACAAAGCATATGACAGAATCACCAATCATCTGGGTATTAATTCAAGTTTCCATTAATTCAGTGTTAGATAATGAACAGAAAGAACATTGGAGCTCACTGATGCCTCAGGAAGAAAAAATAAAAGTTGAAGAAAAGGCTCATAAATCACTGACATGACATCAATGGTCTACCATATATCCTTAATATACAAGGGAAAGAAGTGGTTAAAAAAATAAAAGAAATCCTATCCATATGTATTTTAGGTTATAGTAATAAAGATTATTATTATTATTATTACTGGATAATAAAATTTCATGATACTTGGAGATTTAGAATGAAAGATAGTATTACCAATAACAAGCAAAATTACATTGACTCTTTCTACTTTATGTTCACAATTTCCCTTTAAAATTGTAGTAAAGTGTGTTGGTACATTTTCTGCTACTATGACAGAATGCCACAGATTGGGTAACTTATGGGCAATAGATGTGTATTTGACTCATGGTTCTGAAGGTTAGAAATTCTAAGAGCATGTCATCAGCATCTGGGGAAGGTCATCCCATGGAAGAAGAAACCTAGAAAGCAGAGGGAGAAAAGGGAGGAACTTAACAGGAGCCCACTCCTGCAATAATAGCATTAATCGATTCATGAGGTCAGAGTTCTCATGACCTAATCACCTCTTGAAGTTCCTACCTCTCAACACTGTTGTACTGGGATTTCATTTCCAGCACATAAACTTTTAAAGGACAAATTCCAACCATAGCATGCCACTACTAGCCCCCCAAATTCACCCTTTTCTCACAGTGAAAAATGCATGTTTTCCAACTCAGTATCCTTAAAAGTCTTAATTTGTTTCTAAAAAGTCTAAAGACTAGAGTCTCATTTAAATCAAAAGTGAGACGCAAAGCATGATTCATCTTGAGGCAAATTCTCTCTAGCTGAGCCTGTGAAATCAAAACAAGCTACCTACATCCAAAATATATTGATGAGGCAGACTTAGGATAGTCGTTTTCACCCCAAAGGACAAAAGTAGGCAAGAAGAAGGAGAAACAGGTCTCAAGTGAGTCAAAAATCTAAGAGGGCAAACAACATTACATCATAAAGATTTAAGAATTTTATTTGAGAATATTTTTGACTCCATGTCTTATTTCCTGGATACAGCGAAGCCAAGGTTGGGCCCTCAAGGCCTCAGGTAGCTCTGCTCCTACGGCTTTGTTGGGCCCAGCCCATGCAGCTCCCCTAGGCTGGCACTGCACACTGGTAGTTTTACAACTCTGGACCACAGTGGCTGTTCCATTCCCAAGGTTCCAGTAGCCATTACCTAATGGGAACTGTGTGAAAGGTTTCTTTCTGGGCTTCCAGGTGGCCTGTGGCATCCTTTACAATTTAGATGACCTGAGACCCAATGCCCATCACTACACAATATGTCCATGAAAAGAATACGCATGTGTACCCTCAAATCTATAATAAATAAAAATAAAATAAAATAAAATCTAGATGGAGGAAGACATACCTCCACAGATCGTGCAGTCTGTGAGTCTGCAAACTTAGCAGCCCATATGTGTGCTGCCAAGATTTATGGCTTTAACCTTTCAGAGCAGAAGACTGAGTCACAGCTGGGCACATTTGAGTCACAGTTGGGGTGGCCAAGAAGTACTTTGCTGGGATGCAGGAATAAGAAAAAAAAAAAAAAAAACCCAAGGAGTCTCTTGAAAAAACATCTTAAATGTAAAACATAAAATGGAAACCTTTGGAAAACAACATAAGAAAAAATCTTTACCTAGCACTAAGTTTTTAGGTATAACACCAAAGCCCAAGTCAGAAAGGTAAAAATGGGCAAATTGGATCTTACTAAAATGAAAAACTTTATTTTGTGAAAGATACTGGTAAATGAATGAAAAGACATTTACATATCAAAATTAAAGATTGAGAAAAACTATTTACAAATCACACATCTGGCAAAGACTTCATATAAAGATTATATAAATTACTCTCAAAATTTATCAAACCAACCAATTAGAAATGTATTGTAACAAGACATGCAGTTCACTGAAAATAATATGCAGATGGCAAATAAGCATGCACAAAAACATTCAACATTATCCATTAAAGAAATTCAAATTAAGAGCAAGCTCCATGGCTCGGGCTTGTAATCCCAGAACTTTGGAAGGCAGAGGTAAGAGAATTGCCTGAGCCCAGGGGTTGGAAACCAACCAGGGCAACTTGACGAGACCTCATCTCTACAATAAATAGAAAAATTAGCTGGGCATAGTGGTGCATACCTATAGTTCCATCTACTTGAAAGGCTGAGGCGGAAGAATTTCCTGAGCCTAACATGTCAAGGACACAGAGCATGTCACTGCACTTCAGGCTGGGTGACAGAGTAAGACTGAAAAGAAGGAAGGAAGGAGGGAGGGAGGGAAGGAAGGAAGGAAGGAAGGAAGGAAAGAAGGAAGGGAAGGAGAAAGAAGAAAGAAGAAAGAAAGAGGGTGGGAAGAAACACTAATTAAGTCCATTATGAGATATCATAACACGTTGTTGCCAAAATGGCTAAAACAGAAAATAATAACACCAAATGTGGGTAATAATGTGGAGAAATTAGATTAGACATACATTGCTAGTGGAAATGTAAAATTGGTATAATCCCTCTAGCAGCCAGTCTAGTTCATAGCATCTTATACTCTTCAGTAGATGAATGGTTAAACAAACTTTATCCATATCACGGATTACTATAAAACAATAAGAAGATATAAGCTATTGATACATGCAACAATTTGAATGAACCTAGAGTTTAAAACCCAATCTCCAAAGGTTGCATACTGCATTATTCCATTTATGTAACGTATACAAAATAACATAATTATTAACATGGAGAACAGATTAATGGTTGTGAGGACTTGGAAGCAGGTGGTGGAGGGGCTGGATGTAGTTTTAAAGTGGTTACACAAGAGTCTTGTGGTGATATTGTTATTTTGATTATGGCAGTGGCAATGCAAGGATAGATACAAACTAAAATTGCTTGGTGCTACACCAGAGCACACATGCATGCATGCACATAAATGAACGCATATTTAGTAAAATCTGGATAAGCGCTATAGATTTCAAAGCAGTGAAAATTTCTTGGTTATTTCATTACACCAGGGGTCCTCAAACTTTTAAAACAGGGGGCCGGTTCACTGTCCCTCAGACCACTGGAGGGGCAGACTATAGTTTAAAAAAAAAACTATGAACAAATTCCTATACACACTGCACATATCTTATTTTGAAGTGAAAAAACAAAACGTGAACAAATACAATATTTAAAATGAAGAACAAGTAAAGTTAAATCAACAAACTTACCAGTATTTCAATGGGAACTATGGGCCTGCTGTTGGCTAATGAGATGGTCAATGTCCGGTTCCATATTTGTCACTGCTAGTCATAACAAGCTAAGGCGGCAAAAACACCCGGTGGGTCAGATAAATGTCCTCAGCGGGCCGCATGTGGCCCGCGGGCGTAGTTTGAGGACCCCTGCATTACACTGTAGTTGCCTAAGACAATAACATTACTGGAGGATGGAAAAGGTTATATGGAATCTCTCTGTGCAAATTTTTTGCAGCTTCCTGTGATTCTATGCATTCCTATTTTTCTTTCAAAATAAAAAGTCAAAAATATAATCTGAGAAAAAATTTTTTTTAAAGATGCTGGAAACTTGAAGAAAAACAGGAAGGTTTTGAAGATTGGAGTTGCTTGTAAGAAAAAAATGGGAAGATATTTTAAATGAGCAGGTAAATTTTGGAAAAGTAGAGAAAGAATGAGGGAAACATTTAATAAAAGCTATCAAAAATCATTTTGAGGTAACTTATTTGGAGCATGGCTATGTCCATTTCTTGTTCCAGCAATAGGAATTGAGAAGGACAACCTCTGTTCTGGAAGACAGTGCTTTTAAGGAAATTCAAAATCAAATGTATCAACAAAGACTATGCCTGTGAAAAGAATGAGAATCTATAGGATGGTAACCATGATAGTAGCTTAAGATGTGAACATTAAATATCATGACACTTTAGTAAGCAAAGTGGACTTGAGTTACCTTATATCAATGTCCTTCAATTCAGTACATGTTTTATCATTAAAGTTATTACATTAACAATCTAACATAAAAGATTGTCTAGGCTTTCCTATCTTCCTTAAAAGAAAATTATTACTACTTAGTTAAATAATGCTAATGATAAATGAATGTTACTAGAATAACTTATTACATGGTTAGATTTTTTATATTGACAAATAAATTAAAATTTTGTTGATAAGAAGATATGGAATCTAAAAAGATATAAAGAAAATGAGAGATAATAAAGATTTTATTTTCAGATAATTATAATATAAACTAAATCCAAAATTGATGATTTCAAATTAAGCTATCTGAGAATTGATGATTGGATAATAGCAAAAAATAAATATGTGGTAATAGTTTTATATGTTAATTCTCTAGATTAGATTGAATTTCTAATGAAAATATCAAAATATTAGGCAATTAATATCAGTATAAAGTGGTATTTAATTTTAAACATAATATGCTAAAATAAACAGTAAAATTTATTCTAATATTTTTTATTTCTACTTGAGTAGTTATTTATAAATGTAGAAAAATATAATAATATTTCATTTAATGCATTTTTCTTTAAAGATTGTGGACACCATCAAACTGGCACTTTTTGCTGCAAGACTTCTACTATCATCACAAAATTACTAGAAATGTTTCACATTCATTTTTTTAGCAGACAGTGAAGTATATTCAGCACCATTTATAATAAAAATCACTTTGTTAGATAAACACATTTATATATTATCAAGTAAACCATGAGTCATTTAAAAATAATTCAAAAATATTTGATTATTAGGGAGAGAAATGTAAAAACATTGTTGAGACAAACATACTTTCATGGGTAAAATAACCAACATATTGTATATATTTTAATGTGGGAAATAATTTTAAAATCTTAAAATGCTTCTTTTTTTGGGACGAGTTGAGTACATGTTAAAACTTGGGTATATTTAAAGTGTGAATGCATTGAATACATTTTATCATTTTAATGCAAATTTATGTTTTAATCTCTGTAATTTCCCCAAGAACATTCCTTAATTTGCTACATTACGGATAATGTTTTTATCACTATAATGTTTTCAAATGATGCTAGGCTATGCATAGTAGGTAGAACAGCTTAAATTAAACATAGAACCATTGTAACCAAGAAACCTACTTTAAAACATTTTTAATCACCCACCCTTTTTAAAACCTTTTTCCTTTCTCCTTCCTTGCTTCTACCTTCTATATCCTCCATAGTGCAACCTTAACTGACCATACACTTTCTTAAGAATTCCAGAGGGTACTACTAAAACAGACCAGGAATGGAGTACTGATTGAAGAACCCTCCTTTTTGGCGTAGTCACAAGATGGCTAATCTGTAACCTGACCACAGCAGAGATAAACCCAACCACACCTCTGGGGGGACCACCAGTAAAATAAGCCGTCAGAATAAGATGCAGAGTCCTGCACCCTGTGCCACTCCACATGTTCCCATACCAAGTTTCCTTTTTAAAAAATGTTTATTTGTATTTATTATTTATTTTTTAATTTTTAAAGATGTGGTGTACAATTCAGTGTTAAATGCCTAAGTGTTCATAGTACATAGTTTCTTTTAAAAACCCTTCCAACCAGTCTGAAAATTTGAGGTAGTCATTTTGTAAGGTAGGTTGTCGTCTCTTTAATAAAACCTTTTTTTTTCAGCTGGGCACAGTAGTTCACGCCTGTATTCCCAACACTCTGGGAGGCTGGGGCGAGAAGATTGCTTGAGGCTAAGAGTTCAAGACCAGGTGGTCAACATAGAGAGACTGTCTCTACAAAAATCAAAAAAATTGCTTTGCACAAAATTGCCTAGAACAGGAGAGGTCGAGGTTGTGGTGAGCCCCTGCACCTCAACCTGGGGACAGAGTGAGACCTCAATTAAAAAAACAAACAACAACAAATACCTATTTTTTCCTTCTAGTAGGTCTGATTTCTTGAGAGCTTTTGGGTGATGCGCAGTCTCTGGCTTTTGGGCAATGAGCTGCTGGATTGGATTTGCTTACACTATAGTCTAATGGGAAAATAAGAAAAATCACAGAATTTGTGGATAATTCAGTACAAAGTATACTTAATAAGCATAAAACTAGCTATTTATGTTTTAGTCATATTTTGCTAGACTCATTTAAAAAATTATCTTTTTTTTTTTTTTTTTTTGAGTTGGAGTCTCACTCTGTCACCGAGACTGGAGTGCAGTGGCCGCTCCCGGCCACCGCAGCCTCGACCTGCTGGGCTCCGGCGATCCTTCCGCCTCAGCCTTCCAAGTAGCCAGAATTACAGGCATGCGCTACCACGCCCGGCTGATTTTTTGATTTATTGTAGAGATGAGGTCTCATTGTCCAGGCGGGTCTCGAACCCGCGGGCTCAGACAATCCACTCACCTCAGCCTCCCAAAGGTGCGGGATTACAGGCTGAGCCACCGAGCCCGGCTTAAAAAATTATCTTTAATATAAATTCACTATTTTCTATCTGATGTTACAGAACTGTCTTGGAAGCCTCCATCAAAATTGGGATTCCAGTACCAAAGCAGTTAGTAACCTTGCCCTGATGGAAAATAAAGAGAAGCTGGATGTGGGTGTTTATAGGGTAGCTTTTATAGGATACTTCTTTTATCTGACCGACAGTCTAATGTCTAGT
Source organism: Cephalopachus bancanus (assembly GCA_027257055.1). Lineage (NCBI taxonomy): Eukaryota > Metazoa > Chordata > Mammalia > Primates > Tarsiidae > Cephalopachus > Cephalopachus bancanus. The sequence continues at coordinate 4,240,816 of JAPVLO010000089.1, forward strand.
TGTCCTACCTGTTACCGGGAGTTCCCTCATATGAGAAATTATTTATACTGGCAGACATTCTGTGGCTCTTGCCTGACCCATGCCCAATTTATGCCTATCTGACCATCCTTGCTCTGGTGCTGGGAGCCAACCTTGTGATCCTCTTGACCTGGGTAAACAGCCTGAGGCAGCCCCTAGTTCTTCATATGGAAGGCACAAATTTAACACACCACCACAACAGAAAACAAGTTCAAAGTATTTTACTTGCAGATCCTGGACAAGAAGGGGGCAATGAATCAGAAAAGCAGGTCCCCATCCTGAGTCATGTTAGGCAGGAATGAAGAGCCAGGCAGAGAGAGAGAAAGGAGAGGGAGGGGAAGGGGAGAGGGAGAGAGGAAGAGGGAGAGTGGGAGAGAGGGAGGTAGACAGAGAGAGAACATGGCATTTAGCCGTAAATATAAGAAAACAGAATGTGGGTCACTTTAGGTTTGTGGGCAAATGCCTGCATGGTACATTGAAAGGAAGCTGTGGGAAAAGACAGCACAGTTTCCTAGGCTAGAGTGATGCCTCTAGGTATTTCTTCCCACAGACTTGAGGTAGTTGGGTGGGTTGCAGACTTGGAACTGTGCCAAAGGTCTGAATCCTGATTCTAGTACCAGAAAGTTAAACTTGTATTCAAAATGGATACCAAGACAACATCAAATTATAAGAATTCACTACAAAGATGAAGCATGTTCCTAAGAAAAGATGACTTATGTTTCTTAAATTATTCAGTCAGGAAAAAGGTCAAAGTCATTAATGTGAGTAAAAGATCTAGTAAAGATTAAATTTCAAGTCATTCCTGATTTTGAATTGTTAACAAAAGCATAGTTAATTGTAATTTTAAAATGACACCCTAAATCCTTAAAAAAATATACAGCATGTAAAAATAAATAAGTCAATATACACATAATCAAAGATATACATGTATACTTCCAAGTAGACATACATATATTCACACACATATATTTGCAAGATATCTTGTTTATATGATATTTAAAATTTTTGAATACTGAAATAATTTTTATTTACTTAATTTTGCTGGTGTAGCTTTCTTCACAGAAGTTCCTTCTTCTGTTAGCTCAGGTGAGGTTTGAAAATCATTTCGAATTTATCTATGATATGAAAAATATCTCATTCTCTTTGAGCCTAATCCTTTTCATAGTTTTTTTTGGTGATATGAAACCCTATATAAAATTCAACTTTGCACAACATACTATCTAAATTTTAAGAGCATTTCCACACTGAGAACTAATACAGGATAGAGATTTCTTAGATGAAAATAAATAGTTCATTCAATTTATTTTTTCAATCTGAGACAAGTCTAATACTTTGTATAATGGAGTTAATATTTACCCTATTAAACATACGACAAAACTAATGATAATGTTAGCACATATAAGTACAGGGATCTAATCTCTTATAAATCTAGGTGTCAATAATACCCAATTGCCATTTTATGACCTATCACAAATTGAAGGCAAGAGTAGAGAAGCAAGAATAAAAAAGATCACAGCAGTTCAAGGCATTCACAGTTTCTTACAACTGCTTGATTTCTAGAATCTAGTGAAGAATTAACAAGTTAATTTTTTAAAATAATAAACATATACTCTGAAACTTTTATTTACACAGATTGTTTTTATTTTAAAAGAAAATTTCAGGTATAACACTTGATATTATTGCATTTTATAAAGTTTAGAAGTATTTTCACATAGTATTTTCTGCTCTAAAAATTTACGTAATGTATTTTGTATGATACCTAATATGATTGATTATATGCATAAATATATTGCTAAAAGTATTATAAAAGCATACTTTACTAAATCGTATGTAACTGAATTATAATGTATAACATGAAATTGTTAGAAACAATGGTACTTTATTAGACTGTCTCTCTGAAATATATCCAAGATATTTGTTATTAATGGGCAAGTTAAAATTATTACATAATATGAAAATGCATCCATTCTTATTAAGCCAGATATCTTGGAGATCACTCAAATTTCTCATAACTACTAATTCTCAGGCAAAAGGAACAATCTTATGTACATAGCAAAACAAGTAGTTCAATTATTCACTCCATGTAAAAGAAGTAAAATTAGATAAGACTGGTTTTTATAGCAGTATTTCAATTTGTAGACTATAATCAATCAAATATCAGAATACAGTACAGTTCAAGAAAATCCAACAGAAAATGAGGGAATTCTTCTCTATTGAAGAGCTAACTGCCAATGTTATCTAAATGCAGTAACACAAGTAAACTACTGTAACTAAAGACTCTCAAAGACAACATTCTAGCTACTTCCCTAACTGGTTTTGGAATCTCAGACAAGCTACTTCCATTCTCTAGGATTTGATTTCCTCATTAATAAAATGAGGAGTTCTAGCTGATTTCCAGCTACTATTTAAAACATGGTTATTTGTGATTATTCAAACAAAATGATAGTGCAAATAGCTAACCCTATGTTCCCACTACTTTATTCAAAGGAACTTTAAAGCATAAAACTAAGAAAAAGCCTGCAACAACTCGAAATTAACAGCAAGTGTTCTGCACATGTCATAAATTTGGGTGTCTGCCAGTGACAGGACAGTTACTATCAGGTTAAAAATAATACTGAAAGTCCTCTCAAAAGAGATGCCTCTGAATCTTAAGAGAACCTGGCTTCTGAGGAGTTAAGAGAAGAGTCTAACCAAGATAACTTTGTTTTCCTCAGCTTGACTAAACTTTAGACAGCCTTCTTTGTCCCCTTTCTTAGAGCATTTACTTTAGAACACTCCCAACTATAAATTATTTCTCTATCCCTTTGAGATATAAATCTTCTCTCAGTCCCTTGCCAGTTTTACAACCCAGGAATGTCTTTCTAAAGGACCTGGAAGTCATCCCTTTCAAAGGCAGTCATCTAAGGACATGGCATCCCTATCTCCCAGTTTCTGGAGGTGAATAGGAACTTTACTTCACTAAGCAAAAATTGGCAAACCAAATGACTTAATCCCATAGAATAACCTGTCCTTCCAACATCCTCCAGTACTTTCCACTAGCTTACTACAGCACTTAAGACTCATCTTTTGTCTCAAGAAACTTGAATTCAGTCTCTCTTCCTTATTTGAATAATCTTAACTAGTTTTTCCTGCCTGTTTAACTTTTTCCAGTACAATTTTTCTTTGACAACTCTGAGAGCCAAATGGTCTTTTAAGATTAATAATAGATCCAACAGTAAATAACTAATAATCAAATAGCATTAAAACATATAAACAAAAAATACTAAACAAAGATGGAAGAATTTCCAAAAGCCATTAGAGGAGTGCATTAAGAAATCCCTCACAATATTTTTAGGAGGGAATAACCAAAGATCCAAGAGGACATAGAAAGAAGTTCTTAAACTATTTTAGGTATGGATTCCTTGAAAATTCATATGAAAGTTATGTAACCCTACCCCAAAATATCACATATGCTCAAAATGCCAGAATTTGCCAAAATATTTCAGGGTATTATGCAGCAGTATATGAAACATCTTATATTACTTGCCAAATATTATATTTTCATAATATACAAAAATAATTTAATAAACATAAAAAGATATCTTTGACCATCTTAGTGCTGCATTCTTTATTATTTACAAGCCATATAAAAATAAAAATAATAAATGTTAAAATTTCACAGCTTATAATTATATAATCATGTGTATAATTATATACATATTTATATACACATGTGTGTGTGCACATATATATTTTTTTTTCTAGTGCCCCAGGTCAATAATAGAAGTGTTTAAATATTAGGAAATAAAGGTAACTAAAATAAATTTCAGAAGTAGAGAATATATGTCAAATAATTATACTGCAATTAAATTAGCAATGCATAACCCAAATATATATAAAGTCCTTTAAAATGGTCATATTTGAAAACATAATACTTTCTTTACATTGATAATACAAGCAAGATAAATGAAGGAGTTAAAACTATTTACATGTGGCAAAAAAAGTTTAACCATAAATTAAAAATAATTACTATAAGTCAAATAGCTAAGACAAACAACCTAATTAAAAATGACTAAATTATATTAAAAATAAATTTATAGATAAACAAAATATTATGAACAGCAAACACTAAAATACAATCTTAGCCTCACTAGTAATAATTAAAATTAAAGATAAACTAAATTTAAAGGAGATTAATTATTAGATTGGGAAAATTTTAGAGAATCATAAATAATGAAAATGATAAGATTCAGTACTGAGGAGAATCTAGGATATTGTCACATTAATATGTTGTACATGAGAATGTAAATTTCTTAAAAATATTTGGGGTAAAGATCTGAAAATATCTATTCAAAGTGAAATTTATATTTCCTTGAACCTAACGGTATTGTACTTATAAGAATATAGTTCATAGTAAGAAGAAAAAGTCATGGAATGTGTACACAGATACTTATTACATATAGTTTACAGTACTAAAAAAAGCATGAACAACCTTAAAACTCAATAACATGAGAAAAGTTGTATAAATATTATTTATATTATATACAAATATATTAATATTAACAATTAGTAAATCTGTATTAACAAGGACCCTCTAGAGAAGTAGAACCAATGGAATATATGTATATGCACATATGCACATAACACACAAGCATTCATACACACACACACATACACACACACACACACATATGTAGGAGGAATTGTCTTACATGATTATGGAAGACAAGAAGTCCCATGATCTACAAGCTGGAAAAACAGGAGCGCCAATGCTCTAAGTCCCAGTCTAAACATGAAGGCTCAGAAACCAGGAGCACCATCTGAGGGCATACAAAATGGAAGTCCCAGCTCAAACAGAGAGAGAGTTCACCCTTCTCAGTATTTTTTGTTCTATTTGGGCCCTCAACATTAGATGACACTCACCTGTATTGGTGAGGATGATCTTCTTTACTCAGTTCATCAATTCAAATGTTAATGTCTTTTAGAAACAATCTTACAGACACAAATTTTATAGATAAAAATGTTTTGCCAGCTATCTGGACATCCCTGAACACAGTGAGGTTGACACATGAAATGAACCATCACAAGCTGAAAGAAAATTGTGCAACAAATATACTATGTAATATCTAAAAGAAATGAATTAACACTCCATCTGTTATCCAAGAGGTACCCTGCTAAGACAAATTAGAAATTTGCATGTCAATATATATGATAATTCTTCATTAAAAACATACTAAACAACTAATCGAGCATGGAGAAAGTTGTTAAAAGATTATCACTCACATTACTATGAGTTGCAGGCATAGTAATGATGAAGAGGTATTTAAAAAATGCAAAAAAAAAAAAAAAAAAAGATATTGAAGCCCGGATCGGTGGCTCAGCCTGTAATCCCGCGCCTTTGGGAGGCTGAGGTGAGTGGATTGCCTGAGCCCGCGGGTTCAAGACCCGCCTGGGCAACGAGACCTCATCTCTACAATAAATCAAAAAATTGGCCGGGCGTGGTAGCGCGCACCTGTAGTTCCAGCCACTTGGAAGGCTGAGGCGGAAGGATCGCCAGAGCCCAGCAGGTCAAGGCTGCGGTGACCGGGAGCCGCCACTGCACTCCAGTCTGGGTGACAGAGTGAGACTCCAACTCAAAAAAAAAAAAAAAAAAAAGAAATGATACAAATAAAGATGACGTAATTTAATGAAACTGATTTATTTACATCTACTCTGAGAAAAGACTTATTTCCTAATTACATGTTAGCATAGTACATGAAACATAGTAAACACTCAATACATTAGTTAAATTAAAAATAAATAAAATTTAAAAAGCACACTACTATTCAAAATTAAAACATTTTTTAAGTCTCCTAATTGTCTCTTCAGTAAAAAAGGTCTTTAATTTTAGACATTTTAACACATAAGATAAGGAAAAACAGTATGTATTATACATATGGAAGAGAACCAAACTGTACTAAAGAGTAAAATTATAGCCTTAATGTTTTCAGTGACAAAAAAGAAAGAAAATAGCCTTAGTGTAAACAGAAACTAAATCTCAAAATTAAAAGTAAAATTTAAATATGCATGGAAAAATAAAACAAAAACATAAAAGTAATAAATAAACAGGCATAAATCAAGTGTAAGGCTAAAAATGAGATCTAAGTAACAAAATTCAATAAATACAATCAAAAAGAAGAAAAAAATTAACATTTTTACAAAAGAAAAGTAATATGACACAATGACAATTAAAATTGTAAATAAATAAATATATGTTTATACACATAGAATAAATTAAAATATCTAACCACAAAATATTTTAACCCAAAGTGCAGAAGTAGCCCCTCAAAGCTGTCTTTTGTGCAGGAGATTTGCATCAGTAGAGAAAACCTATATTGATGCAGTCAGACTTTCTCTGAGGGCATTCTCTTGTCTGAACTAGGAAAGATTAACTGGGAATCTCTGACACCTTTAAAAATCTGAAAGAAACATTTACCATATATTCTCACTGAGGGTTGGTGTCTGTGAAGTTTTATCTGCTTAACAAGGCCACCTTTACCAGCTAGGCCTCCTTTTCCCCCCATAACCTGTCTTGTCACTATAACCATCACAACCTATTTTGAACAAGCTTTCATTCCTCATTCTTTCTGTAACCTCCAGGCAATATATAAGCTGCTGTACCTCCCTGGGTTGGGAGATAATTACTCTGTCTCCTATGTGCCTGTTAAAAAGTTTGTATGACTTTTCTCCAGTTAATCTGTCTTTTTGTCAGTTGATTTATCAGTAAACCTACAGAGGATTAAGAGGAAATATTCCTTTGGCCCTTCCAACATCTTCACAAGTTATAAATTTAAAAATATTAATCATGTGAAAACTTATCTAAGAATAAAAAAAGATTATACTAACATACCCAAAATATACATAATCAATTTTGATTAACTGTTGATTTACCACGGGACACAGGGGTATCTTACTTTGAGTTCCCAAAAGTAAAGACTTTGAATGGGATTTATTTAAAAGTGATTTATTGAGAACGTGCCTTCAAAAGAGTTCTATAAAGAAGGGGAGAAAGCAAGATAGAATAAGAGAAAAAGCTCTAAAAAATGTGAAGTCTTAGCTTGATCCTAAGTATTTTTAGAGTTATTTCCACTTGGTGTAAGAGCACCATCCCTTTATATGCAAGTCACTAGCTGTGATACAGCGTCTGGGAAGTTGTAACCTCCAAAGAATTTCTAGGTCACAGTGCCCATTGGTCCTGGGAAATTTTCCAGCAATGAGTATAGCAGTGAGCCCTTAGCAGCCAATATTCACAACAGCTGAGGAATATGTGAACCTAGAAACTTACTAGATAAGATTATAAGCAATCATTCTTGGCTGATAGTCATGTTAGTCTGTGTTCTATATAGGTATTTGGGTAATGTTAGGTTAAAAATTCCAGCAGGGCCTCCAAAATCTTGTGCCAGACCTGGGGGGGAGGTGGTACGGGGGCGGGGGTTGTGTCTGCAATCTGGTGCTGCACAAAAGATGCAAATAATTACACAGAATTTAAATTGGAAAATATAGTTTACTTAGAAAGTAAATTGGAGAGAGAGAAAAGATTCACCTCCCCAAGGTAAGGGAGGGGGGTCTAAGCTTAGGAAACATGGTGGTGGTAACAGAAAGAACCATGTGGCCCAAATGGTTGCTTGAAGTTAAATGCTTTTAAACCTTCCCTTTGGTGGCAGGCACATCGTTAAGGTGATTGGGTTGTGGTCTGTTCCAGAAAGGGCAGGTAAGCACAGGTACTGATGTCAAGTGATGAACGTCAGGCAGATGGTGGGGTTAGTGACATGACTGCTGCCATGGTGTTGAGGTCTGTGTCACAGGGGACTGATTAGGTTAACTTTCTTTTGAAAAGAAAATTAGTACAAAACAAGCTGGGCTGGAGGTTTTAAGTTTTAAGACAATTATCAATAGCTCCCTCTGAGAAACTGGTTCTTTCCTTGGTTAGTGATTAGAGGGTAAGTTAAAGTGAACTACAAAAAAAAGAGAGAGAGAGAGAGAGAGAGAGAGAGAGAGAGAGAGAGAGAGAGAGAGAGAGAGAGAGAGAGAGAATTATAGTGTTAAAATGACTGCGCTTGCCGGGTTTGATGGCTCAGTCTGTAATCCTGCACCTTTGGGAGGCTGAGGTGAGTGGATTGCCTGGGCAGCGAGACCTCATCTCTACAATAAATCGAAAAAATCAGCTGGGCGTGGTAGCGCGCGCCTGTAATTCCGGCTACTCGGAAGGCTGAGGCGGAAGGATCGCCGGAGACCAGCGGGTTGAGGCTGCGGTGGCCGGGAGCGGCCACTGCACTCCAGTCTGGGTAACAGAGTGAGACTCCAACTCAAAAAAAAAAAAAAATGACTGCACTTTAGTTTAAGATTATTTCATTAAGTCATTCCATGTTGGCTTTTCACCCTTTCATTTCCACATCTTGTTGTCTTAAAATAGTCTTATTTTTAGCTGGGAAGAGGGACAAATATCAGTCTGGGGTAACTGGTTACTGCTGGGGACGCGTATAGAAATGTCCCTAACTGTTTAGAGTAAGAGGAAGGAATGAGAGGAGAGAGCCCAATGGAGTAGCTAAGTATCTTTAGTATCTATATACAAAGTACTGTGCTACTGTATACAAGCATATATAGTAGAAATAATACTACTATAATAAATGCCACGATAGTCACTGTTATGACATATTGAGGCTTTGATATTTGGTAAAATGTATTTATAGTTACCCCAGTGGGCTTAACACTTACTACAGGAGTTCAGGCAGTTTTTACTGTTGCACCAGTGAATTCCTTAGTCCATATGTGAATTTTCTCACTGCTTGTCTTCAAATGTCTTTGGGCTTTGTGATAAGAATGTAGGTTTGTTAATGACTTTAACAAGGAAATAAAACTACTTTGAGAAAGTCTGAAAGAAAAAAATTGAAAACATTAGTTTGGAGACATGTAGTTAGGTTGTAGTTTAAACTGTAGAAAATAATAATGAGCAACAGAATTTAAAAGAGGTAGCATAGGCCAGAGAAAACTCTCTCTTTTGTTTTTTTACAATAGAACTGATATACCTTTACAATGATTGGTATGCTAAAGAGGGTGAAACCCAGGCAGTATCCACTCCAGAGATGAGAGATTGACATCTCTCTGCTTCTGATGGGGGAAGTGGTAGTATTGGCCTTCCCCCCCTTTTTTTTAAAGGGCAGACCCCTTGTAGTACACTCAGAATTTGTTCCTCCAGATCAATCAGTCAACCAAAGCTGTTATCCGGAAGTTTTGAGAAGGTCGCATCATAATTTGTGGAAGAAACATCCCAATTTGTGACAAACAAGTGACTGGTTCTTTCACCATGACGATGCACCTGCCACGCTGCACTGAGTGTTCAGCAGTTTTTGACCAAAAATGTCATGATCCCTGTGCCCCACCTCACCTTCTCTATTGACCCAACTCTCAAAGAGAAAAAGTGCCCAAAGAGAAACATTTTGACAATGTGGAAGGGGTGAAACAAGAAAGGTAGAAATACTAAAATGCAACAGAATTGGCTGGTTCAAAACTGTTTTGTGCAATGCAAAAATAATCTCAATAGGTGTATTATATCAAACAGAGAGTGCTTTGAAGGAGACTGAAGTTTGAACATGTAAGAATCAATTCACAATTTTTTATAAAATAAATTCTGGTTTTCTTTGATACACACACACACACACACACACACACACACACACACACACACACTATCAAAAGACATATTCAATTCAGTAGTTTTTTCAGTTTACTGAAACAAATTAAGCTTGAAGCTACATAATGAAATATTCGTCAGCTCACTTGTCTCTACTTTGGGCAAAATACACAAAGGTGATAACCTATCAGGCAAGCAATAAGAAAGTGCTTATTTGTATAATAATGGAAGTAATATGGTTCAGTCACAGCCAATATATTTAAAGTACCTCTTTGTACTCAATTTTTTCTAATGTCAACACAAGTCAAATCTCTCAGTGACACATCTATATCTCCTGTAAGTCATATTCAATAGTACCAATCTAAATTAAGAGTTGTTTTGTAGCTTTGCTACTTAAAAAAATTATTGAAAAGAAAATAATACAAATATAGGCACAGAAATAAATTTTTAATAGCTTAAAAAAGTTAAAATATAAAAGGACACTTACTAGCCTTAATGTCAATTCCATCATTCCTATCCATAAAATAAGAACAGTCATGATTCTCAACAGTGGATTTATGTTTATTTTACAAGTATTTTTTATTACAGTCAGCTTTGTAATTTCTAACATTTGTAAAAATCCATTAACAAATGTATGAAATATAATGTAATCATAGTGATAAATATGATCGAAATTTATCATAAAATATAAAATGACCCAAGACTTTAAAGACTAAAATGATAATAAATTTAAATAAAATATTAAAAATGGGACCTATTATTGTGGTTGTTGCTGTTGCTACTTTTTCCTCACCTGTCTTTTGCAGCTTGTCTGCTTCTTTATCACTATCCTTTTGCTGATAAAGAACTTTTATAGGTGGATTGATTTTTGAATTATTTTGTTGCCCACCACTATCAATTTGACTGTGGTTATCTCAGACAATAAACTTTAAAAAAATTTTTTTTAATTATTTTTCATTTCAATGGTATTCAGTGGTGCTGACTGATAAGTTTCTTCAGCAAAATATTTGGATAGGCACCTTGGGAACTTGGTATCAATTACCTCTTGTAAATCTACAAATTCATAAGCTAACACCTCAATTTCTGACCTCATATTTGTATTCTCCTTTTTGTTCTTCATTTTTATTCCATCTGTGCTTTATTTTGTTTTATTGTAAGGTCTGTTTTCTTTATCCCTTTATTTTTTCATGGTCTAGACACATTTTTTTGACACTACTTCTTTCTATTTTAGATCTAAAACCTATCTATTACTTTAAGTGCCATTCTTAGAATCTCCCATTGTCGTGATTTCTTTTTTTTATGACATTCATTTAAAAATACAAAATTGCAAATATATTCAAATAACCTTTTTTCTCATTTTAAAGATTGGATTATCGAGTATTGCTAAATGAAAATATAAACATCATTTTAACTTTACATCCATGGTTTCTAAGATCAACCAGAATGTTAAAGATGTTTACAATCTCTTTTATTAAACCAAGTCATTTATTTTTCTCTCTGCTCACATTTGTCTTCTCAGATTCTTGAACTTACTACTTTTTCTTTTTCTTCTCAGCAGATAAAAAAATTAGTCAAGAGCTCCTTCCACTCCCCATCTCACTGCAAGTTAATGAATTGCTATTTACATTTATTTCTCCTTTCCCTTGCTATCTTATAGAAACCAGTGTTCCTCCTCAATCCAAGCCATAATCCTCAACCTATAACTTAAATACATCTGTTGTTACTCATCTGGAACAGTGAGTACAAGCATCTCTTAACTTTAGCATCTTAATCTGTCCTGACTTCTATGGCATTGCTACTTTCTGGCTTATAGCCTTTCACTCTGGTCTCTCTTTCTTGCACTTCATAGTTGTTTTTCTGACCTTTTAAAATATAAACTTTCTAAGATTAGAAAATCAATATATCTTCTTAAATTATCAGAAAGAAACGTTATTTGTAACACATAAGCCCACATGCAAAATACTTCTTAGAGATACAAGCACTGATAAGACAAATAGATGATTAATAATGCCCTGGAAGAAAATTCATCAGAATTTAATTCAATTTTTAATTTCAAAGGATGAATCAATAGAAAAAAATGAAAAAGAAATTAAACATTTAAATTATTATTTAAAAATTTGTGAAATGACTGAAATAAGGTGAACCAAATTTTAAAAACAAATGATATGAAAAATGCCAAACAAGATAATAGAATGTTCTCACCAAACATTCTTTTTACTTATGTTTTAAATTATTACATCTACTAAAATAATTGGTGGTGGGGGGATGGCATTGGTATTATTAACTCTGGAAGCTATGTACAAAAGTCACAGTCCTAAAATTAAAAACCCTATGTCGACATTACACAGTGTCATGTTCAGTATAATTAAAGTTGTAAAGAATAATTATCCCTTGGCCTGAGACAGGATTATAAGAATGAAAATGTGTAACGAGGAAAATGTACAACTATTCAGTATTGCAAAATTATTCAATATCAACTATTCAGCTGAACCCCAATTAAGAACCTATTGTGCACTTTAGTTCATCAAATTAATTCTAGAAAGTGAAAACTTAAATACAAGGATCTGTGAATCTTTGCTCAACATACATTTTAGCAAAACTTGCAAAAATTGTTATTGTTATTGAGTACTTTGATTCTGAAGTTAGTATGTTGAGCAATACAGAGATAGCTTGACTAAAGAGCAAAGACTACCATGAATTTAAGCCATTGCCTGTAATTTTCATTTTGTGTGACTGCAACTTACTGTAATTGTCCAGTGACTCTCTTCATCAATATCTGCCTCTCTTCAATTAGTTATGCTTTTATGGTATATTGACAATGTGATTATGGAATAACTAATGAAAACCCTTACTTCTTTTGACCCCTACTAAGACTATATAATTGGATTTTTCTCTTTATTTCATTTTCATAGTGTGATAGGTATTCAGTTTTCACATTCTCAGCATGAGCATCTCTGTGTTTCTAATCTTGCCTGAATGAGACAGTGGTTTGTTAACTAGTGACGGTAGTTGACTGTGACATTACTCTAGATTAATATAAGGAAATGACTACAAACAGAAAACAATAAAAAACAATATGCCTTTAATAAACATATAGTACAAAACACTTAGCAGAATGAAGTTACGTAGGTTCAAGTAGCAAAAATGCATGAAACAGCCTTGTTGATATTAAAAGTCAAAGAAAAGTTTGAAATGTAAAACCAAAATGGATTAAATCAGATTCAAAGGAGAAAATTTCAAGAAAATATTCAAAGGATGAATTCACTTAAAAAATATGTTCTTTAAATTATCTACATTCTTAAAAGTCAAAATGAGGCAATAAAAATGTATATGTTTTACTATTTTAAAAAGGTTAGGGATTTTGAACTTTTATTTGAATGACTATAATTTGATATAAACAAGTGGAAAAATAGTTCATTGTGAAAACTCCTCCAGGACATAAAGGCACACAATTCAATAAGGGGAACAGATGAAACAGTCACATCCCTGCCTTATGTGTTCAAGTGACTGGTGTGATTCAACAATAAAATCCATATTCTTTTTTTTTTTTTTTTTTTTTACATATTTATGTACTTTAAAGATGTGGGGTGCAATTCAGGATTAAGTATACAAGTGGTCATTGTATAGGTAAAGTTTGGATCACCATTTGGTCCCCACTTTGTCTGGTTTGATATCAGGTACATTTATTGATGTTATGTGCCACCCCCCTCCCTTCCTCTCTCCCCTGACAGTATCCCGCTACCCCCAATCCCTTTCTTTTTTCTTTTTTTTTTTTTTTTAGTTGGAGTCTCACTCTGTCGCCCAGACTGGAGTGCAGTGGCCACTCCTGGTCGCTCCTGGCCACCGCAGCCTCTACTTGCTGGCTCCTGCGATCCTTCCGCCTCACCCTTCCATGTAGCTGGAACTACAGATGCGTGCTATCATGCCCGGCTAATTTTTTGATTTATTGTAGAGATGAGGTCTCGCCTGCCCAGGCGGGTCTCGAACCCACGGGCTCAGGCAATCCACTCACCTCAGCCTCCCAAAGGCGCAGGATTACAGGTTGAGCCACCGAGTCCGGCTCTGCTGTCATTCTTTTTTTTGGGGGTGGGGGCTGGAGTCTCACTCTGTTGCCAAGACTGGAGTGCAGTGGCCGCTCCCGGCCACCGCAGCCTCGACCTGCTGGGCTCCGGCAATCCTTCCACCTCAGCCTTCCAAGTAGGCGGAATTACAGGCATGCGCTATCACACCCAGCTCACTTTTTGATTTATTGTAGAGATGAGGTCTAGCTGTCCAGGCCCAATCCCTTTCTTATAGTATTATGGTAAATGTTTGGGGTTCACTTATGAGTGAGAACACGTGGTACTCAGTTCTTTATTTCTGTGATAGATCACTAAGTATTATAGACTCTAAATCCATCCGATTGCTGCAAAGTCCATATGTTTCTTTCACTTTAGGTTGCATAATATTTCCTCATGTATATGTACCACATTTTTAAATCCAGCCCACTTTTGATGGGCAGCGTGGTTGGTTCCATGTTTTTGCTATTGTGAATAGTGCTGCAATAAACATGTGTGTGTAGGTATCTTTTGTGTAGAATGATTTGAGCTCCTCCAGAAATAGTCCCAGTAGGATTGCTGGGTCATATGGAAGGTCAATTTCTAGTTCTTTTAGAAATCACCACAGTTTTCCATAGAGGTTGAACAAGTTTGCATTCCCACCAGTAGTGTAGGAGCATTCCTGCATCAGCAGTGTAGGATGTTCCTGTTTCTCTGCATCCTTGCTGGCATCTGTTTTTGTTTTATTAATGATTGCCATCCTTACTGAGGTTAGGTGGTATCTCAACATGGTTTTGATTTGCATTTCTCTGATGATTACGGAGACTGAGCACTTTTTCATGTGTCTGCTTACTTCCCATATACCTTTCCTCGAGAAGTGTCTATTCATGTCTCTTGCCCACTTTTTATTTGGGTTGTTTTTTGGTTTTCTGTTTTGTTTAGTTGTTTTGCCTTTCAGCACGTTTGAGTTCGTTGTCGATTCTGGATGTTAGGCCTTTGTGAGATATACAGTTGGCAAATACATTTTTCCCTTCTATGGGCTGTCTCCCCACTCTCTTGATGGTTTCTTTTGCTTTGCAGAAGCTTGGCAATTTAATGAGGTCCCATTTGTCTATCTTATCTCTTATGGAATGGACATCTGGGGCTTTGATCAGGAATTGATTGTCTCTTCCAATTCCCATAAGGATGTCTCCTGTATTTTTTAATATTCTTATAGTTTGAGGTTTTATGTTTGGAACTTTGATCTCTTTAGAGATGATTTTTTGTGTATGATGATAGGTAATAGGTAGAAGTCCTGTTTCAATCTTCTGCATGTGGTCAGCGAGTTTTCTCAGCACCATTTACTGAATAGGTTCTCCGCTTCCCAGTGGTTGTTGGTGGAGTCTTTGTCGAAGATGAGTTGGTTAAGAAATTGTGGTTTTGCTTCTGGAATCTCTACCCTTTTCCATTGGTCTATATGCTTGTTCTTATACCAATATCAGGTTGTTTTGATTACTGTAGCCTTATAGTAAATTTTAAAGTCTGGAAGGGTGATACCTCCCACTTTCTTTTGCTGAGGATTGTTTTGGCTATTAGTGGTCATTTATGCTTCCATATGACTTTCTGCATTGTCATCTCAGGTCCAAGAATAATTATGTTGGTCATTTAATGGATATTGTGTTAAAGCTGTAGATTGTGATTGGTAGGATGGACATCTACACATGAGCATGAAATATTTTTCCATTTGTTTGTGTCTTCTTGGATTTCTTTGAGCAGTGTTTTGTAGTTCTCATTGTAAAGGTCTTTCACTTCTGTGGTTAGGATGATGCTGAGGTATTTTATTTTTTGCGTGGCTATTGTGAATGGCATTGTGCTTTTTATTTGGTTCTCTGCCTGTTTTTTGCTGATGAATAAGAATGTGACTGTCATTTGCACATTTATTTTGCACCCTGAGATTTTTGTCAAAGTCCTTTATCAGTGAAAGAAGGTTTTTGACAACTTCTCTTAGATTTTCAAGGTAAAGGATATCATCAGCAAAAACGGATAACTTAACTTCTTCTTTTCCTATTTTGATATCCCTGATTTTCTTCTCTTATCTAATTACTGTAGCGAGGACTTCCAACATAATGCTGAATGAGAGTGGGAAGCCTTGTCTTGCTCCAATTTCCAGGGGAAATGCTTCCATATTGTCCTTTAGCAATATGTTGGCTGTGGGCTTATCATAGATGGTCCTATTTTGAGGTATGTTCCTTCTATGCCTAGGTTTTCAATGGTTTTTTTAATCAAGAAGTGATGCTGGATTTCATCAAAAGCTTTTACTGGACCCGATTAGCTAGAATCTTGTTGAGAATGTTTGCATCTATATTCAACAGGAATATTGGCCTGTAGTTCTCTTTTTTTATTGGCTCTTTATTCAGTTTGGGTATCAGTGTGATCTTAGCTTCGTAAAATGATTTGCAGAGAAGTCTGTCTTTCTTGATTGCCTGAAATACTTTCAATAGGATTGGTATCAGCTCCTCCTTATATGTTTTGTATAATTCCACTGGAAGTTTTCTGATCCAGGGCTTTTTTTGTAGGTGGTTTTCTTACGATGGAGTCAATTTTCTAGGGTGCTCTCAGTCAACTTAGTGTCTCAATGTCTACTTGCTTCAACCGTGGGAGGTTATGTGATGCTAAAAAGTCCTCCATTTCATTTAGATTATCAAATTTTATTTCCAAACAGGTGTGCATAGTAATGTCTGATAATCTTTTATATTTCTTTGGGGTCAGTTGTGATCTTTTGCATTTCTGATTGTGTTTAATTGGGTTTTTCTCTCCTTTTCTTGGTCATTCTGGAAAGAGGTCCATCAGTCTTGTTTATTCTTTCAAAGAACCAGCTTTTTGTTTTGTTGATTTTTTTGTGATTTTTTTTTTAATGCCCTCTATTTGGGCTTTTACTTTGGTGATCTGGATTCTCCACTAAAGTTATGGTTTTAGTGGTCTTGTCTTTCCAGCTCCCTTAGGTGATTTGTCAGGCTATTAACTTGTGATTGTTCTATTTTCTTGATGTGTGTTCATAGACATATAAATTCCTCCTCTTAGAACTGATTTCATGACATCCCAAAGGAATTGTCAAGATTTTTCTTTGCTTTCATTTGTTTCCAGGAATTTTTTAGTATCTGTTTTGATTTCTGTGTTGGCCCAGTAGTTTATGCAACATCATGCTGAGTAGTGTTCTTGTCTTTGTGGATTTTGGGGGAATTTTGTTGGTGTTGCTATTAATTTTTATTTCACTGTGGTCTGAGAAGGTGCATGGCAATATTTTGACCTTATGAAATTTGTTTATGCTTGATTTGTGGCTGAGGATATGATCAATCTTGGAGTATTTTCCATGTGGTAACAAATAGAATGGGTATTCTATGGTTGTTGGGTGAAGTGTTCTATAAGTATCCATTAAGTCCATATGGTCAAGTGTCACGCTGAGGCTCTAGATCTCGTTTTTGATTTTTTTGCCTTGATGATCTACCTAGGCTTTTCATGTGGCAATTAAGTCCTCAAATAGTGTTAGAGTCAATATCTCTTTTTAGTTTACTTAGTAGTTGCTTTATAAATGCTGGTGCTCCTGTGTTGGATGCATATATGTTTAGGATAGATTTTTCTTATTGATGGATTGAACCTTTTGTCGTTATGCACTGTCCTTTCATATATTTTTTAATTTTTGATAGCTTAAAGGTTTTATCTGATATTAAAATAATGACTTCTGCCTTCTTTTGTGATCCATTCACCCGTAAATTGGTTTTCTATACTCCAACTTTTAGTCTGTGTGCATCTGCTGTGGTGAGATGAGTTTCCTGAATGCAGCAAATTAATGTGTCATGGCTTTTTCTCCAGTTTGCCATTCTGTGTCTTTTCAGTGGTGCATATAGTCCATTCACATTCAGACTGATTACTGAAATGTGATTGTTTATCCCCATTATGAGGTTCTTATAAAGTTTTTTATTTCTTTGTCTTCTTTTAACTTTCAGATTGATGTATGTGTGTGTTTTCAAGTTGGCAGTTGCAATGTGTTCTCTGTTGATTCTGTATTCTCCTTTTCTCTTGGGAAGTGCACGGTCATTCTTTTTTTTTATTTCTTCTGTGCTTAAGACCTTTTAAAGAATCTTCTGTAGAGCTGGTCTGAAGGTTGCATAATCTCTTAGGGATTGGATGTCTGGGTAGGATTTTAATTATTCATTGCTGATGAAGCTAAGCTTGGGAGGGTAGGAAATTATTGTTTGAAATTGTTTATCTTTTGCCATTGCAGTGCAGCCTGGGCAAGAGTGTGAGATTCCAACTCAATAAATAAATAAATAAATAAAGTGTTTATCTTTGAGGACTTTGGATATTGTTGTCTCAGTCTCTTCTAGCTTGTAGTGTTTCTGGTGATAGGTATGCTGCTATTCTAGTTGGTTTGTACCAGTGGGGTAGTATGACTTTTCTCTCTTGCTGGCTTTAGTATTTTTTTCTTTTGTACCCACTTTGTGTAAGCAAATTACTATAGGGATTGTTCTTTTCATTTGATGTCTTGCAGAGATTCTCTGTATCTCTTGTGTTCGGATGACGACATCTCTGGTGAGATGAAGCTAGTTTTCTTTGATAACTTGCTGGCTTACTTGCTCCATGGTGTTCTCAATTTTCCTTTCTTCTTCTGGGATTCCAACCAGGTGTAGGTTTTGCCTCTTTATATAATCGAACATCTCTTGGAGGCTTTGCTCTTTCTTTCTCAGTTTTCTTTCTATTTTTTTTACAGATCAAGTTAATTACATGTTTTGGCCTTCATGTTCTGAGATTATTTTTTCTGCTTGATTAATTCTCCTTTCCATGCTTTTCATCTTGTTATATATTTCCTGGATGAAGTTTTTTTTATGGCCAAAGTCTCTGTTCTTTCAGTGTTGCATCTTGTCTTTCTTGAGTCTTATTCACTTTTCCCATCAATTCCTTAATCCCTTTTTCCATCAATTCCTTTATCCCTTATTCTGGGGTCAGTTGTTGGTGACTTTCATTGTTTGGACTCCGAGGTCAGATTTTTCTGGCATTTTTTTCTTTGTTACACTGGAAATTACCTGAGTTCTTCCATTGATTTTTCCTCATTTGTGACAGATCTCTTTCTTTTCACTTTAGTTTCATTATTCAGTGGCAATGGGAGGGGCTTTCATTTCTGATGTTTACTCAACGCTCTATTCCCTCATCAGAGCTCTGAATTTGTTCTATTTTGAAACAGGACTGAGAGTAGGAAGGCTTGCTGTCTCTTGTAGTTTTGAGAGTGGAATAATGTAGAGTTTGAGGAGATAGAATTCAAAAATGACTTGCAAATCACAATGTTCACTGACTGGGATATGTATTTTCTTAGACCCACTCCCCACCTATACTCTTTATCATGATGCAATGTGTACATGTGTGTATCCCTGAGTCCAAGATAAAGAAATAGCAATGAAGAGAACAGATAAAAGTAGACTGAAATGAGACAGACAGACACACACACACACACACACACACACACACACAAACAAAAGCAGAAGTCAAAGCAAAAAATAATTAAACAAACACACAAAAAAATCAAAACAAACTGGAAAAAAACCACAGAAAAACCAAACACACACACACACACACACACACACACACACACACAGCCCACAAACAAAGGTGAAGAAAAAAAGAAAAGAGAAAATAATAGGAAAATGCAAGTCAAACCCTCACACATATATTCACACACACACTAAACTAAAAAAATAGAAGAATAAAAAATAAAAACTGAAAGATGAACACTCAATCATTCATGTATATACCTATACGGAAAACAAAAAATGAAAGAAGAAAGAAAAAAAAATGTGATGGGGATGTAAATTAAACCCTCATATACACATTCACGTACAAAGAATAAAGAAAAAATTTAATTTAATTTGATTAAAAAATTTAAAAACCTGCCCTCTCGTGGCAGTTTTTGTAATTGTTCCTCTCAGCTGCTCACTGGTAAATCCCTCTGCTGTCTCCCTGAGGTGCTATGGCTACATTCACAATCTCCCCAGTGAGTGTTCCAGGGAATAAAGAAGGGGTGGTGACAGTGGGTGGGGCTTCAGTCTTCCCCTTCAATTCTCATATGGTGGAGGGGGTCCCTTCTGGTGGGGAGGTGTGGAATTGTCTCCTCCACAGGTACTGGTGGGGAGGGGGGTGCCCCACCAGGTTTATCCTGAAGTACAGTACTCCTATCATGGCTGATGTCCAGGCACCACCTCATCCCTCTCAGTCATGTCCCAACTGTGTTGTTCTCACATTCAGAGGATTGCTGGGGAGGAGGGGCTTGGGTCAGCCCCAGACTCACCACTGATCTCATTGGGGGTCTTCCTCATCCTTTTCTGGTCAGCTGGTTGTTTGTCCCACAGCTAAATCAGGGTAGGGGGTGGGTAGCCTGAGATTCAGCACTTGTCCAGTTCTTCTGAAGTTTATGCTTTTGGGATATTCCCTCTGGTTATGATCAACCCCTGAGTAGTTAACTGGCTGGTCACAGAGATAAGGTCTATCACTCTGTGGTGAACAAGCTGGAGAACTTCCCTTCCCAGTTTTCAAGATGGTGGCAGGGTGCCTGTTTCATCTTCTCCAGTAGGCTTCTGGCTCCGGCTCCCTTGCTGTGCTCCCTCTGCAGCCCTTGTTGCCAATGTCTGGCCAGGTGCTACAGTGGAGAGGCAGAGCCAGGAACCAGCAATCATTCCCAAGAACTTCTTTCTGGGAAGGGCTTTTTTGATTTTTGTAAAGGCACTCAGCTTCTGCACCCCTAGAAGTGCTAGGGTTCAAGCAAAGCAGCTGCAGCACCAGCTGCCTCACCAGGAGAGCCCTGACTGCTTCCTCTCGAGTCCTCACTCAGTCAGTCACTCACACGCCCACTTACTCACAGGCATGTACGCAAAATTGTCCACACACTCACTCACACTCACTCACAAAGGGAGTTGCATAGTCTGCCTGGCTCCACCAGCATCTTCCCACCCATCTCTCCATTGTGTGTGTGTGTGTGTGTGTGTGTGTGTGTGTGTGTGTGTGTGTGTTTGACTTAATCTATTTTTTATTTTATTTTATTTATTTTTATGTTAAAGATGTGGGGTAAAATTCAGGGTTAGGTATACAAATGACAAATGTTCATTATGCAGGTACCCTTGTTGGTGAGGTGTACCCTCCACTGGCAGATTCCCACTACTGCCAATCCCATCTCCTTCCCCGCCCCACAGTTTCACCCTACTGCCAAACCTTTTCTTAAAGTATTACGATAATTGTTCAAGGTCCCCTTATGAGTGACAACATATGATACTCAGTTCTTTGTTTCTGTGATACATACTCAGTATTATAGACTCTAAGTCCATCCACGTTGCTGTGAAGTTCATGATTTTGTCCTTATTTATGACTGTGTAATATTCCTTCATGTATATGTACCTCATTTTTTAAAATCCCGTCCTCTTTTGATGGGCAGCATGGTTGTTTCCATGTTCTAGCTATTGTGAACAATGCTGCAATAAATGTGTGCAGGTATATTTTTCATAGAGTGATTTAAGCTCTCCCGGGTATATTCTCAGTAGGGAGATTGCGGGGTTGTATGGGAGATCGGTTGTTAGATCTTTTAGGAATTGCCACACCGTTTTCCACAGAGGCTGTACTAATTTACACTCCCACCGACAGTGTAGTTTTTTAACCATAGAGTGAACATGTTCATCTCAATGTTATTCAATCTTGTGAGGCTTCTTTCTCACCTTTCTTCTATCACTTATTTACTTTCTTTACTCAGACAGTATTATAAAGTAAGTTTTGTATATCTGCTATTTTTTGTTGCAATGTGTTTTGGGATTCTATCACAAATCCAGAGGGTATAACTTTCTTGTAGTCATGGTGTGTATGTGTGTGTGTGTGTGTGTACTTTAAATCTCATTTTGCATCCTAAGCCACTTTTCTTCATTTTTATTCTTAACTACTTACATTCACACACATATTGCTTATCCTGTATAAGGGTGTCTAGAACTTGGCACTTATATTAAACTGGTGTATACAACATGAACATTAAGGAAAACCCAGTGTAGCTTATCTACACTCATTACCGAGATTTAATTATATGCCGTATTATACTGTGAAAGGATTTTATACCTAGAACATAGTCTATAACTATCCTGTTGTTTCAAGGAGGATCTGTGGTAGAAAGAAAGGACAAATAATTTCAAGTGTCAAATTTGGAAGATAATGTAAAATGGTGAATAAAGTTTTCTTCATTTTATCGATGAGAAAATAGACCTTTTTTAAATTCTTAAGTGTAGACATTGCAAATGTGAAGATGTCTTTGGAATGCTGGCTAATTTACTCTGAACTACTACCAGCATATACCATAGATATGATAGACATATAGAAAAAAGACAAAAAGTTAGATAGATAATAGATAGAGACAAGTGGCATACAAATGCTGAACTTGTTCTGTCTCAGTTTTGGATGAGGCATACGCACAATCCATATTGAATATAACAAAACATCAATATGTATTATCCTGGGGTTCTTGAAGAAGAAGATTA
Source organism: Cephalopachus bancanus (assembly GCA_027257055.1). NCBI lineage: Eukaryota > Metazoa > Chordata > Mammalia > Primates > Tarsiidae > Cephalopachus > Cephalopachus bancanus. The sequence continues at coordinate 4,263,054 of JAPVLO010000089.1, forward strand.
GTCAAAACTAATTACTGACTCTCGGCGTCCTCATCCACGTAAAAGGTATGAAAGAGAGTGGATAAAGAAAGAGACTATGTTTTATGCATTTCTCTGCGGAGGACTGTGTGACATGGGCCTATACAATACAAAATGGGGTAATACACCCACTACAAAGTGGGTTAATTTTCTCTTCACTCAAGAGAAAGGGAGAACTTGATAAATCTCTGCTACATTTAGAGAGACTCAGTAGACTTGCTTCTGCCCTCCACCTGGGAAATCTAAAGAGATAGGAAACAGGTGATAGGGAGTGACCACCTAATTTGGCAGTTGAATGGAGAAGAAATGCCGATATTGACTTGTACTCCCAGAGTATGAATATCTTTCACAAACCAGATTGTGTTATAAACACTTGACAAGCCCCAAAAGTACAAAGCCACCTTATGACAGTATAGGGTGACAACTTTCCTGTCTCCCTTAACTTACTTCCCACCAAGGGTTTCAACCTTACCCTGGTCAAAGACTTTAACTAAATGGATTAGGAGGTTGAAAATCAAGGGAAAGACACCACTCTCTCCTCCTGCCAGAGGGCAGCAAACAGCATATTCAAAATACAAAGGGTAGATCCCATTTGAAATTAGATGAGATGTTTTGATTACTATGAGAACTAGGAGAGAACTAGAAACATGGAATTATTATACTGAAAATGTTTTTTAAATGCACCTATGAGATCTTTTATAATAAGAGCAAGGTGAAAAGCAGAGAGATACTGGAGTTTTCAGCAGAGGGTAAAGGCAGAATTTCATTACTGCACAAGTTTTTAAAAGACAATGTGAGAGAAAAGTAAAGGTGATTTCCGATTATATCCATGAATCCTGACTGCACAGTAAACAAACCATTTGTGCTCTCTATGAAAAAAAATAGAAATATGCATGTTCAGAGAATATAAAATCTAAAGAAGTCCATTGCACTCAAGTGTATAAGTGGCAGAACTATTGTTTTAGTGCTCAAATTTTATCTCCAACTTATCCTTAGCTCTCTAAATGGTGGACAACATATTGTAATCAATTTAATGTGCTTTCTCACTGTAAATTCAGGATTTATAAGTCAGTGTTTTAAAAGTCAGTAGCCATTTTATAATTATTCTCCTTTTTTGTGCCGCTCTCCTTGGACTGATTTCTGTTCCTAGGAATTGCAGGGAGAGTTGCTTTGTTCTGGTTGGCTTTTGATGAGATATAGCTCACTTCATATCATCTTTGGGATTTGCCCCTGGGCATCTGCTGGTAAAGCATCTTCAGGAAATAATATACTCTTCAGTGACCACATTAAAGTATTTTGAGCTCTTTTTAGAATTACAAGTTCCCTTCAGGATGATTTTATTGGTCTACTCCAAGCCAATCTCCACACCTCACTCTGAGACACAGGGCTTCTTTGAGTGTTCTCTTTGCCATGTCAGGGCCACTGGGAGTGAAGATTGCTTGGGCAGCTCTCTTAGGATCCTTGCTCATTGTCCAGTACTATCTAACAGTGTAAACAATATTAGTGGAAGGAGGTAGAAGGAAGGCTTGTACTATGGTTAGAAAGTTTAAGTCCCTCAAAACATATGATGAAAAATTCAGTGCGATAGTAACAATAGGTGAGGGCTTTTGTGAAGAAATTAAGTAATGACAGCTTTATCTTCATTCAGGAATGAGTGCTCCTATAAAAAGGCTGAAGGGAGTACCCTTCTATCTTTTGCCTTTCAGCCCTGTGAGGACACAGAAACAAGTAGCCTTCTTGGAAGCAGAGAGTAGCTCTCATCAGACACTAAATCTGCTAGTACCTTGATTTTAGACTTCTCAAACTTCAGAATTATGAGAAATAAATTTCTGCTATTTACAAATTACCTAGTCCAAGATTATCTGTTTTAGCAGTACAAATAAACTAAAACAGATTTCTTTTTCTCTTGTTCAAGGCAGAAAGCTGGGTACATGTCTCAAAACTTTCTAGGTTCTCCTTGTACCTCAATGATGTCTCTTTCCCAGGATGGGACAAAATAAAGGGCTTTATCCTCAGGAACTGACAGTAAGGACAATTCTAGGTATTATTCAACTATTTCTAATCAAATACAAATATAAAATACAAGAAAACAATTTCTAAATAACAGACATTATAAAATTATTCTATTTTAAATAGCAAAATAGTCACACAAACCATGTCATACTTGAATATATGTTGATATGTATAATAAAAGTATGTTCTCAGGAAATTTAAACTATGTTTTATAAAATCATATATGTATAAAATGTATTTATACATATACACATATAGTATTGCTTTAGGATAATATACCATACTGGATGGCCAATTTTCTTCTACATACAGGCAGGAAGTCTTAAGATGATTCATATGTGTGTGTGTGTGTGTGTGTGTGTGTGTGTGTGTGTGTGTGTGTGTGTGTATTATATATATATATAAATGTATAATATATACTATATATGTTTAAAATAATATATACACATATATAAAACATCATATATATATGAAAGCAATGTGTCATTATGAGAATGACTAATGAAATAGATAACATTTAATAAAATAAAAGTTTTCTCACTGAGATATAAGCAATTGAAAAATTATAGCATATGCAGGGAAAATGCAATTACAATATTTACATTTTATTCAGAATGAGATTTTTGTGGAGGGTTTGCGTACAACAGAAAACATTAGGTCACTAATAAAGCAAAGTAGATATTAATTGTATTTTGTTTAATTGTGCTCATATGTGTGTGTCAGTTTTGTATACACATGAAATTATTGCATATTTTGCACATAAGCACAGCCAGCCATATTGCAGTAAATGGGCTCCTATCCTTAGCACACCTGTGTTACTAAGGTCTCTTAATGCTTCCACCTCTCTTTTCTCTCAGTATCCAGCAATTGATCATCTTTCTTTTCAAATCTCAAGAAATACTAACCTGCCTTTCTAGACTCAAAAGCATAAATGTGGGTAAATTGACATCAATATGGGTAATTTACATGGACAGCTTGGAAGGGGAAGGTGAGATACTAGGGAAAACATTTAACCACAACTCTGCAATCCATTTTGAGAGCTTGAAGGGTGCATACCTGGGGAAAGAAACAAGAAAGGTGATTTGGTCAACTCTTCTTGTAAACTCCCTAAGCAAGGACAGACTGCTTAGCAAACACATAATGATATTCACTAATGGCGACTCTTTAGCTATAGAATGTATCTAGTTTGTCTAGGATTGCTTGTGGTAAATAAATGCAGAATATAAGGATATATAAGGCATGGAAACCTGGAAAAAGTCATTTAAGCTATGTAGTAGCTGAGTCTACAATGAAAATGGAGCTAAACATTTCCATTTTGTGCATGTAATCCAGCCATGAATATTACTTTAGAAACCTAACATTATTCTACACAAAGTAAGTCCTAATGTGACAATAAAAGACTCACTGAGGTGTGCTGATACTCTGAAATCTTTATTTATTTCATGTCTGATAGTTAATCACTGAAATGATTAAGGAATGTTGGTACTGAGTAAGATCACTGATTCACGAGTGAAACTTGACAATTTGATCCCTTCTGTTATCTAAGATACATAACTGACTTTCACTCTCAGATACAGAAGGTACCACACAGTTTTATGTCTGTGCATATAACATGGAAAAAAAAAGGCCATTGTAGTGTTTATCCAGCTAAGTTTTGATTACTTCTAGTGAATGAAGGAGTTTGTAAAGTTTTGCGATTTCTAAAAAGTGTGGTTTGTTGAGCGTCTGTTATAAATTTGCATTTTGAGAAACATCAAACCTACTTAAAAGTCAGTATAATAGGGACCACACATCCATCCTTCACTTGAATTCATTAATTTTTAACTATTTTAAATGTTTATTTTATCACTGTATATGACTATATACTTTATTTTGATGATCCTTTTGATGTAAAAGTTGAAGATTAGATGACACTTTATCTCTAAGTATTTCAGCATATATTTCTTAAAATTACTGTTTTATAAAGCCACACTATTATTATTATATCTCAGAAAACTAACATTTATACAATAATATTATCGGATATATAGTCAACATTCAAATTTTTCCAAATCTCCCAATAATATCTTTATAGTTGTTCTTAGTTTCCACTAGGGGAAATTTTGAGTACTATCGCATATATGTGATAGTTACCTAATTCTAACTAAGTACAAAAAAGAAATGTGTTGGTGCCTATAACTGAGAAGACAGGATTAGATTTAGGCAGAGCTCTAAGAGTTCACAACCATCTAGTCTCTCTCTTTCTCTCCCCCAATCCCACTCCTCACTCTACTCTTTCTTCCCTTTCAGCTTTTCATTTTACTTATTTTCTTATTGTTTCATTTTTAAGCAGGATTTCGTTGTTGTGTAAATATAGCTTACATCATTCTTACAGTTTGGAGTTTAAAAGAAAAAAAATTCATCTAAAAATTCCAACAATCATCTCAAATATTTATTTTCACTGTTCAAGTCTATCCTTAGGTCATGGGCTCATTTCTGAAATGATGGTGTTCACTGATCTACTCTTTGAATGAAGTTTTAAGTTGCTTCAACCTAAATCATGGGATAAAGAAGGGAAGGGAGTGATTATCCAAAAGTAGAAAGTGTTCAGATCAGTTTAAAAACAATGAGAATTATCAATATAACCTGGAATGAAGAATTTAAAGACAAATATATATTCAAAGCCAAAAGCTCTCACTGTAATGGGAAAGACAAACATAAATAAAAGCACATAATATTGTATGCCAAGTACAATAATAAAGATACAATTCAAAGTGAAGTCAAAGCACAAATAATATTTATTTTGATTTTTTCCAGTCTAAGATATGCACTTTTATGTATAGAATAAATCAAATACTTATTTCTGCCTTTTATCCAAACAAAATGTGACTATGAAATTATCATTTATTTTGGTTTGAGAGTTGTTTTTGATATTAAATGACTGAAAGATTTCAGAATAGGCTGCCTTAAGGTTAAAGGGTAAAAAAAATCCATTATTTGAACTTTACTTTTGAATACCTATTTTTCCAGCCATTCCACTAAACATTGGAATAAAAGATGGTCCTTGCTCTCAAGAAGCTTAAAGTTCAGTAAGACTACAATAGAAAATAGCCTGAGTTGTGATGCCTTTCCTTATTTATGGGTGCCAAAGGCTTATTCTACTTGACTTCACCTATTTCTCATTTCCTGTGAATGCCCTGCAAGCTCTTGGTACCTACTTTGCTCTGATTTCTATGTGATACATATCTTTTCGGTCCTTGACTATCTAACTAAATTCTCGATCCCACGCTTTCTTGACCCCGATTATTCATCTATGCACTTTGCTTTGCCTCTCCAGATCCACTAAGTATTTTGTTTGACTAACATGGATATCTTGGTGTGCAAATGTTTTGAACAACTCAAAGCAGAATTGATAATATAAATGTCTTATATTTCACTTTTGCAGTAATAGCAACAAATACAAAAGTAATATTATGATGTTCTTAAATATTAATTATGACATCTTTTATATGTTAGTCAATTCATCTTAGATATAAACTATTCTCCTCATGAAATGTTGACTGATAAAATTATTTTCTTTTTCTTTTGAGTTGAAGTCTCACTCTGTTGTCCAGTCTGGAGTTCAGTGGAGCACTCATGACTACCGCAGCTTCGACCTGCTAGGCTTAGGTAAAACTTCCACCTCAGTCTCGGAGTAGCTGGAACTACCGGCACATGCCACCACGCCCAGCTAATTTTTTAATTTATTGTAGAGACAAGGTCTCATCAAGTTGCCCATGCTGGTCTCGAACCTCTAGGCTTAGGCAATCCTCTTGCCTCCCAAAGTGCTACCATGCCCAACCTCATTGTTTTCAAATAACATTTTAAAATGTAATTTTTAGAGATTTTATTGATAAAAATATTTATTATTTTGCACATTTGCACATATGTGTTGATGTCCAACTCTATCAATCTCCTTGTAATAAATTATCAGAAAATGGGGATAAAATTCATAAAAATTTTAAAAACTTTTCATGAATACTACAAATTATTTTCCTAGAAGATGAATTAATTTTCATGTAAAAATGCCTTTTTCTTGCTCCTTCATTATCTGTAGTTGTTTCAAGTCTTTGCAAAATTGAAAAGCAAAAAAACCCAACTAGTTTAAATTTATGATTATTTGCTTATTAATAACAAGAAACCTTGATAAAGATATTGATCATACACATGAATTTCTTCTTACATTAACTAATTATTTTTCTAAAGCATATACTAGGATGTTAGGGATGATCTTACTAATTTAAACTGAGTATAGAAGCCATTATATACTGAATACTATAAAATACTCATCTATTGCCTAACACATTTATAATAAATATTTCTTCATTTTACCTTCTGATTTTAAAACATATTATTTTATTTGGTTTTTGAAACATATATACATTTATTGCCAAATGCACTTATTCATGTCTAATTAATCTTTGTATTATTATATGCTACTTATAAGAGGCAATCATATTATTATGAGGTAAACTTGGTGCGGTGGATCACACCTGTAATCCCAGCATTTTGGGAAGCCAAGGGGAGGAGAGTGCTTGTGATTAGGAGTTCAAGCTCAGTGTGAGAAACAAAGCAAGACTTCATCTCTACAAAAAAAAAAAAATAATAAATAAAGTATTAGCTGGGCCAGTGGCATGTGCCTGTAGTTCCAGCTACTTAGAAGGCTGAGGTGGAAGAATCTCCTAAGTCCAGGAAGTGGAAGTTGAGGTGAGTCATAATTGCCACTGCACTCCAGCCTGGGGGACAGGAAAAAAAAAAGGCTAATATATATTTCTTAAAAGTATGATATATTTGTATCAAACAATAACATATGCATATATGTGTAAACATCTTAAAAAATAATAAGAGTAATCTTATTATACTCTAAAAAAAATTAGGCCGGGCTCGGTGGCTCAGCCTGTAATCCCGCGCCTTTGGGAGGCTGAGGTGAGTGAATTGCCTGAGCCTGCGGGTTCGAGACCCACCTGGGCAGCAAGACCTCATCTCTACAATAAATCAAAAAATCAGCCGGGTGTGGTAGCGCATGCCTGTAATTCTGGCTACTCGGAAGTCTGAGGCGGAAGGATCGCCGGAGCCCAGCAGGTCGAGGCTGCAGTGGCCGGGAGCGGCCACTGCACTATAGTCTGGGCGACTGAGTGAGACTCCAACTCAAAAAAAAATTAGGTTTATTATAAGAAGAAGAACCCAGTGTTTCAGGATTATAAAGATAATTAACCTCTATTTCTCAGCTGCTACTAAATTGTTTAATTTTTGTTTTGTACAAAGTGAAAAACAAGATGTCTATTTAATGTAAATATTTTTGTTATAATTCTATTCTATTGTATAGAGTATAAAGTTGTGATTTAGATGAGATTTCTTTCACAAGTCTTTTCAATTATCTTTATTGCACTTTTAGTCATCACTGCAATTGTCCCATAATAATTTTAAATTTGACAGTGTTGTCTATGTTAATGGATGTTAACACTATAGGTGAATAATCTAACTGTGGTTTTCTTCTTGCCAAGTTATGTATACAGTCTTATAAACAAAATGTAAAACAGTAAGAGACCAAGAAAGATTGACAACTAACTTGTGACTTCGAAGCACCCCATGTAGTGTTTTCCCTTTTAGATCTGGTGTGGTATTTAATGTACAATTATGGAGCCCGGCGAACAAAGTACATATTTTATCCCTTAAAATTGAAGAGAAACTTTATAATCCTGAATTAATGTTGGATTTAGGCCGGTCGACTTCTATTTCATTTAGCTTTATGGCAGTTAGATACTACAAAATCTTAACTTTCATGTCTAGCACTATCTATTACTGCTTGCTCTGAGTACAAAAGAGAAAAGGAGACTGAGTTTGAAAGAATTCCAGTAAATCCCAGACTTTATTAGATAAGAAGAGAAAAATGACATAATCAACTCTATGTTGGAGGAAAATGATTGTAGGAGAACACACTGGGATATACAGTTACCCAGGATTCTGAGGTAGATCTGTAGACTAGGAGACTGTGGAGAGGAAATGATTTTTGCTAAATAGGTGAGCCCTGAAATGGTAAAGACTGAAGTGAGCAGTTCATCCAAGGCACAAAGAATCTTCCCAAGAATACTATCTTAATGACTGAAAACATTAGTCAAGCATAGCAGCTTGTTTTCTGGGCTAAATTGACACATAATCCTCACTGCACGTCATAGAAATGGAAAATACCTATACCTATAATCTTCCACTTGAAAGTGAAAAAGCCACATTTTTTAATACATAAACACCAACTTTGGAGTAATACCACAGAGATATTTCTCAAGCAGGCTTTGTAGAGCAGCCTTTGAAAATACATTCAGTAATAACTAATATCTTTAGAAACCCAAATTTTCATCAAAGGAGACATTTGTTTACTATAAACTCTCCTCATGATACACTCTTAGCTGTCACCATCTTTGCTGTCAAAGACTCTTTGAAGTGCCAGTTGTGAACAGGCAGAAGCTTTCAGACTTAGGAAATTTGCTACAGAGTTTCTTACCAAGTCTGTTCTTTCTGAAATATCAAGGGAACTATTCACATGAAGAGCTCATATACTGAAGATGTTAAAAAATATATTTAGCTTGTTAATGGTTTATTTAACAACTAATATCTAATAACAGGGAAGTCTGTAAATGAAAAACTGGAAACTACATTAAGGATAGAAATTTCAAATCTTGTCTTTTGAAGAAAAAAAGCATAAATGGAACTCACAGACAAAGCAAGCAGAAACAAAAAATTTAGCTAAATTCTGATTTGGAGGGGCTTTTAAAAATCATAAAAATAGTATTCATTTTAAAAATACAAAGAACTTGAAATTACTTTGACTCATTAAAATGCAATCAAGGTTTTGGTAGCTTTTATTGTAATGTCACTCAGAATATGTCACCTCTAAAATTATGTAAGATCACTAATTTTTGCAGATTTTAGGTACATGCTCAAGTTCTTCCAAACACAGATTTTGACTTCACAATAGTGAAAGGAAATGTGGCTTTTGTGGGTTCTTGTAGGTTGTTCAAACTATAAATTGGTCCACGAGTTACCACATATGTTGGCATCTCTTTCTAATTCGGTTTTGAAGGAAACATGAAAGCTAATGTAGAATCTCTGAATATGTCTCCAGTGCCTTATAAAAATAAACATTTTAAAAATAATACAAATAAATGATCAGAGCTCACTGTAGCTTCCAAAGCCAGAGAGGTAGAGATAGAAAGGTGAGAAGGGGAGAGGGCAGAGAAAAAGTCTTAATTTTGTTTAGTTTTGGGAGTTAATGACAAAGAAATTGTGAGAAGAGAAAGGGCTAGAAAAAGTAGTAAATATCATACTGCAATAATAGAGCAGCAGCCACCCATTTTGGCTTTGCTTTGCTTTCTTAAATACATGGTAGAATGTATTACCCGGGTGCTAAATGAACTGTACTTGTTCTTACCAGTGATCATATATCCTTATGTGTAAGCCCAGGCTCAAGGAATATGAAACATATTCTAATTTTATGCCTTTATTTATGGAACTTGAAAAATAATATTTCTCTAAAACAATTTCAAAAATTATTCAAGAAATTCCAGAATAATGAAAGTTTAGAAGCCATGTTATATGTCAAGTGTGGAACCACGTTAAATATAGAAAGGTCAAAATGTGTCAGAAAGACATTCTTAGATATTCAAATATGGGTGAGATGCTGACCAATAATATTAACATCCACCTTCCTGCAATTCTCTTTAAATTAACAAGGCTACTGTGTTAATAATCTAAGCAAGGCAGATTAAAAGGCAGAGCGAGTCATTAATTAAGCTAAAAGAAATGTAAAACACGAGGGAACCTCTGAGATACTCTAATAGCTAATCAACAGTTAAATTCTCAATTTCTGTGTGATGAAAAGTACTATATTTGTCCCTCCTTTTCTCCTTGCTCTACTTCTTTGACTTTGACTCATTGCTTCTCTACCTCCCGAGCCAAAAAGAAAAAAAACAAAAAACAAAAACAAAGACAAAAAAAAAGCAATATTAGAACTAGAAAATCGGATCACTATAAAAATAAGTTTCAAAGGAAATAAACAATCAAACAAGCATTTTAAATGCTTGGAAGCCATATGGAGCACGCTTTTTCACAGGACAATGGCATTCCCAATTTTTTAAGGAGGAAAAAAAACATTGTTGCTAATTTGTCATCATTCTTATTTTTATTTAGCTTATCCTCATTTGTGTTGAGAAGATCTCAATAAAATAATATATTCAATTTATCAGCTTGAACAAATGACAGCCACAAGTATGCATCTGCATTCAAATTCAGGTCTTTCAAATTTGACAGCTTTACCTCTATGATCATAGCTTTGCTTCCACCATATTTGAAAGAGAATAATACCTACTGTCAGTTCCGCATTAAAGTTTATATAAATAATAATATTGAAGCACACTGATATAGGCTGCATAATTTTTTCACAAATATTAGATGCTTTTACTGTAAGGAAGACTCATTTCTCCTCCCTGATGACACCAGGCTGATAGCATAGATTTGCTCTCGCCTTTGCTAACTGAATAGAAGTTTATGTAGCACTTGTGGGCAGACGTTTTGAATAGTGTCATGCAGTTTTCCATTATGTCATTTTTCTCTTCTACAAGATTGATAATACTCTCAATAAAGGTAGGCCAGAGTGAAGATGATGCCAAGCAAAGGTATACCAATCTACAGAGAACATGTGTCACGAGAGAAAAATCAACCTTTGATTTTGCAAGATAGTACATTTTAGGGTTCCAGAAGTTACCATAGGTGTTGGCAACTCTTTTTAATCCAATTTTGGAGGACAAACTGCATCTACTATAGAACCTCATTATGAGATTTTAGTACCTCTTCAAGTTAAACTAAAATAATTCAAAATAAATAAATTCAACAGAGCTTACTGTGGCCTCCAAGGGTAGAGAGAAAGACAAAGAGAGAGAGAGAGATAGAGAGAGACAGCATAAAAGAAACTATCCCTAAAGATACAAGCATAGTGCTATTGCATGGTAAGCATGATTATTAATAATAAACTTTGATTAAACTATTTTCCTCTGATATTTCATGAGAATAAAGTATATTTAAAGTAAAAACCTGTTGCTCAGATTGCAAAAAAATTATTTAAAAAAAAGTCAGGATTACGACATATTATGAGTTCAGTACAGATTAATCTTAATACCAGATAGTTAATTTGGTAGCTGCACAGGACTTAACATTAAATGTCAAATATTTCACTTTTAATTTTAGCAATACGGGAACTGGCATTCCTTGAGCTGAGGAATTTTTCTAGTATTTTCTAGGTTTAAATAAACACAGATCTAGAACCCTGGTCAAATTTCTCTTAGTTGTCTGTAGTTTATACACCTTCTTTCAGTGTGGTTTAATAATATTAGATAACCATACATGTGAGAAAATTAGTTAAAAAAAATAAGTAGATGAGACATTTCATTTTTCCATGTGGACAAAATCAAAGATACCTCAGTGAAGTCTTGTAGCCAGTACTGGGCCCTGGGTCTCACAGAAAAGACATGATCAATGGAAAGTTTAAAGTGCAGATGGAACAACTTGCTGCAGAATTATTGTCTCATCAAAAACTTTTAAAATAAGTCAGAAAATGTACCTAATTATACGTGTCACCTATTTATTGGCAACAGAAACCTAAAGAATAGCAAAGACAAAAGGGAAGAAAATTTTGTTGCAGAAGAGTAATGAAGAGATGGGAAGACAATCTACAGCCAATTATGTGGGGTATAGGTGTGGATTTCATATCTGGCCAAAAGGCTAAGAATTCAGATAACTTAAGAATGAGCAACTGCTGGGTGCACTGATGTGTCTGCCACAGCTCAAGGGACGTTCTTCCTCACTCAAGGCAACTGTGGCCTGTGTAGTGAATGTGTGTCCAGCGTTGCTAAACCTTTTCCGTTTTTCATAAGAAGCCAGAAATTCGGATTTTGTGTGTAATTTGTAGATGCTGACAACCAATCTGAATTTAAATCAAGAGGAGACTGATATCAGATTGTCAAGAGTGGGCTGAATTTGTCCTGGATTCTCCAGTTTCTGCCTCTGGACCACATGATGGGACCTTCAAGGTGCAGGACAGCTGTTCCTGTGAAATTGCATCCCCTGTCCTCAGATTCTTGGGGGTTTGTGGACACAGAAACTTCCCATGGGAGGTTCTTTAGCCAGCCTTGATCTGGGCCTCTCCACTTAAAGGGCTGTGTTTATTCTGCCAACTAAAATTCGAGTCATGTGACCTGATAGGATTGCCTCCCCTCAGGTGCAAGAACAGGATTGACTGATATTTCCAAAATATTTTGGTGACTTACAGGGACAGGAAAATGATAGGTTGCTGGAAAAGGTAGGACTCACGGGTAACCGAAACCAGAGGGACCAACCTGGGATGGGGTTCCTTGTCAGGTGACTCCACAGTAGCTCGGTGCAGCAGAGCCTCGCAGGTGGGCAAACAGGCACAGAGGCTGTGAGATTCGCCCCAAGTCACACAGCACATGCTGGGGTTGGAATGCTCAAGCCGGAGCTCTGTCAGTCTGGGTCCCTCCCGCCCCTTGTGTTTCTGGGGTCTGTGGGTTTAGTGAAGAGACATAAAGCTAACTTTTAACCCCGAGTAGGCCACTTGCTAGTTACACACCCTTTGTTATAGTATCTTGGTGAGTCTTAGTTTCCACAGAGGGATAATGAACCATCCCTGAGGTTTACTGAGATAATTTAGTGAGAGTGAAATTCAGTACCCACAGCACTCAGCCCTGGGATGCCCGAGAGCTCTGGTTCCCATTTCCTCTTGGAATAGGCAAACAGGTAGCAATAAACTCTCTGTGCTTGACATATTCTAACTCCTTGAACAAATACGCTTATTCCTCTGAAAATAAAATGGTGCTTGTAATGACTCACGTTAAATGTGTTTTGTTGGCCAGTTAATTATTGTGGTTGAACATTTGCCCGAGGCAGTAAGAAGTCAAATAAGTAGATTCTAAGACAGGTAGGAAGAACGGAATCATATTCATTCCTAAACTCAGAGAACTAAATGAGCAGGACGCAAAGAGGCTAAAGATGGTGGGAAGAGGGGCCAGCAGATGCCTTTAGACACATATCCAAGAGGGGAGATCTGGGCCTTGATTTCACGTGGATGGGGCTATTTTAGAACAGATTCAAAGTCTGTGTCTGTTGGTCTCAGAGGTTCCAACAGCATCCCAGGGTGTGGGCTAGGATGGGGCTATTTTAGAACACATTCAAAGTCTGTGTCTGTTGATCTCGGAGGCTCCAACAGCATCCCAGGGCGTCGGCTAGGCTGCTGTGTATGCCCTTGAGGTACTGTAGCCAGGGCAGTGCTGTGCAACCATTTGACATAGCCAAGGGCTGGTATGGAAGACTGACTTGGGGGTGGCCCTGCTTGGCAAAAGGGTGGATTCCAGTAGTTGAGGTTGGGCTACCCTGCCCCATCTCTGGAGATGGATTAAGTGGCGGCAACAGATGTCCTAACCTCGTCGCTCCTCTTGTGGTCAATAACTTCCATTTTCCAGTAGCTTCTACAAAGGCATTAGGGAAAGCTGGTGAGTCAAGGGAGGATCCTGAGGAGCGATTGCAGCTGTGGCTAGAGATTGCCTCCTGAGGCCTGTGGTCACAACTGGTCCTTTATTTCCACTCACGTGGTGTCCCCCCAGCCCCAACTGTAATTAGGTAGTATGATATGACAATATGAAAAGCAAATAAAAATGGGAAAGATAACAGACAAACAGAATTGGACTTATCAGAACAAAATGTTAAATATCTATAATTAATGGGTTCAAAAATTTTAAGTAGAGGAAATTATTGAAAAGTTAGAGAATTTCACTAGAAATTGAAATTTATAAAAGAAGTAAATGGAAATTTTGCATTTAAAATATATGGCACCTGAAATTAAAAACTGAATAGACTGAGTATATGTATATGAAATAGTATATGAAATACAGAAGAAGAGAGAATTTATAAACTATCAGCAAAAAAGGAAAATATAGAAAACAGCATTAAAAAATACTGACCACAATGAAAAAAAACCACATTATATGTGTGTTTGGAGTATCATATTGCAGAAGGAAAAAATGAGACAGGAGCAGTATTTGGAGACATAATGGTTAAGAATTCTTTAAATATGATACATGGCAATAATCCAGAGTTAAAAATTGCTAATAACCACAAACAAAATAAGTAAACAAAAAAAGCACCTTTTCATAATGATAGTCAAGTTTACAAAAACTGAATACAAGAGAAAAATGCTAGAAACTGCCTGGGGAGAAGAAATCAAATCAAATTTATCAAATCAAATGCTGTTTAACATCCATGTCTTTGTGGAATCGGTGGGGGGAGTTTTCTTGGTGTTGGTATTTATTTTTATTCCACTGTGGTCTGAGAAGGTGCATGGCAATATTTTGATCTCATGAAATTTGTTTATGCTCGATTTATGGCCAAGGATGTAATCAGTCTTGGAGTACATTCCTCCATGTGGTGATGAGTAGAATGTATAGTCTGTGGTTGTTGGGTGGAGTGTTCTGTAGGTATGTCTTAAGTCCATTTGGTCAAGTGTCAAATTGAGGTCCCAGATCCCTTTGTTGATTTTTTGCCTTGATGATCTATCTAGGGTTGTTAGTAGGGTACTTAAGTCCCCAGCTATAATAGTGTTAAATTCAATATTTTTTTTTAGTTTACTTAGTAGTTGCTTTATAAGCACTGGTGCTCCTGGGATGGGTGCATATTTTTTTAGGGTGGATATTTCTTGTTGATGGATTGAACTTTTTATCATTATATAGTGTTCTTCCCTATCTTTTTAAATTTTTGATAGCTTAAAGGTTGTTTTATCTGATATGAAAATCATGACTCCTGCCTTCTTTTGTGATCCATTCATGTGGAAATTCATTTTCCATCTTCTAATTTTGAGTCTGTGTGCAACCTTCATGGTGAGATGAGTTTCCTGAATGCAGCAAATTATTGGGTCATGGTTTTTTATTCAGTTTGCTATTCTGTGTCTTTTCAGTGTTGCATTTAGTCCATTCACATTCAGGCTGATTAATGAAATGTGAGTATTGATTCCCATCATAAGGTGCTTACAAAGTTTTTTTTTTTTCTTTTTGTTTGTTTTCTTTTAACTTTTGGGTTGATGTATGTGTGTGTTTTCACATTTGTGGTTGCGGTGTATTCTTTGTTGATTCTGTGTTCTGTTCTCTTGGGAAGTGAGTGACTATTCTCTTTTTCTTTCTTCTGTGTTTAATACTTTTTTAAGTGCCTCCTGTAGAGCTGGTCTGGAAGCTGCATAATCTCTTAGGGATTGAATATCTGGGAAGGAATTTAATTCTCCATCACTGATGAAGCTGAGCTTTGTTGAGTAGGAAATTCTTGGTTAAAATTGTTTATCTTAGAGGACTTTGAATATTGCACTCCAGTCCCTTTGAGCTTGTAATGTTTCTGCCAATAGTTCTGCTGTTATACTGATTGATTTTGCTTGGTAGGTAGTCTGATCTTTCTCTCTTGCTACCTTTAGGATTTTTTCTTTTGTACCTACTTTATGTAGGCAAATTATTATGTGTCTAGGGGTTGGTCTTCTCATTTGATGTCTTGTGGGTGTTCTCTGTATCTCTTGTGTTTGGATGGTCACATCTCTGGTGAGATGGGATAAGCCTTCTTGGATATCCTCCTGGAATACTTGCTCCAAGGTGTTCTCTGTTTCCTTTTCTTTTGGTATATCAGTCAGAAGTGGGTTTGGCTTTTTGATATAATTGCACATCTTTGGGGCTTTTTTCTTTCTGAGTTTTCTTTTCTATGTTTTTTTCAGATTGAGTTAATTCCATGTTTTGGTCTTCAAGTTCTGAGATTCTTTTTTCTGCTTGATTAATTCTGCTTTCCATGCTTGCCATCTTGCTATTTATTTCCTGGATGAAATCTTTTATGCCCCAAATCTCTGTTACAAGTCCTTTCAGTGTTGTGTCTTGTCTTTCTTGAATCTTATTCACTCTTTCCACTCACTTCCTAATCCCTGTTAGATTCTGGGACCAGTTATTGGTGACTTCCACTGTTTGGGCTCTGAGGCCTGACTTTTCAGGCATTTTTTCTTTGGTACATTGGGAATTACCTATGTTTTTTCATTGACATTTTTCCTCATTTGTGACAGATCTCTTTCTTTTCTCTTTAGTTCCATTATTCAGTGGCAGTGAGAGAGGCTCTCACTTCTGATGTTTGCTCAACCCTCTGTTCGTCTCTCATCCCAGCTCTGAATTTGTTCTATTTTGAAACAGGGCTGGGAGTGGGAAACTTTGCTGTCTCTTGTAGTTTTAAGAGTTGAATAAGATGGAGGATGAGGAGCTAGGATTCAGAAAAGGTAAGTTCCTTTGATGTCTCCTGCAGAAATGCGGCCTAATTCACAATCTCTCCAGTGTCCAATCCCTGGAAGGAAGAAGAGGCCATGGGGGTGGGTGAGGTTTTAAGTCCCCTCCTCCCACTGTCATATGGTCAGGAGGATACCCTCTGGTGGGGAAGTATGGCATTGTGTCTTCCCAGTCCTCTTATTATGGCTGATGTCCAGGCTCTGCCTGGGTTCATCCCTCTCAGTCATTCCTCAGCCATGTGGGTCTGACATTCAGAAGATTTCTGGGGAGGAAGGGGTTTGGTCAGCCCTGGACTCACTGGTGATCTCATTGAGGGTCTTCCTCATTCATTTCTGGTCACATCTTTTGTTCTACAGCTGAATCAGGGTAGGAGGTGGGGTGTTTGAGACTCAGCACTTGTCCTGTCCCTCTGGAGTTTGTGCTTTTGAGATATTCCCCCTGGGTCATGATCAACCCCTGAGTGCTTAACCTGCTGGTCACAGTGATCAGGTCTGTTGCTCGTGGTGAGCAAGCTGGAGCTCTTTTCTGCCCAGTTTTCGAGGTGGAAGGGTGACTCTTTCATCTTCTCAAGTGGTTCTCTACCTCTGGACTCCCTTGCTGTGTTCCCTCCCCAACCCTTGCTCTCAGTGTCCAATGGGCTCCTCAGTGGTGAGGCAGAGCCTGGAGCCAACAGTCCCTCCCAGCTACTTATTACCTGGAAGGGTTTTGCTGTTTCTTAAAAAATGGCACTTGGCTTCTGTGCCCTGGGGAATGATAGGGTCCAAGAAGAACAGCTTTGGCACCAGTTGCTTCACCAGGAGATCCCTGGCCACTTGCTCCTGAGTCCCCACTCAACCAGCCACTCACATGCCCACTTACTCACAGACACATGTGCAAAATTGTCTATACATTCACTCACTCACACTGGGACTCGCATATTCTGACTGGCTCTGCCACCATCTTTCTCCCTTGTTCCCCAACCAGAAAACTTTCTAATGATATTTTTAAAGTACTAGGAAAAAATGTCTGTGGGCATAGGATGGTACATCTAATAAAAATATTCTTCACATAAATGAAGACATATTTATTGATAGATAAAATGAAAAAAATGTGATGTGGAAATATTCATAACAAAAAGGTTTGTGAATTGTTTTCGAATACACTTGTAATGTTTATAGAAGTAAACTATCTATTGGGTTACAGAATATATCTTAACAAATTTCAAAAGAGTTGAATCACATAGAGTATGAGCACAGTACAATTAAAATAGGAATTAATAGAGAAAAATAACTAATAAACATCAAATTGGAAATCAAGCAACATATTTTTAAAAACCCATGAGTTATAGAAAAAAGGTATTACAAATTAAAATATATTTTGAACTTAGTGATAATAAAAGATATCACATAAAGTCTTGAGAAATATAGCTAAATCAATGTTTAGAGAAAATTGATAATGATAAAAAATTATTAAAATCAATATTTAAAACTTGCATATTAACCAGCTTGTAACAACAAAGCAAATGAAACAAAAAAAACTAGAAAAATCATAAAGAAAATAGTAGAAATGAAAGGTAAATCACATGTACAACTAAAAAAATATTATAGCCAAAATTTGGTCTTAAAATAAGAAAAATAAAACTGATCAATATCTGCTAAGTTAAAACATATACATAAAAGTAGACAAAACACAACTTCCAAATACTATGAATGAAAAAGGAATATAACTACTTAATTGAGATGCTAAAAAATAAAAAAAAATATTTTAAATAACTTTTAACAGGCAACTTATAGACAATTCTTTTGAAAAACACAACTTATCAAAAATAACAGATGAAGAATTTCTAAGTAGTTCAATAACTATTAACTTAATTTTTTTATACAAAGCACATTTCAGGTCTAGATGGCTTCACCAGTCTATTATTCCAAATATTTAAGAAAGAAATAATATCACCCTTAAACTCTTTCTGATAACAGTTTCAGAAGAAAAATATAGATATAGATATAGATATGTATGTGTGTATATATATGTATATATGTATATGCATATATACATATATATATGACTTTGAGTTTACAAAGATTTCTTTAGCCATAAAGAGAAAATTTGATGTTATAGCACATTAAGGTAATTTTTTCCATCTTAATAACCATTAAGACAGTGAAAAGACAACCTGCATTATGTAAAAAGATATTTGTGGTAGGACTATCTAACAACTAACTTAAATTTAGACACTAGAAGCTTGAAGACAGATTAATTTTGTGTCAGCTTGTAAGTCATGTGCCTAGTTTATCTGTCAAATTAGTTATTCAGTCTAGATGTTGCTTTAAAAATATTTTGTAGATATGATTAACATGATTAATCAGTTAACTTAAATAAAGGAGACCTACCTGAATAATGTGAATGGGCCTCATTTAATAGACTGAAGGCCTTTAAAGCAAAAACTGAGTTTTTCCAAAGAAGAAAGTCTGCCTCAAGAAAATAACAGAAACCTTGACTGAGTTTTCAGCTCATTGGTCCGCTCATGGACTTTGGACTTGCCAGCTCTCATAACTGCATGTGATAGTATCTGAACAAAATCTCTTTCTAAATAGATTAGATTTAGAGAGAGAGAAAGAGAGGTACACACACACACACACACACACACACACACACACACACAGAAATATTTCATTGATTTGTTTCTCTGGAGAACTCTGAATATGTAATAAGAAACTCTTAAAAATTAGTAAGATTACAGATAACTATAGAAAAAAGACTGAAATGTTGACTGAATGAGAACTTCATAAAGGAATATCTGTGAATCTCTTTTCTCCATATATCATTACCGAGGCAAATTGAAGCCAGGCAGTCTTGTTCATGACTGTTTAATTTTGCTATTTTCTCATCATGTAGACACGTAGCATCCATGTTAGTTATTCTTTTCTTCATGAAATTTTAAAACATCATTGTAATTTATCATCGAGTCCCAAACATCTTAGAGATAACCAAGAAGTCAATGATTAGTCAATAAACATATAAGTTGTTCAACTTTATTAGTCATCATAGAGGTGCTAATTAAAACAAAATCTGAAGTTATAATACATACATTATAATGACTACAATGAGAAATTTAGATAATGTCAAGTGTTGCTGACAATAAAAGGTAATTTGCTTTTTCAGATACATAGGAGTATGAAATTATACAACCAACTTGGAAATCGTTGATAATATTTATTAAAGGTAAATATATAAAGCCTTTATGATCCAAGACTTATACTTCTAGTTATGTATCTGACAGAAATAAAGGTATTAGAATGTTTTTTTAAGAACTATTTGTAATATTCCCAAATGGGGAAAAAACTTAAGTGCACCTGAATAGTAGAGTAGATAAAAATGTAGGTACATTTTTATAAAATAGAATATAATTCAGCAATTAGAATTGAACAATCTTCTAACTGCACAGACTGCATAAATGCATTTTAGAAACATAATTTTGAAGGAATAAAACTAGATACAAACATGTACACACAGATTGAAACAGATCAAATGCAAGCCAAGCTAATACAAAAGGTTAGAAATAAGAATTTCCATTGTCATTGAATGAGGCAGTAGAGACCGTAGCGTGAAAGGAAGGGACCTTTGGGATACTGGAAATGTTGTTTATCTTTTTCTGTGTACTGATTGCTTTGGCGTGTATACTTTGTGTTGCATATTTATGACTTTTTGCAATTGTTTTTGTGTATGCAATTAAACGAAATGTCTCCTGAAAGCATTCTCATATAAATTATTTATTTATGTATGTTAAATTTAATCTTCATTCCTTATGATGTTTAAAGGGAATTAAAATATCCTAATCACAAAACCAGAGATCCCCCAAGAATAACTCACATTTGACATATACAAATTATAAATCCACAATTAGTGTGGATTGTTGGCATTATAATTACTGTAATCAGAAATATCTACCCTCAAAACTGCAAAGTATATCGATTGAATTCTGATTTGCACTAAAATTAACATAAACAATGACATCTATGTCAACACAAACCATTGGTGAATTTAGTGGTATTCAAGATTTTTTTTTGGATGGCAACATTTTACAGAAAGCCTTACAAATATGAATGAATTATGTGAATTAAGTAAGAGCAGACAGTTCTTTCTCTCTGAAGCATTGTTTGTTTCTGTGTTGCCCCACTTCACACAGAACTCTGCTAATCTAACTGAAGTATTGGCTAATTCTTCAAAGAGAACAATGTTTTGTTTGCCTCTAGTCAATCTTTTATCCAAAGTATTTGTCAAAATGGATAAAAGGTTATAAGATCAAGTGATACGGTAGCTGTGTACTTTACTGCTAATCAATTTTATACCATTGGCAGAATTTGGTCTGAAGTTGACCTTTATTGTAACAAGTCACCTGGAAATGAGGTTATAGTTTCAGGGACATAGACAGTACTGATAGCTGCTTTAAGAGAGAAACCTTCGAATTCCAGTGGGTAAACACAACAGAGCTTCATTTGTAACCAAGGGCAGTGAGGTTTCTACCACTTTCTATTTGTGGTTTCCATAGTTGCTGTGGACAATAACAACGAAAAAAGAGGAGAAGTGTACAGAAGTCTTTCAGGAGCTAGACTTAGAAGTAGAAGAGATCAATTTGGTCCAAATTCCATTACTCAGAATATAGTCACATGAATGCTAGTCAATACTACATACCATAAAGGAAGCAAAATTCTTGGTAGAATGATGTATGGCTCTACTATGCTATGCCTCTCTAAATACCTGCCATCTTGGAAGTCTCTTCTTTTAACACCTATTTCACTTTTCCTCCTCCTGATGAGGAAAAAATTCTGAAATCCCCCTAGTTATTCCATTTGTATAAATACAGGTGACTAAAATTTGTTTCTAAAAATCACTAGTCAAAGCAATTTCATGGTATATTTTGTAATACAATTTCCTAAAAGTTTAGTAGGATTGTTATCAATTTTATTTCTATTATAATAATGAGCTAGTATAACACAAAAGCTTTTTTCTAAAGTATAATTCTCAAATCCATGCTTTGTGCTGATTTTCTATATTAATGTCTATTATGACTGAATGGTAGCTATTTTATGAGTCTAAAAAATAAGTGGGAAGAAACACATTTAAAAAGTTTGCTATAGTACTTTTTCTAGGCCTTGTATCTCAGACATTTAATACTCATAATTTAATCTGTGTTTGCATGTATGTGTGTACACACATGCATGTGTACGCACCTGTATTTTAATAGAATGTATTTCTAAGAAAATCTTCGGCTTCACAACAAAATAGAGAAGAAGGTAGAGAGATTTCCCATATACCTTCTGCCCTACGCATGCATAACCTCCCTTATTATCAATTTCCCTACCAGAATCCTACGTTTTTCCAAATGATCTAACCTACATTGGCACATTATTTTTACACCCAAACAAGGTTTCATTAGGGTTCACTCCAGTGTTGTACAATTTATGGGTTTGGACAAATGTACAGTGACATTTTTCATTCATATAGTATTACACAGAATATCTTTACTGTTCTAAAATTCCTTCCTGCCCTGCCTATTTCTTCTTCTACCATTGCCACAACTTCTGGCAACTATTAATTTTTTTTTTTTATAGTCTAAGAAATTTTGACATTTCCAGAATGTCATATATTTGGAATCCTACAGTCTTTTCAGAGTGACTTATTTTATTTGCTAATATACATTTAATTTTCTTTCATATGTTTCCAATGTTTTATAACTCATGTGTTTTTTATGCTGAAAAACATCCCATTGTCTTTATATACCACAGTTTTTTATTCATTTACTTAGTAATGAGCATCTTGGTTGCTTCCAAGTTGGGTAACATGAATAAAGACAATATAAGCACTTGTGTTCAGGTTGTTTGTGGACAAACATGTTTTTAACTACTTTGTGTAAACATTACAGAGTAAAATTGCTAAATCATACAGAAAAAGTACATCTCATTTTGTAAGGAACTTGACATATTGTCTTCCAGTGTGGCTGTATCATTTTGCATTTCCACCATCAATGAATGACAGTTTCTATTGCTTCACATTCTTACCCTTTGGAGATTAGAGTTGCCTAATATTAACAATATTAGTAATAGTAATAATTTTCCATTTTTCAAGACTCCAAATTTCTGGATAGTTTTTTTTATTTTTTATTTTTGGCTTGAAAACCAAAGAATTTCTCTCAAGTACATCTCATCTTTTTTTAAACATTTTGTTAAATGCTACCAATATCAACAAGCATAGTTAACTTGCTGTTTTTCAGTCTAATCCAACAGATCCATGGATTTAGCTTGGTCTACTTCTCAAGTTATCTCAGTCAGTTGTACTAAATATTCTTCCACCTAATAAAATAGGACAGTTTTTGGAAGATAGTAGTATTTCTATTTGAGGTATACATTTCAGTATCAGTTAAGGCAGCTGTAACTGATGAAACAGATTTGCCCTAACACTTCAGTAGTTTGCCACTGTAGTTAATATCGGCTCCAGTAATTTCCAATAGGTAGTGGTAAGGAAGATGACAAAGAAGGATTATGCTCAATTCATAAATTCAGGGGCCCGTTGGCACACAATTTGCCATCTTCAATGTGTCAATCTCAGTGTCACTCAGAATTTCAACATACAGCTGTGCTAAGAAGAGAAAAAGGGTTGAGGAATCATATTTGGATTAGGTATTAAAAGTAGCATGCTAGCCGGGCTCAGTGGCTCAGCCTGTAATCCCGTGCCTTTGGGAGGCTGAGGTGAGTGGATTGCCTGAGCCCGCGGGTTCGAGACCCGCCTGGGCAGAGAGACCTCATCTCTACAATAAATCAGAAAATCAGCCGGACACGGTAGCGCATGCCTGTAATTCCGGCTACTTGGAAGACTGAGGAGGAAGGATCGCCGGAGCCCGGCAGGTCGAGGCTGCGGTGGCCGGGAGCGGCCACTCACTCCAGTCTGGGCGACAGAGTGAGACTCCAACTCAAAAAAAAAAAAAAAAAAAGTAGCATGCTTTTGCCCACAATTCATTTGTCCAAACATGCTCACATACCCCAATAGATACAAGAAAGCAGGGCATGTAGAGAAACCACATTATACTATGGAAGGGAAACACAAAACCCCTGCCTATTTCTAACTCTTACAAGTCGTTGAGAACTGACAAAAATACCTTGATAATTCTTCAGTCAAATAAGATGAAACTAATGACAAGCAAAGTGCATGAAGTGAATATTGGGTGGCCTTATCTGTGGTCCTGCTATGGAAAGACGTTGTTTTCTCAGTGCCTTCTATGTCATGAAACAAAATGAAATACAAGAGCAGTGATGAATGTCATCGAATATAAAACAAACACATTGCTTAGAAGTACGACTCTTTCTAAATCTGAGTTCAGAATGAACTTTTTATCATATGACTTCATAAAAACTGCCCCATAGAATAAATAGAAACTTCTTTGCCTTTTAAATAGTGTCTCCAGTGTGGGCCTGCTGTAAAAAGCATTAATAAAAGCATTGAAATATGTAGCAATAGAAAGACTGCCTGCTGATGTTCTGACTTTATTCAGTGGAAAATACTTAACCACACAGAGTTGAAATATGGACTTTTCAGGTGTCCTCCGTGTGTGTGTGTGTGTGTGTGTGTGTGTGTGTGTGTGTGTGTGTGTGTGTGTTTCATTGAATGTTACTAGTGGCTGCAAATTTGAAGCAATCATCTCTAAAAATAACTGAATTACGGACAGCCTATCTACTCTTAAATTCAGATACACATGATTTAAAATTCAACTGAGATAGAGGAGGATTGTTTCCTTTTGGAGGGTGAGTATTCTAAAGCAGACATCATTTGAATAGAAAATCTTTCCACTTTTGCATGGAGTTTGGCTAAATAAATGTTAGAGTTCAAAAAATTTTTTTCCAAAATGTGCTGCTTTTTTCTGCCCAAAGGAAAATCGAATAAATTAGGGCCCAATAGTATCTTTCATGGAGCCTGGCTATAAAAGTATTAGGTTTTTTTAAAAAAATCAAAATATGTGTTATGAAGTATCCAAAGAACATCATTATTGATACTGAATTCTTACAGTTTAGTACTTTGTTTTTTTCTAAGCCAATGAGAATGAAAGTTAAAAAATATTTGAAAATATCAGGATTTTGAAATATCCATGCATTGTGTGCACAGCTTCATGGTTCAAATAAAACCTATCTTTTAACATGAATAATTATTTAAAGGAATTGTTTGAAAAACACAGTGCTGTATAACTAAGAAAGCTGTTTTTTTTTCTAAAGTGTTTTTTATTTTGTTAGTTGAATGTTTAAAACATATTTCAAAATGATGCTATTGTCTATTTACTCTGTAACTATCCATCGTTACACAGTAAAGTGCTAGGAGATTATTGGTAGATGGTGACAGAACAACCATATAATTATCATATAAAATATGTATATATGTTTTATCATGTTAAATAAGAAAGTGAGACAAGCAAGCAAAATGATGACAAACTGCTAAGTACAAGAAAAGAATAAAGCCTCGGGGAAAGTTGGGAATAGAATTGCTGATTTATGTTCGGGAAATATTACTTGATTCCCCTGAGATTCTTCATCTAGATTCTGCCTATCCTGGAAGATTTTAGGTGCAGTTCTGTAAGACTGTCAACATCTATATTGAGTTCTTATAGATAAGCCTATTAACGATTTCTGTACATTGAGTCACAGAGTACAAAAAGGTCAATAAGCACTGTCAATGGCTTTATGCTATTTCTAATAGATTTCTACACTAAGTGACATTGAGAACAAAAATGGTCAATAGCTGAGAGCTCTGGCAAAACTCTCTATAATCTTTTATTAGAAATGTGGCCCAAGATTTTGCAAATTTTCCAAAAACACCCTAGGCATAGATTACATATATTAATTCATTTTACTCTTGTAATTGTTCATTCAGCAAAAATATTGAATTGAATCTTGACAACATTTATGCACTGTGATAGGACCTGGGATGTACCAGTGCAGAATCATATCTTACTTCAGCAACTAAAATAGCCTTCTAGCTGGCCACTGTTTTTGTTCTTGCTCTCTAAATTTTTTTCTCCATATGAAAGCTAGAATATTTTAACAAATAATTCAGATTATGTCATATTCATCTGAGAATCCTTCCAAACATTTCCCTTCACATTGAGACTAAAATCCAGATTTCTAACCAGGGCCAGCAAAGACCTTGTATGATCTGACCCTTTATTATTTCATTTCAACTCACACCATCCTTTCTGACTCACTCTGGTCTAGTGACCCTAAAATGCTTCCAGTGCCTAAAATTTTCCAACAACATTCTTTTGTCAAGACCTTTGCAAATGCTGTTCCCTTAGCCTGGAATACTTTTCCTGCATATCCATGTATAGCTCACTCCTTTGTTTCATTCTGATTTTTGCTCTGGTATCACCAGTCTCATTGCAATCTTTCCCTGGCAATTCTCATAAACAAACAAACAAACAAACAAATATTTAAAAACCATCTGTTTTCTTTGTCAGTCTTCATTCCTTTACCCTGCTTCATTTTTCTTCAGGGCACTTATAACTAACCAAAGATATATAAATATGTATCTCTTATTTTCTGCATCTTTTCTAGATTGTATACTCCATGAGGTTAGAAATATTATCAGCTCTATTCAGTGAAAGGTAGATGCTTTCTTCAATGTTGCCTAGAACTTAGCAGAAGCTCCTTTTTGATGTTGCTGTTGAATGAATGGATCAATCAATATACAAAATGAAATGTCGAGTGGTGGATGTATAGAAGTAAATGACAGCATACACTTATGAAATATTATGAATTCTATATAAGAAAGTTGAAGAAACTATAATGAGGAGGCTCTGATTTATAATGATAAGAGAAGATCTCTCATAAATTATGCAGAGAAATAATCTGTAGAATGAGTATGCATTATATAATAAAAATGAAGAGAAGAGTAGGAAAGGTTTATGTAGAAGTCTTGAGACTGGAAAAGGCTCATGGAAGGAAGCTCTTCATAATTTTTGGTGAAGATTAGGTTGTTCAAAAAAAAAATAAACTGAAACATGTTAAGATTTAAAAATAAATAGCAAATAACAAGGAAAGGTGCATTCGTATCATATTTTATTAAAATATAATGATTTCCAGTGTACATATTGGCTGATGAGTTAGACTATTCAAATAAAATTTCATATGGCCGAATTCTGAATGAAATTTCTGCTTTGTTTTTATTTTTAACCTTTTTGAGGGAGTACATTGCCAAATAGAAATATATGTGTATATATAGTCATATATTATCATAAAAATGTGTGTATATGTATGTCTATATATAACACGCAAACATATAAATATTTATTTCTAATTGCTAAAGTGAATGTACTTTATAGATATATATAAATTGAATAAAATTGTAGAAAAATATCTTTTGTGCTTTTCTGGTATTTCAAATGTTTTGCATTAGATATATATTACCTTAATTATAAATACATATAATACTTAGTCAATTTATAATCATGTGGTGTTGGAATTTTGATATATATTATTCTACTTTTTTACATATTTGTCTTTGAGTATCTATTGATACAATTACACAAATAAATATGCAAATTAATATGTTATAAAAGTATAGGAATTATTTCTGCACTTGATCTTAGCCAAAACCTGAAAAGCAATGTGCAAATTATTTCTATATTTTATTTATTTTTTAATTTCCATATTTTAAAACAAAGTTTATTTTTAATATGTTGCAAACACATCAAACATATTCTTATACAAAATATAGTTTATAGACTATGTAGTAATGTATTATATTGTATAACATATCATAGCTTTCATGGGTGTACTCTTAAAGATTTATTTATTTATACTTTCCCCATGTCATGCATTAGAAAAAATGTATATTTTAAATATATTAATAAGTATATTTAGAACATATTGATCAAATACTATAAGAAGCTTTCCAAGTATATATCTGATTATGTCTTTAAGATAAATACTTAGATATGAAAGTCTCAAATCCAAACATATTAACAACATAAAAAAATTTCAAAACAGGCCTTCTCCATCAAACAAAATTTATAATGACGTGATCATGAAATTGATTACTTACCAAGCAATGCGACTTGTGCCATAATTCCAGCACTTTGGGTGTCTGAAGTGGAGGAATTGATAAGGCTAACAGTTTAAGAACAGCTTAGGCAATATAGCAAGATCTTGTCTTTACAAAAAAAAAAAAAAAATTGACATACTATGCATATGACACCATTCTTTATTATGCAAAACACAGCCTAGACTTAGTAACCATCAAGCACAAACCAAGTTAAGAAACCATTGCTTAAACAACATTTATATGATAATCATGTGGGATAAAGGTTATTAAAATCTTAAGAATAGATATTAACTGCCCTGCCAATAATAATGCTAATGATAATAAGAAAAGATTTAAATAAAAAGAAAAACATTATTAAACTCTAGATTTGCTCAGCGGTTCTTGGACTTATAGCAATAAATCTAAAGTATAAAAACTATTTATTGTTGAAATTCCTGGAAGATGAATGACTATGTTTGCTATATTATATAATAAAAATAATAGTTTCACTGGGGAGAAAATGGCTATAAACTAAAAAGTCTAAAACTTCTCATTCTTAACATTTTTACCCATTTGCTCTTTTTTGCATCAGAGCTTCCTATAATAGAAATTTTTTAGACATAGTTTGCATTCTAAAGGAGAACTGTTGTTATTCCCAAGTGACTTTATAAATAAGGGAATCAAATTCTATTCTTATTAACAATACTAAGATAAGCAATTTATCTGCTTTTTTGCTTATTTGAATATCAATTTTGAAAATATTACATTTTTTAAAATTTCAGTAACCTAGCTTGCATTTCTTGAATTACTGAGCGCCATTTTCCTTATAGGTATTAACCATTGTCATCTGTTCTTCTGTAAATAAATTATCCTGTTTATAAAAATGTACCTTTTTTTGTTTAATTGTTGCTATTTTAAATGAATTTTTTATATGCATCTCTTGTTCTGGCAATAGAAAAATAAGAAAAAATGGGTAAGTATATGTTATTGGTAAATATAAAAGCACTTAATGTAAACAGTGTAGAGAAAAACAAATTTGCAGAGTATATTTTGATCCTAAATTATTATTTGTTAGATAATAAATATAAATGCTCTTGGAAAAAATTGAAGAAACAATGATGTTATGTTGATATTTGTTTTTAACCAGATGTTCATACATGATTAAAAATATATACCCCGGAGGTGCTGTCAGTAAGATGTCAGAACAGAAAGTTCTGAACTACAGTTCCCCCACAGACACACTGATTTAACAGCAATACCTGAACGTTATTTGAAATCCAGAAACTATTTGAGCTGCACATTTACCACCAGCCATTGAGAAACTAGTCACTTCAATATTAGCAGGAAAAGTGGAATATCTCCTCTTCTATAACACTCAAACTCAGCACATTGCCATATGATCAGAAGGGAACTCCTGCTCCCAGCTTCACCGTGATGAGCAAAGGAGTTAGACTGCACATTTGATGTCCACAATTTTCTGGTTATCTTAGACTGTTTTAAATCTCACTTGCCTCAGAGACAAGCAAAACCTGGCCTATGAAGTATTTCTGGTGGCTAAAAGGTGCAAAACTTTGAACTAATGTGAAGGCACTCATTAAAGCTCTTATCCCTGGATAAACATAGAACAAATGGGCAAAAAACTCCAGATACAAGTTTATTCATGGAATGGAAAAGAGTTAAAGCACAATATAGTAGTACTCCAGCTTTACTGGTAGATCCCCATGGAATCAATTTCCATCTCACTCACTTTGGAGTGTTAACAGAACCTGGCTATAGATGCCTGGGACCTGGTAACAATAAAGATAGCACTTTGCACTAAAACAAAGGTTTGAGTCCTCAAGTTGATTGATAAAAGTCTTGCCTATAAAAGGAAAATTCAAAAATACTGGGAGAAGTAGTAGTTCTTTTAAAATGTAGATAAGCACAAAGACAAAAATAAGAAGAATCAAGATAACAAGAACCAAAAGAATGCGATAAAACTCCAGAAACTGATACTAATGAAATGAATTATCTGACAGAAAATTCAAAATAGCCATACAAAAAATGCTCAACTAGCTCAGAAAAAAACAAACCAAGTAATAATTTGTCAAAAAGATAGAAAATGTAAAAAAAGGAACCAATAAAAATCTTAGAGCTAAATAATACAATAATAAATTAAAGAATTCAGTAGAGGGGTCAACAGCAGACTAGAGTGAGCAGAAAAAGAAAAAGAATAAGGAACTTAAAGATAGGTCATTTGAAATTATCTAGTCAGAAAAGTAAAAGAGGAGAAGAATAAAAATAGTTTAAAAGACTTATGAGACACCATCAAGCAGACTAATATAGGCATATGGAAGTCCCAGAAGAAGAGAGATAAGGATCAAATAGCTTACTTGAAGAAATAATGGGAAAAACTTTGCAAATTTGGGTAGGCAATGGATATTAATGATACCATCATTGGATTTTTTAGTTAAGATGCTAAAAGAAAAAAATTATCAGAAAATATTATGCCTAGAAAACATGTCCTTCAAAAAATTAAAGAAGCAAAGATTTTCCATGCCAAAAAACGTAAGACACTGAACAGCAACATTATAGCATAAGAACATATAAAACTCATCGGTACAGGTAAATATGTTGACAAATACAGAATACTGTTTTTGTATAACTGGAAAAGGTAAATTATTTTGTAATCCTAGTGTAAAAGTTCAAAGGAAAAAGTAGTAGAAATAACTGTAACTAAAATATGTTAATGAACAGACAATGTAAAGAGATTTAAATTATCA
The DNA here is from genome assembly GCA_027257055.1 of Cephalopachus bancanus. Classification (NCBI taxonomy): domain Eukaryota; kingdom Metazoa; phylum Chordata; class Mammalia; order Primates; family Tarsiidae; genus Cephalopachus; species Cephalopachus bancanus. Next base: position 4,293,262 of record JAPVLO010000089.1, read on the forward strand.
TATGGATTACATGAAGTGTGTGTGGGGAGAAAGAAGTAAAAGTGTAGAGCCTTTCTACATGATTAATTTAAGCTATGTCAATTTGAAATAGACCTCTGTATGATATTTTACATAAGTCCATCATAACCATAAAGAAAATGTGTATGCGTTATGCAAAAGAAAAAGAGAGAGGAATAAAAATAATCAATATGAAAAGCAATTACGAAGAAAGACAACAAGAAAATAACAATGAAAGGACTACAAGGCAATCAAAAAGTAATTTTGAAAAATAGCAATTCTTCCCTTTTAATAATTTATTTAAATGTGGATGGATGGATTTAATTCCAACAATCACAAAATATGGAGTAGCTGAAGGGAAAAAAAAGCAATATCCAGCTATCTACTATCTATAAGAGATGCCTTTTAGATTTAAAAATTACACACGGGCTGAAATTAAAGAGATGAGAACAGGTAATCCATGCAAATAGGTTACCCAAAGAGACAGTGCTGGCTATACCCATATCAAATAAAACATATTTAAAGGGGAAAAAAAAGACAAAGATATTATATACTGATAAAAACTCAAACAACCAAGAAGATATAACAATTACAAATATATATGTAACCAATATATTTGTAAACCAGGCTTGGTGGCTCAGCCTGTAATCCCGCGCTATGGGAGGCTGAGATGAGTGGATTGCCTGAGCCTGCGGGTTCGAGACCCACCTGGGCAACTTGGCGAGACCTCATCTCTACAATAAATCAAAAAATTAACTGGGCGTGGTAGTGCGCACCTGTAGTTCCAGCTACTTGGAAGGCTGAGGCGGAAGGATCATCAGAGCCCAGCAGGTCGAGGCTGCGGTGGCCGGGAGCGGCCACTGCACTCCAGTCTGGGTGACAGAGTGGGACTCCAACTCAAAAAAAAAAATAGTATATATATATATATATATATATATATACTTTTTTTTTGTAATTGTTATATCTTCAAAGCACATAAAATAAAAAGTAAGCACTGGCTGTACTGAATGATAGTAAGTTATTTTATTTTCCTATTTTCAATAAGAATAGAACCAGACCAAAAAAAGACATATACGGGATATGTCTACCCAACAACAATAGACTGCATATGCTTCTCAAGTGCAGATAAAACCTTCTTCAGCAAAGATCACATGTTACATAACAAAACAATTATTAACAACACCCTTCCATAACAGCTCTCATTAAACTAAAAATACAGGTGAAAGACCTAACATAATAAAAACCATATATGACAAGCCCACAGCTAACATCATACTCAATGGTTAAAAAGTCAAACACTTTTCAATGATGATCAGGGTCAACAAAAGGATGTTCACTCTTGTCACTTAAAAATTATCCCTGTTTGCAGATAACATGATTCTAAATATAGGAAACCCTAAAGACTCTACCAAAACATTGTTAGAACTAATAAACAATATTAGTATTGTCTTAAGAAACAAAATCAAGAACATGAATGGTATTTTTATATGCTTGCATTTATGTGAAAAGGAAATTAGGAAAATAGCCTCTTTTAAAGTAGCATTAAAAACAAAACCAGAAAATAATAAACTAAGAAAGTGAAAGACTAATACATTTAAAACTATAAACGGAGAGAGAAATGAAAGAAGACATCAAAAATTTGAAAACACTGCATGCCCATGGATTGGAAGATATAATATTGTTAAAAGTCTATACTACCCAAAGCAATCTGCAGATTCAATGAAATCCATATCAAAATCCCAATAGCACTGCTGTATAGAAATAGAAATAAACAATTTAAAAAATTGTTTTGTCGTCTAAAACCACAAAAGACCCCAAATAGGCAAAACAGTTTTAGAAAGAATAACAAAGACTACAGCATTACACTTCCTGATTCCAAAATATATCACAAAGCTGTGGAAACTATGGTCTTGGCAATGACTTCAGGAATATGATACCAAAAGCTAAGACAACAAAAGCAAAAATAGACTAGTGAAACTAAATTAAATTAAAAAGTTTCTGTCCAGCAAAGAAAATCAATAGAATGAAAAGGCACCTAACCCAATGGTAGAAAATATTTGCAAGCATATATCTGATGAGGAGTCAAAGTCCAAAATTAGATGAGAAACACCTACAACTCAATAACAAAAATACTAATAACTCAGTTTTAAATTAAATGGGCTAAGTACTTGAGTAGACATTTCTCAAAAAAATTCATGCAAATTTAACAGTTATATGAAAAAATTGTCCCACAGCATTCACTTCATGGAAATGCAAAGCGAAACCACAATGAGATATCACTACACATCTGTTAGGAAGGTATTATCAAAAATAAAAAATACAAGTGTTGGCAGGACTGTGGAGAAATTAAAATCCTTGTACACCGTTGGGAGGAATGAGAAATAGTGCTGTCACTATGAAAAACAATATGGAATTTCTTCAACAATCTAATTATCTGACTATCCTATGACCTAGAAAGTCCAACTTCTGGGTGTTTATTCCAAAAAACAACTGATATTAGAATATCAAAGAATTGTTAGCACTCCCATGTTTATTGCAGAATTATTTATAGCCCTCAAGATGAGAAAACAACCTATATGTCCCCTGATAGAGAAGTGGATATTTTTTAAATGTGATTTACATGCAGTGGTATAATAGACATAAAAAAAGGAAATCCTGCAATATTTGACAAGGTGAATGAAACTCGAGGACAGCATCCTAGGTGAAATAAGCTATCCACAGAAGGAAAAATATAAATGTTGCATGATTCCACTTATATGAGATCTGTAGCATTATCATACTCATAGACACAAAGATTGGAATGATGGTTGCTAGAGACTGAGAGAGGAAAATAAGACTTGTTGTTTAATGGGTGTAAAATCCCAGTCGTGCAAGATAAATAGGTTCTAGATATTTGCTATACAACCTGTAAATATCAATGTAGTAATGAGCCCTTAAAATTACAAGAGGATAGTTCTATGTTAAGTATTCTTGTCATAATAATAATAATAATGATAATAACAAATGCATATTTTAACAAATCCAATGACCTTGAACAGCTTACCTCTCCCATTAGGTTTGTTAGTCCGAGGGTTCATTAAAACTTAATCCATTTTTTGCAAGAGAAATGGAAAAAAAATATACACTTTTTCAATACAGTCACTCCATTCTAATAGCATTATAATGCCAAGGACCAAAGCTATTGTTTATCATTAATTGTGTGTTCATATTGGTACACAGTAGCATAAATATAATTATAAATGAACTTACTGTTCGTTCATGCAGAATTTTGCCCACTTTTCATTAGCAAATCTAATTTCCAATTACTAATATACTTAAGTCCCCACAACTTCTTTTCAATATATTATAGGTGCTAAATTTCCCATTGAAATAAGTACAGCATATAAATGTATCAGTAGTTCAAAAAACATAGTTTCTATCCAATTTAATGCCAAACCATATTGTAATGTGTTTAGAAACACTGTATATATGCAGTGGAACAAAGCAGAAACAAGTTTTGGTAGAACATTTGCTAAGAGTGACAAAACACAATGTGGATAATTAATCTTTCATAATAGAATAAAGAAAACATCCTAAGAAGGGCACATATGTTTCAGAGACTCATAGAGAGACTCATAATTGTGTCCTAGCTGGAAGCATGATCATATTATTCTGGATGATTACTTACGGTCAATCCTTTTTACATTTTATTTGTGTTTAGATAGCAAAGATTTAAATAAGTAGCAAGGAAAGATTTAAAGAAAATGAGGTATAAAAGCTTGTAATAGAAGGAGAAAAACCAACCTCCTTTTCTCAATGTGAGATTTTAGGAAGATCAAGATCTTATCTTAACATTTATGTAGAATTTTGGCATAGCTGTTCCTACCCAGTTCCAACTAGTTTCTTAGAAGACCCTGGTTAAATGCAAGGCGTAAAACTGTGTCAAAATTCCAATGGGACAATTTGAAAAGTCAGTCAGTTTCTTTAATTAAGGCATGTAAGTAATGAAACAAACCAAGTTAACAACATACAAAACGGTATTCTGAAAAGAAAAGAATATAAAAACTAAGTTACTTAAGGATATAGTGTGGTTAAAAATTTCTTTTGAATAACTGTTTATCTCTAGCTTCATAACCCAGTTGGCATCACCTCCATTTCTATTTGCTCAACTCTTCACATTCATTTGCCTTGAGAGGCAGAGATTGCTATTGACTCATGTACAAGTTTACCATTTGACTGGGATTTTTTTGGCACTGCCAATGCGACCACTCTCAAAAGAAATACATTTCATTGAGGTATATTTGACAGACATTAAGCTTACGTATTTGAAGGATATGTAGCTTAAAATATGTTTACAACAATGAAGCTATTACCCCAATTAGGATAATAATTCCTCCAATCACTGCAAAAATCTACTCTTGTCTTCTTTGCAATTCTTCCTTCCCATTCTTCCTCGAATTCTTAACTCATCCTAAGGCAACCACTTGTCTGCTCTCTGTCACCACAGATAGTCGGCATTTCGTACAGCATACTTGTATACGACTAGAGCAATATATCACTTATTTGTATTGGTTAGCTTATTTCCCTCAGCACAAGTGATTTAGATTCAGTCATGCTATAGTGTGTATGTACTTTTTTTAAATTGCAGAGTAGTGTCTCGTATAGTTATAGCACAGTCTGTTTATACTTTTACTTGTTGGTAAACAGCTATTTCCAGTCTGGGACTATTGCAAATAAATTTGTTGTGAACCTTAATGCACAAATCTTTGAATGGACATGTGGAATGTGGAATGACTGGATCATTAAATTAGTTGTATGTAAACTTTTTAAGTATCTGCCAAACTGCTGCTCAAGTGGTTGTGGCATTTGAAGTTTCTGCCAGTAGTTTTTGAAAGTCCTTGCTTCAACCCAGGCTCGGTGGCTCAGCCTGTAATCCCGCGCCTTGGGAGGCTGAGGTGAGTGGATTGCCTGAGCCTGCGGGTTCGAGACCCGCCTGGGCAACTTGGCAAGACCTCATCTCTACAATAAATCAAAAAATTAGCCAGGCATGGTAGTGCGTGCCTGTAGTTCCAGCTACTTGGAAGGCTGAGGCGGAAGGATGGCCGGATCCCAGCAGGTCGAGGTTGAGGTGGCCGGGAGCGACCACTGCACTCCAGTCTGGGCGACAGAGTGAGACTCCAACTCAAAAAAAAAAAAAAAAAAGAAGGCCTAGCTTCTTCATATCGTTTTAGCACATTGTGTAGTGTTGCAAATTTTTAGCCATTTTAATAGTTGTGTGTTGAAATTTAACTGTAGATTTTATTAAATATGCTCATAATCACTAGTGATGTTAAATACTGTTTCATGTGCTTATTTGTCATCTGTATACTGTTGACCCTTGAATGATGCAGGTATTAGGTTAGGGGCTCTGATCCCTTGCACAGTCAAAAATGCACATGTAACTTTGACCCCCCCCCCGAAAATTTAACACAGTCTACTATTGACCCAAACCCTTACCTATAACATAGTTGATTAGCACATATTTTGTGTATGCATTATAAACTGCATTTCTACAGTTAAGTAAACTAAATAAAAATTAAGTACACAAGGTAAAAATGCTATTAAGACAGTTATACCATTCTTTATGTGGACGTGGATCATCAAAAAGATCTTTATCCTCATTGTTTTCACATTGAGTAGGCTGAGGAAGAGGAGGAATAGGAGTGATTTGTCCTCCTCTCTTGTGTTGGCAGAGAAGGAAGAGGTGAAAATGGTGAAAGGGAAGACAGGAGTGGCTGGCACATTTGGTGTTAATTTTCTTGAAAAAAAATTCACGTGTAAGTGGACCTGTGCAGTTAAAACTTGTGTTGTTCAAAGAACTAGTGTAACTTCTATGGTGAAGAAGTCCAATTTATCAATTTTTTTAAATAGAATCATCTATTGGTGTAGTGTTTGGGAAATATTGGTGTAACCCAAGTCACAAAGGCATTTTCTATATTTTATTTAAAAATGTTTAAATTTTATATTTTATATTTAGGCCTATGATCTGTTTTGTGTCACGTTTTTTATAGAATGTGAGGTATGAATTAAAGTTTAAATTTCATATAAGGATATCCATTTGTTCCAGAAGTTTTTGCTAAAAAGTCAGGGTTTTTTAATATGTATGGGTCTATTTTCATACCTTCCTTTTAATTTCAAGCATCTATTTGTTTATTTAACACAGATGTCACTTTGTCTTTATTAATGTTACTTTAAAATAATTTATAAACTGGGCTCAGTGGCTCAGCCTGTAATCTCGTGCCTTTGGGAGGCTGAGATGAGTGGATTGCCTGAGCCTGAGTGTTCGAGACCTGCCTGGGCAACTTGGCGAGACCTCATCTCTACAATAAATCAAAAAAAAAAAAAAAATTAACCAGGCGTGGTAGTGCGCACCTGTAGTTCCAGCTACTTGGAAGGCTGAGGTGGAAGGATCGCCGGAGTCCAGCAGCTCAAGGCTGTGGTGGCCGGGAGCGGCCACTGCACTCCAGTCTGGGCGACAGAGTGAGACTCCAACTCAAATAGATAGATAGATAGATAGATAAAATAAAAAAAATTTCATAAAAGCCGGTAATTATATAAATGTATTAAAGTTTTATATTTATTTATTAGTTTATGCCATAACTTTCACATTTCCATGGAGTTTTAGAATCAGCAAATCAACCTCTACAGAAAAAAAAGCAAACAAAACAAAAAATTTCTGCAGGTTTTGTTTGATGTTACATTGCATCCATACATAAATGTATGATTTTAACAATGATGAGTGTTCTAATCCAAGAATATGGTGCAAATCTGCATTATTTAATTCATCTTTAATTTTTCTCAGCAATGTTTTGTGGTTTTAAGTGTAAAGGCTTCATATATGCTTTCACTTCTTTAAGTATTTCATATTTTGAAACTATTTAAATGGTATTAATATTTTCATGTTTTAAATTTTTTTGCTTATATAAAAGCATAAAATTGATTTTTATATTTTTAAAATCTAGCTTCCGTACTAAACTAATGTATAGGTTTTGGTCACTTTTCTATAGATACCATTATTTTCTATCTAAAAGATTATACTATTATTATCTTTTGTGAGTAAAAACAGGTTCACTAATTCCTTTTCTATCGGTATGTCTTTTTATTCATTTTTCTTGCCATATTACAATGACTAGAAGAATCATATTTCAAATGGCGAGAGAGACTATCTCTGTAATTTTTTTTGGCTATTTGTTTAATTAGCAGAAAAGCACTCATTCTTTGCCTGCTAAGGATAATAATATATATATGTTTTAGACAATGTTTTTAATCAAATTGAAGGAGTACTCATATTTTGGTTTGTTTAGAATTTTAAAAATAAGGAATCAACACGCCCTCTTTTAAAGGCATATTGATATGCCAAATATTCTCCTCCCCTTATTTCTGTATCTATTAAGAAAATGTACATATATTTTGGTTTGTCAATAATGGTGAATTATACTCATAAATTTTTCACATGTCAAGCTAATCTTGTACACATGGGATAAACTACAGTTGGTCATTTTATTAATTCTTAAGGTTGTTGTGACAAATTACCACAAACCAGCTAGCTTAAAACAATAGAGATTTATTCTTTTAATATTTTGGAGCCCAGAAATCTAAATCAATTTCACTTCACAAAACCAAGATGTTGACAGACACATGATCCCTTTGGAAGTTCTAGGAGAAAATCTATTTTTGCCTCTTTCAGTTTCTGATGACTGTTGGCATTCCATGGTTGTGTTTGCATTGTTCCAATCCTTGCCTCTGTAGTCACATTATCTTTCCTTCTTTCTGTTCAAATCCCCCTCTACTTTCTTCTTATAAGGATACTTAGTATTGCCTTTAGGACCCTCCTAGATAATCTAAAATAATCTTCCCATTCCAAATCCTTAATCACATCAGAAAAGTCGCTTTTATCATATAAAGTGACATTTGCTAGTTCCAGGGATTAAGACATTAATCTCTTTTGAGGAACCATTTTCCAGTCTACTGCAGTCTGTCCTCTGAACTCTCAAAATTTGTCTATCCTAATTCAGCTCAACCCTAGCATCTTCTTTAAGTCTCAAACACTACTAATTAAAGCCCACAATTTCATCTAACTATCATCAACTTAAAACTCCCAAATCTTATGATCTAAATTTTCTAAAATCTATATAAGTAAGACTGGGTAAAATCAATCCTACTTCAAAACTTTTCTACATCTGTGATCTGTGAATCTAAAAGGCAAGTTAGTTATTTCCAAAATATAATAATGAAGCAGGCATAGGATAACATTTGTAGACTTTCCGTTACAAAAGGATGACAAACAGGAAATACAGGGATCATCAGTTCCAAGAAATTTAAAAATTCAGTAGAGTAAATCCCGTTAGGTTTCTAAGTCTAGAAATAATCTTCTATGTCTAAAAGATCCCACCTAATACACCCATGACTTCAGCCTCTTCACTGAGTCATTCTTCCTTCTTCATAGACAGTAACACATGTTTACAGATTAGTAGGCATATCAACCTGCTCTCTGTAGAACCTGGAAGCCATGAGTCAGTACATGTGATGATGTCTTTCAACTAAATCTGGCTGATAGTGCCCTCTGAGTGTCACTTGTCATATAATCAGCAAAAATTTGGCCAATTGTTAAATCATTCATAGTCTGAAATTGACCATGCCTGGAATTTTTATAGCACATAAATTAGCAAATAATACAAATGAAAACTTTTTCTTTTCCAGAAGGCTGGTTCACCTATGTGTCACTAGATATACTACAATATGTCTAAGCAGTTTGTCTAATTCCAATCAGAGCAAACCTAATCAGATTATGTTAGTGATATAAAAATAATAGAAAATTTCACAAGCTGGTGAACAATTTGTGTGGCCCTTAGATAGAGAACAAGCCATGAAAGAGACAGCGAGTCTCTGTTTTTGATTAGATGTATCTAAAAATTTACAGTTATATGCTCCTGTGGCAAGTCCAAGCATGTTTATCACATACTGTTTAGCAGGTAATTTAATATGTGAAATATAAAACATTTTTATTGCCTTAGATCCTTTCCATGTCATCATTTTAAGTGTTTCTTTGGATAACAAAAACAGTCTTTTCAAACTCCATTGCTCACATATAAACTTAATTAAAATATGCAGCACCATGTCAGATATGTTTATTATTTAAATCAATCATTTCCTCAGTTACTTACAGAGATTAATTGTATCCTATGAGCATAAATGGAAATCTTAAGTAGAAAATATAAAAAACTTCCACAAGGAGCTAATATTGCTGACAGGCAAACAATGAATGGCTAAAAAAATTTCAAAAAAATAACATGAAACATAATATTTCGAAATTTTTTTTTTTTTTTTTTTTGAGTTGAAGTCTCACTCTGTCACCCAGACTGCAGCCTCGCAGCCTCTACCTGCTGGGCTCCAGGGATCCTTCCGCCTTAGCCTTCCAATAGCTGGAACTACAGGCATGCGCTACCACGCCTGGCTGATTTTTTGATTTATTGTAGAGATAAGGTCTCTCCAAGTTGCCCAGGCGGGTCTCGAACCCGCGGGCTCAGGCAATCCACTCACCTCAGCCTCCCAAAGGCGCAGGATTACAGGCTGAGCCACCGAGCCCAGCTAATATTCAGAAATGGAGAAAACAAAACTTGAATCAAACCTAAGAGCACAGAGGGTGTAATGAATTTATTTCGATGAGTCCAACTAGACATTACTGTTGATAATTTTCAGCTTGAAGTTGTTTTGGCTACTGTAATTTAGTACTAACCCTCAACATTCTTAAAAAATGTATACAGTAATTGATATCAATCTTTCAGATATGTCCTATGCTTGTCTACCAATTAGAAATCCACTTTCAAGTCCTTTTGAGAAATGTTCATTTCCTTTTCCTGTGGAAGAATGCATTATAGGAGTTCTTTTATAATTAAGAGTTTAATTTTCTAATTTTTAAAGTATTTTCACATTCTGCTAGTAGCTTTTGTTATATTACATAGCTACTAAGTTTTTCTTGGTTAACATTCAACATTCCCCCCCCCCTTTTTCCACTCTAAGCAAGAGGCTAGAAATGTCGCTTATTTTTTCAGACTTCTTTGCAATTAAGGATTCCTCTGTGACAAAGTTCTGACCAATAACACCCCAACGAAAGTTCAAGTTGAGGCTTGGGAAAATATTTGTGTACTTAAATTGAAAGAGTTATTGATTTTTTCCCCTCCTCTTACTCCAAGAGCAGATGTGGTTCTTGGATCTTTGGAAGCCCCATGATGACCAGACACAAAATATTTAAGGACAAATAGCCAACGTATAAGACATAGTAATGGAGAACAAAATAAACGACCTAAGTCTGTAATATCGTTGGGCTGTTGAACAAGACCCCAATTGCCTTCATTAAGAATCTTTAAGTAACTCTACAGCCTAAAATATTATTTGTATTCCATGTTCCTCCACTACATCATTTCTTGTAGTGGTAGATTGTTGTAGTTTGTTGTGTCTTGGGTAAATGGGGAGAAAGAAGAAATAAAGAAAATTGATAGGAAATAATGCAAAAAGAATTTAAAGAAGGAAGGAAGGGAGGGGGGGAGGAAGGAAGGCAGGAAGGCAGGAAGAGAGGGAGGAAGAAATGAAGGAAGATATTGGCAGTTTTGTTTATATTAACTGCTGATTGAGAATATGACTAAAAGAGAGTGAAAGGTCTCCTGGTGCTGCCTCACATAACGTGAATTCAGGGCATTCTGTAAGTTCACTGAAACTGTTACTTTATTTTAACTGACATCTTACCAAATGGAAGTTTCTAAACCCCAGCAGTTAAGTTCTAAAATATCTTCATATGATTATGGAGCTTTATTTTAGTAATTTAATGCCGTGGCTTAATAATTTCTACACAAATATTCTTTTGACGTGGTGGTAATCTCCTAATCTTTTGTAGAGAAGAAGTTGATGTCAGACAGGTCTGGAAGGAGGCACACTGAGAGTCTGCTGTGAGAAAATAGTGGTAGTAGGCACCATTATGTCCAGAAGCAAAACCCGCAGGAACGCCTGTTACGCATGGTCACCAGAGACTAAGTGGCCTCAGAAATTGCATATCTTTGCCAGAAACCCCACAGCCTCCTCCACACCATGTTGTTCCAGCCTAAGTAAAGCCGAAACATCCTTTAATAGAGATTTTTGACCAACTGTGTTCTCTTATTTCCCAGTGTGCCAGTTACTGCTTACTCTCCCATTAAAGTTGTTATCTCATTAAAGACCAGTAATTTGAAAACCAATTTTCATTTTAGGTCACTAACATAGCAGTAATTTACAAATAGGCAATTTGTTTGCTAATTCTTCAAAATACACTTTTTTATCTTTTGCCATCTGACTATACAAGTTTCATTTTAAATGCTTTGCTAGTGAAAAAGAAACATTTTTAAAAGATTTATTATATATAATTTACATTTTTTAATATGTGTAAAGTATTAGGTATTATTAACTGTTTTTTAAGATAACATGTCATCTACAATTTCTCTAGCACATCTTCTATCTTTACCTTTATCTTCCTTTTTGTTGCATATTTATAAGTGTGCATATTTTTAGTGTATTTTTGCTTGCATTGTGATTATTTTCTTATAAGAATAGCTAGCCTTTATTTGGTACGTGATATTCATGAAGAAGGAATTTATCACAGGTTATAAGGTTCACCTCAATCCTCGAAATATCCCTATTCGTTTATTATCAATTAAAATATTGACTATATTGGGAAACTGAGTCAAAAAATATTGAGTAACATTTAAAAAAAAAAAAAGGAAAATTGAGCCACCACCAGAATTTATCCCCATGCTGTCTGATGTCAGGTTTATTCATATAAAATGACGTACAAATATATGATGGCACAATGTATAATAGGTACAATTGGCAATAGAACTCCCCTTTATTTGCTTTAGATTGCTCCTCTTTCATCCATTTATCCTCACTTAAAAAATCTATTTCTAGGTTTACTAACAAATAGCATATTTGTTGCTTACATTGTGTTGACTAGATAGCTATGCAGGATCTTTAAATGTCAAATGAGGGTCTATGGAAATAAATTGGAATTCCAATCTCTGTACTAAAGGTCTTCTATAGAGCTGTAAATGAAAAACAGTGTGTGAGAACATTGTTTTAGCACCTGTTTTATTGCCTGCACTTGATGTAATTAGTGTATTTAAACACAGCCCTATTGGTTATACCATATGGTTTGTAATCATTAGTATAATAATAGATGAAGCATTTAAGATGGAGCTCAGCAACTGAGTGCTATTGTTCCATTATGCTGGCATAACAGGGATTTTCAGAGTAGACTATATCCCAATTTTGAAACTGTAGCACACTTAGGTTCCCCAGGAGAAGAAATATTGAGTGATTAAAACAAAAATTTGCTACTGTTATTTGATTTAGATATGAGTAAATAGTTTTTGCTTTCTTTGACACATCTGATCCTAAAATAACGATATTTTAAATAAACTATTATTGACGATGACAATGAAAGTAAAGATGTATTATCTTTTGGTATACTAAAATTGAGTTTCCATTGTAAAATGTAATTTGCCTTTTTTTTTTTTTTTTTGAGTTGGAGTCTCACTCGGTCGCCCAGACTGGAGTGCAGTGGCCGCTCCCGGCCACCGCAGCCTCGACCTGCTGGGCTCCGGCGATCCTTCCGCCTCAGCCTTCCGAGTAATTTGCCTTTTATTCACACTATTTCAACTGTTATTAAAATAAGAACTGTGTAAAAAGTTCAACAGGACATAAGAACATGACACAGATCCTTATAAACTATGAAAAAATACCTTTAAAACCTCAGAACATCCTTTGTGTTTGCTCCTCAGTACAACACTTAGAAGTTAATCTGTGACTGTATCTTCTCACTTAGTAAAAGTTTCAAGACATGACAAGCAAAACAAGAATCCCATTGGAGATAGTATTGTAGAAAAATAAGAAGACACTCATATTCAGTACTGTTAACTAACACATATACACATATATACACAGTTATAGATACATGTGTGTAAGGAATATCATTTGTGCCTATATATTATGAAAGTTTTTATAAATATGAATTTAAATGCATACCTACTATTTGTCCACAAACCCAATACTAATTTCTCTGCCGAAATTCGATGTTTGAATGAAAAAGTGAAAGTATACATACATATGCATATGTCTACCCCAAAGAAGAGCCTAATGTCTATATATTTCTCCAATATATTAAAAAAAGCTTATGTAAATTATAATTTCTAGGTTAAATGATCCAATATAACTGTTTTCTAAGTTTTTTTGTTTTTTTTTTTTGCTTAAGAATCTCTTTGACTTAAAAATAACAGCAACAAAGCACTTAGTATTCCCTTGTCCTGTGGTAAAAGATGCATATCCAACTTTTTCTAATTAATTTAATAATGACCCATCAAAAGAATTGTAAGATATTAGTATTGTTACTATTCACTGTCACCTCCATCCCTTGACTTGTGCTGCTTTATATTTTCTTCATTTATTTCATATCTATGAAGGCCAATGCCATCACAAAATATTTGCTAATAAATGCAGCTTGATGTACCACCCATAATATAACAATCACTTGCTCTGGTTTTTGTTCCTTACACCACTTACTGTTGTTTTACTCTTGGGTATGTTCTGTCATTTGGCTTTAGTCAACAATTCAACCACTAGCAGGCTCTTTGAGTATAGATACACAAATATATTTTTTTCACTTTTCCATTATAAAACACTGTTCCTAGATCATGTGTTAACTGTACTACACATTTATTGTTATTTTAGATTACTCTTTCTATTTAGTAAAAAGAAAGTAAGAAAAATTAACTGGAAAACAGCCTCAGACAGGTCCTTCCCTGGCATTCCAGAAGAAGGCATTGTTATCACAGAAGAGACAGTTCTTTGCATATTATTGCTCCTGAAGAACTTTCAATGGGACAACATGTGTAGATTGAAGACAGTGATATTGATGATCCTGACCCTCTGTAGGCCTAGGCTAATGTATATATTTTTGTCTAGTATTTTATTGTTGTCTTTAGACTTTTTTTTTTCTGGACACATTTTACCTATAAAATGTCTTAGTTTTTAACAAAATGATTTTAAAAAAGAAAAAAAAATTAAAAAATGAAGCAATGTTTATATTACAAGGATATAAAGAAAAATTTGTACAATGCCTTTGTTTTACAACTAAATATTATTACTAAAGTCAAAAAGTTAAAATAATTTAAAAGTTTATAAAGTTAAAAAGTAACAGTAAACTAAGGTTAATTCATTATTAAAGAAAGATAAATACTTTAAAAATGAACTTATTGTTGCCTAAGTGTACTGTGTTTATAAAGTCTACAGTAATGCACTAGGGCTTCATATTCACTCACTCACTAAATCTTTTATACTATATTTTTACTGTACCTTTTTTATGTTTTGATGCATACTTATAATTGTATTGCAGTTGCTTATAGTATTCAGTACAGTAAATGCTGTACATGTTTGTAGCATAGAAATCTAGGCTGTTTTGTGCAGTCTAGTTGTATAGTACACCATATCATCTAGATTTGTGTAAGTATACAGTATAATGTTCTCATGACAAAACTTCCTGTTAAGGCATTTCTCAGAACATCTCTCCATTGTTAAACAGTATATAACTGTATAATGTTTAAAATTTAGTGAAATGTAAGCAATTACAATTGTATATAAACACATTATGCTTATTTAGGGGTCAGAAAAGCCTACCTAGAATAAATAATATCTAAATTGATACGGAAAAATATGTAGGAGGTGAGTCATCAAATGAGAAGAAAAGAATAATGAAGAAGGAAAAGAAGTATTTTGTACAACAAATCAATAAAAACACAGTAGTGTGTTTAGAAATGGAAAACCAGTTTACTCTTGCTAGCGTGTCTAGTGCAAAGGGAGTATGGTTGAGAAGTAAGGCTAAAGAAATCAGTAGCCAGTAGTCAGAGTAATATGAATTCTGAAAACCTTAATAAGTCTCACTAACAATTTAAAAATTAACCTAAATGCAATTGGATGTCATTGATTAGCATTAAGCAGAGGAAGAGAAAGATCAGATTCAGCTTTAAAAGTATCATTTTTATTTATTTATATTTGTTTACAATATAGAAAACACATTGGGATCCAGAAAATAAAATTGTATTGCCTTAATATTAAAATAAGTTTGTATATATAACTTCTCATCCCAGCAACTATCACAGAACAACTTAAGATAAAATTTTCCTCATTTGCTTGTTCTAAATCAGTTTCTTAAAATTAATCAATATGCAACCTCTGTTGAAATCAATTATGTTACTTATGTCCATTGGGAAACTCAGTACATATAGTTGTAAGCTAAACTCTCTAAAGCTATTTGCTATTTTCTTTTTACTTATTCATAGTGTTATCCCATTCAAATCCTGCTCATTCCATTATATTCTTCTTTAACTATTGTCGTTCATATGTCTGTTTAATACTAACTAGATCCAGATCAAATAATACGATATTCAGGAGACAGAAACAGTCAAATCTGACATTGTTGAAATTTCCCTCGAGAGTTGCCTTTGTGACAATACATGTTTCTTTCCTTTTATTTCACCAGTTGCTCTTTAAAAGTTTTGTTGTTTTTGGGTGTGTGAGTGGGAGCAGTGTCTTGTTATTCAGAACTTTCTCTAAGAATATTTTACATTAATAAGGTTCTATTTTTGGCCATTCATTTTGGTACTTTAGTGGGGCAACTTCATCTACTCTTGTGATTTTATCAACCATCATGATTTCAAATTCAAGAAACAGTGTCCTACAATATCCTAGATGTCTGTACTTGTGATATTATGAAATATATATTTGGTCTTAGTCCTTTCCTGACATAAAACTACTAAAATTATTGGCATTTTAAAAGTATTATCTCTTTGTATGCTCATGTTGACTGATAGGTTCAGGGCATGATTAGAGGGTTGGAATTTTCAGTCCCATTCCCCAACTCCAGGAAGGGGAGAAGGGCTGAAAGTCAACTGATCACCAATAGCCAATGGTCTAATCAATCATGTGCATGTAATGAAGTGTCAAAAAATATCCAAGAGGAAAGAATTCAGTGAGTTTTCAGAAAGCTGAACACATGGTGATTCCTGGAATGTGGTGCAGGCAAGGAGGGTTTGGAAGCCCTGTGTCCCTTCACTACACCTCCTCCATGCATCTCTTTATCTGTATCCTTTGTAAAATCCTTTATAATAAGCAGGTAAATGTATTCTTCTGAGTTCTGCGAGATACTTCCTCAAATTAATTGAACCAAAAGAGAGAATCATGGGAACCCCAACTTCAAGCTGATCCATCAGAAATTCTCCAGGCCCCATACTTTCTACTGGTATCAGGGAGGGTGGATGATCAGCCCTCAACTTGTGGGACGTGACACTATCTCCATGTTGATAGTGTCAGAATTGAATTGAAGGATACCCAGCAGATGTCCACTGCAGAACTGATCCCTTGCATGGTGGTGGGGAAACCCTCCATCCTTTTTGTCACATAAGTCATTTTCTGTATTAATGATTGTTTTGTTGTGAGTATGAGAGCAGAGAAAAAAGAATGAGTTTTTTTCCAGACAGCACTCAAACAGGAATTTCATACCCAACATGAGTTTTCCCTCCAAATCTCATCTTTATTGATCATTTTTATTGGGACAGGATAAAAGCTACAAAATGGATACTATTATTTATTTTCTCAAATCCTTCAACCCAAATATCAAATTTATCAAAAAAAATCAGCTGATTGTAAGACTCCTTCCTTCTCCAATTAATTTCTATTTTAACCAGTGCTGCAGCCTATGGCCACTTTGGTAAGAAGAGCTTCCCATGGGAAGTGCCCCCAAAACTTAAATATTGAAAGTATTACCTGTTTTTACCACACAAATCCTGTAACAGACTTGTTGGCATAGACAACAGAGAAGCCTTTGAGCTCTGAAGTAAAGGGCCCATCTAAATTTTTCCATTCTCTTTCAGCTCTTAATAAGTTGCAGTCATGCTAGTCAATGACATGAATTTCATATAACGTTTCATGCATCTCACTGTCAACATTTATATTGCCACAGAACTGGCCTTTTTGAAATAAAATTTAGGTCATATCCTCATTTCTATTATAAATTTCTAAGTTGGTGCTTATGTAGTTTATGGAAACTATATGTGTGTGTGTGTGTGTGTGTGTGTGTGTGTGTGTGTGTGTTTTTATATATATAGTCTTAGCATAATCTCACTTCTTGATACTCGCTTTCCTATACTCACTTTCCCCAAATTTTCTAGCTACCCTGAACTAACTAAAGATTTTTTTTAAAGCCTTGATCTTTTCCTTTTATCATATCTTCACCCTGATTACCATTTCTTTATCTCATTAATTAATAAAGGAGAAAGAAGGGTTTTTGCTTCTTATTAAATAGGCCTCACAGAACTCTACAAAACAATACCATTCATATCTTATTGATCAGTATTTAATTACATAGATATACTTATTGTTAAATGGAGATGGAAAACATAATTCCTAGTCCCTACTCAAACACAGCTTTCTTTTAATGAAAAGGAAACTTAATAAATGGATACAGAAACAGGAAAGTAAACAGTATTACCATAATTTATATTTTTGATTGCACACATATACCTAAGTGTGTGCTGATCTTTATAATGACAGGTGCATCCTTTTCCTCAAATAAAAAAATTAACTGATTTCAGCATTTGGCTCAAATTCTAGAATCTCTGAATAAAGAAAAGATCTATACATCAGGTTTGTGTTTGGCTATTTATTAAATAACACTGCAAACCAAATACAAATTAATCTGTACCTCACACAATAGAAGGAACAAAAGGATAAAACAGAAAAAAACACTCAGATGGAGGGAGAAAATTAAAAACACATTAAGTTCCTACAAATTAAGTTTTCGAATAAGAGTAGCAGAGATTCCATAAATTGGAAGGGGAATAGGATAATTTTTTGTCTCTTTCACAGCCTTTCCTAATAACTTGGAAAGACTTGCTTGTCCTCTATTTTCTGTGCCCAGAAAATTACCTGAGATGGACATCAGAGAACACACTTCTTGAGAGTTTCACAGCTTTAGCAGCAAACCTATTAATAGGAGTGAGAGACCTCTGGCACTCTCTAAACATTTAACAATCTTGCTGTGTTCCTGGCCAGGTTGGCTTTCTTTTGACATTGTAATTCTGTCAAAAATTCAACCAGTTTCTAGTCTGTTTGCTGTTTTTAAGTTCTGCAGGCATATTTGACAGCCAAACCTTTTGTACAATATTGGTTTTTAGTTTTTAATATCTTCATGTATTGATATAATCCTGAATGTACACACAGGTTTCTGCAGTAGGGAAGATTATTATTATTTATCTACTACAAATATCTTGTTCCATGGTGACCCAATTCTTATACAATGAGGTAATAAAAGACAGCTGTCACACTCCATGCGTAGGTTCTTTATTGTGGGGAAAGAACCCCAATACAATAAATCTTGTTTATATAGGAAAAAAACTCAGTTGTCCTTGTTCCTTATCTGCGTCTCCTTGGAAACATAATGGAGAAGGTCTAGAGTTGTTCCTCTAGTCCTTTAAAATGTAAATAATTCTTCCCAAAGGAAAGATAAGACTAGTGTCTCCAGTTTAATAACCCATAGTGTCTCATGGTCCCAAGTTTTATCCCCCCTTGAAATTTTCTTTCTAAGAAGTAAATCTCTCTGGAGGTTCCATTAGCTAATCTGTCAGAAATTAACTCCCAGGGAGCATAGGTCCCAAGTTTCAGTAAAATTTTCTTCAAAAGCCCAAACTGTGCAGAAGCATAAAATATATTTTATCTATAGTCCCACAGACTTTAAGCTTGAACATTACCATTATGTATTACTAGTCTGTATATTCTGCTTATCAATCTAGCCACTGAATTAAGCGTAGCTATCTTAAAACCATTTAAAATAATAGATTTGAATGAAGAGCCAAAATATCTATCACTTCCATTCTCAGAAGACTTAGACCATTTTATGACTGTGTCATTCATATTTCATAAGATTGTAATTTCACTTCCTTCAGTTAGAACACCTTTAATTTAAAGAAAAGAAGAAATAACTTTTTTCAGCCTTCAGAATTCCAAATTACAGAATATTCAGGCAACTTAGTTTTTCTGCGATAGAAGTAAAATTCTCTGAACTTATCCATCTCTGTTTTAAGATTTTCTGGCTGTAATTGGCTCTTACATATCTTTGTAGGTTTTTACTGATAAAGAAGTGTACATATATATCAACTTGCATAATGTATTCAATTATTGCTTTTAATAATAGGTATGGAGAAAACCTACAATGTATAGCAAGTTACCTGCACAAACTGTGTCACAGATTAGTAAAGCTTCTCAGCATACAAAATCACTCACCACTGCCATTAATGCCTCAAATCATTTATTTAACCATATTTAATTTCTAAGTTCTGTTACTTTAAGCACTTACTTTCAGATATATAGTACCAGTTAAGATTAGGTTTAAATAAGAGTAATGGAGACTTAAGGATAGGTGCATAATTATATCAGGCAGGAAAGTTCATGCAAGGCTGATATTCTGGGCTAAGATATAGCTTCTGGTGCTTGAAGCATAATATCTTTATTCAAGGCAGCCAAAATAAAGAAGCATTCATTCTTGTTTTTTCAGACAATAGTTTTGTTGTATACCACTGGCCTTCTCAGTTACATGGCATGACTACTTTTCAAGAGGTTGGCAAATTTGTTTTTATAATAGTTTACATTATAACCTTGAAAAAAAATAAGATTTCCTCACTAGTGGAGTAGAAAGAAACAAACCCAGCGATCTCTGCCTCAATTAACTTTCATAAGACCTGTGGATGCTCAGATCTTTCCCTTTTTTTTTTTTTTTTCCTTAATAGTAAACTTCATGAATAAGTGAAGGATTTTAACAAATTATGGCCAGGCATCTGTTTATGCTCTTATTAGTTAGAAATCTTAATTTGTACCTCAAAATTAATTATAAAATTTACATGAGTTATACCCCAAGAACTCATTTATTACTCACTTATTTTGTTATTTATTTATAGTCAGTTCTAATTTAGGCTGAATATTCAAATTCCAGAGATATAAACTCATGCAGAATATTTTAAAGCCTTGAGGCTGAATGAGATTATTGTGAAAAACATGATAAACAATGAAAAAAAAAGAGGCATGGACTGAGGCTTGAGGTACTACACTATTTAGTGTTTAGAAAAAAAGAATTCAGTATAGTGAGAAGAAAATAGTGAAGTAAAAGGAAAATGAAGAAAATGGCTCCTTCTAAGAGAGTGAAGAATGTATTTCAAATGACATTTACATTTGTTATCATGTATATGTATATATATATATATATATATATATATAAAACGAGCAGAGAGAAAAATGTTAACTGGAGGGCAATGTGGAGTCAAGAGATAGACATAGGACTTTCTTTTCCCTCTTAGTTGGGATATATTCCAGTTAAGATAGTTGATCCAATAGGTAGACAAACTTAGTGAAAAAAAAAAGATGATTGCTGAAACCATGCCCTTGTGGACACTGATGGACACAAGAATTGGTCAATGAATGAAGAAGTGGATGGAAATGAGTATTTCATCTACAAAATATAAGCAGATTCAAATACCAGGGCATCAAAACCTATCTAAAGAAAAATATACCTAAAATTGTGCTATATCCCTACAATTTTTTGCCATAACAAATTACCACAAACTTGATGGTTTAAAACAAAAATTTATCCTCTCACAGTTCTGGAAGCTAGAACTCAAAGTCTGAAATAAAGGTATTCTCAGGACCACAACTCTCTGAAAGCTCTAGAGAAGTATCTTTCCCAGAATACTCCCTTGCCTCTTTCTGTCTTTACATGGTTCCCAGCAATCCCTGGAAATCCTTTTTTTGCAGCTGCATCTCTTTAACCTCTGCCTCAATTTTCCCATAGCTGCCTGCTTTGTGGTTTGGTTTGTCCTTTCCTGTCTGTTACAAGAAAAGTTTTGCTGAATTTTTATCGGATTTAGGGTCCACTCTGATCCAGCATGAATTCAACTTTATCCTTACCTTAACTTCATCTGCAAAAATGCTATTTCCAAGTAAAATCACATTCTGTGGCTCAGGGGGACATAAATTTTAGGGAGACATTCTTCACACCACTAAATTCACCTATATTCAACTATCATCTTTATTATGGCTTAGATAGAAAATGTTTTCCATATCAAATTTGAAAAAAATAAAAACCTCTTATTTTTAGGTACTAATTCCTCATTATTAAAATCGGAGTGTCATGTCTTCTGCTAGGACTCTGGTAGGACATTTATAAGGAAATAATATCCATTTCCTGGAGCTAATATCTTGACAGTTTTATTAATTATAGTAATTGTATAAGAAGGGTCACACAATTTTCTTTAATTGCTGGGAATTTAGAGTAAAGATTTCCAACAATGGAAATGCAGTGATTAAAAAAAAATCAGTCTGATACAATTAAATAGATCACTTAGACCTTGTTTGTTTTTGGTTTAAGATCTAGCAAATATTTTCAGTAGTGAAGCACATTGAAATATCCTCTTTAAATGACATCTCTTTTTAGCCAACACTTATTTATCAAGTAGGGTAATCAGCATCCTTTGCAAATGATGTTTCTATACAGTAGTTGTGAAAACACACAAGTATATTATACAATATAGCACACAAATGTACGTGTATATTAATTTCATTTATATTAATATTCTTAAAACAACTATGGGTTTATATAACCTTTTAACTAATATTATGTATCTTGAGTAATTTATCATAAACAACTTTGACAAACCATTTAATGTTAAATGTGCATTATTTTGTTGGAATAAAGAATCAAAGCAAATGTCCATAAATCAAGAATATTATCCCAGATTTTTAGTTAGTAATGACCATTTTTTGGTAGAAATCATAATTCATAGCATAAATATAAAATGTTAAATATACACAGGTTTATTTCTTGCAAATTTAAAAAAAATTTTCAGTCTATTATTTTAGACTATTCAACCTCAGTAAATAGTAAGAACTAGAAAATAGTTTCTGTATTTTATACAGCTGTCTTTCAGCTCCCAAAGTACTACAGAGATATAGCAAATACTAAAGGAAAACAAACAACCTCTTATTTTGAAAAGTGTAAGAAAATAAGTAGATTAATTAACAAATGTGTGCTTAATACTATATAAAGTACTACATTTTAACTGAGCTCAGAAATTGCCTAACCACTTATATAATTTCAAGATAATAATAATGAATGTGGCACAGACCGATATGATACTACTTGTTGAACTAACTTAATGTAAGTTAGTAAAAGCAAAACACTTTTCTAAGTTATTAAAGAATCTGGAATAATTAATTATTGGGAAGAACTGTTTAAAAATGTTAATGTATATTTCCTTTAATTTAAAGATGTTGTTTAACTAAAAATCTGTGGCTAAACTGAGACTTTGTCAAAATGATTAATATAAATACATTTTCCTGCTAATATTATTTTGAATTAGGTGACATGGATGTTTGCATAGGCAGTTCTAATAATACATACGTATATTGAAAGAATAAAAGGAAATATATTCACTTAGAAAAACTAGGCAACAAGCCTAAAAGAGATATGCTTTTCCTCACCATTGGCTTTGCTCTTATTATGTAGTCAATTTAGTCGGAGATACATAGTATGTTCATCTGCTGCATGTTGCTTAGTTCTTTCAATCAAATGGAATGATTTTAGTACCTAAGAGAGGTAGCAAAGTAAAACACTATAATTGACACTTTGAAGAAAAACACAGATGCAAATTCTAAGGGACAAAAGACATTCAAGAACTCTGGGAAACATGACACTTTTTTAAAGGGCAACTTTTTTTAGTTTTCAATCTCCATCTCCTGTAAGTCAAGGAATTCTCTTTCTACCAGCCAATGAATTATCTTGACTAAGACCACTTCTGGCATTTTCTCAGGTACCTGCAGTGCTCATTCTGGCTGTACTATATCCCACAGTGTGGGCAGATGGCTTCAAAAAATTGACTAATGCAGACAGCAGTGGTCTCTTTTGACATGTTGTGAATGGGTGATACTTCAGACCAAAAATAATGTTTTTTTTTTTCTTTTTCCAATCTCAAGTGTGAGGAGTTCTTATCAAATGTTCTTCATAGAGGGTAATATCTCATCTTTCTCAGAAATACTGCTTCTTTTCAGAGTTAGTGATGCTATGTTGAGAAAAATCTCTTTTGAGCACTATATTATCAGGACAGAAAGAGGCTACAAAGTCAAGGTACTGGGAAGTAATTATATGTTATAAAGATGCATTTGTATTCATATGCTATTAGGGATCAAGGTATGTCAACTTTCAGTAGCTAAAAAAAAACAAAAAATGCTAGAAAATACTTTTTCTTGAAAAAAAACATGAGTTCTGTAAAATAAAATGTGTGGTATGATTCTCCACCTTGAAAGTGTTTATCAACAGCAATATAATTGACACAAATTAAGTTTGACAGGTAGCTCAAAGAAGGCTTAAAAATGCACTCTTCTGCTTTCATAGAGTGTACAGAGGTGTGCATACAATCACAATAGAATAATATCTAAACTGCATTCCATTTATTTCTTTAATCTACAGAATTCATTGTGGGACAAAGAGATTAAGGAATGTCACATCTACGCAGACATGGTATGGGACAAAGCAAAGTCATATAGTCAGGTATATTTATGAAAAAGGTGAGGACAACAATGATATTAGGGACTGTATTATTTCAAAGTAATTTTACATAAAGACCCTAAAAGAAGGTCAGACAAAACAAAAACCAAAACTCTGTTCTTCAAAACCTCTTTACTCATTTGACTTTAAGGAAATAAATTATACATATATTCTCTGGTAAAAAATAACTTATCTCTTATTTTTATATTTAAAAAACTGTATAGTAAAATAATTTCAAAAATTTTCCAATAGCATCAGCCTGACCCTTATTCAGCTGGAGTAATTTACATACCTCAAAAATAGAAGTACAGTTCAGTACCTCAGAGTTAAAATCACCTAAAGAAACAATGAACAAACAGTGATTATCATATTAGGACACCTGAGATGTCTGCAGAAGTGCATGGGAGAGATGGCTTTTTAAAGATTATTGCAGAGTTTAAGCAAAGTATATTCAAGAAGTATAGTTTTACATTACTGCATTGGAGAACATTGAAATTTCCAAATCTATATTTTCAGGAATAATGTAATTATTTTGAGCTGAACAATAAATTGATTGGAATAATAAAGAAAAATCAGATTCTTCTAGTAAGTGGAATTCAGGAATAAATGAAGCTTACTTGAGTAAGACTTAAACACTTCTGAGTTAACCTTGAGACAAAGTAGCAGTAAGCAGTTGTGACCTTCTGAAGACAATAAAAGAAGATGAGCTGTACAAATATACAGAGGTCAAGACACAGTTGGGACTATAACAGATGCTGATATACAACTGTCTGTCTAGAAAATCCACTGAGATCTATTGACACATATCCAGAATCCTAACTGCCTATCACCATCCAAGCTCCCCACTACTTCTTGACAGGAGACTTAGAGACTTAAAGGTAGTCAACACAGAGAAGCCTAACTATAGGAGAAACAATTTTTCTTTTTTTTGGGGTTGGAGTCTCACTCTGTCACCCAGACTGGAGTGCAGTGGCCGCTCCCGACTACCGCAGCCTCCCCCTGCTGAGCTCCAGCAATCCTTCCGCCTCAGCCTTCCAAGGAGCTGCATCTACAGGTGCGCACTACCATGCCGACTCATTTTTGATTTGTTGTAGAGATGAGGTCTCGCCAAGTTGCCCAGGCAGGTCTCGAACCCTCGGGCTCAGGTAATCCACTCACCTCAGCCTCCCAAAGGCGCGGGATTACAGGCTGAGCCACCGAGCCCGGCTAGGAGAAATAATTTCTAACTGTTTAATACATTCAGCCATTTACTTCTTGGACAATATCGACATTTTGAAAGATTCACAGCAATGTTTTTTTATGTTCTATTACAGCTCCACCAATCCCTAAAATAGTTTTCTCTTTTAAGAGTCTGAGAATTATAAGCTTTTTATTGTATCTATTTCCCACACCCTTAATTAGAAACCAATATTTGATATTTATTTAAGTAGTTTATTAATATTTTATTATTAACATATTGATATAAAATACTTGTGTGCAATGGTCCTAATTCATTTTTTCTGCTATAACCAAATACCTGAGACTGACTAATTTATAAAGACAGAAATTTATTTCTTGACCATTGCTTTGCTAAGCTCTGGTCTGGCCATGTGATTCTTTGAGCTATGGCCACTGTGTTTTAAGTTTTAGCCCCCTCCCCTCCCTTGGGGAGGTGAAATCTCCTCTCTCTCTCTCTAACTTCTTTCTAAATAAACTATATTTTCCAATCTAAAAAAAAAAAAGAAATTTATTTCTTACAGTTCTGGAGGCTGAGAATTCTAAGGTGAGGTGGCCACGGTGAGGTGGTAATGGTTTTCTTGCTGGTGGGAACTCTTGGCAGTTCCAAAGCAGATAAAGCATCACATGGCAAGGTAGCTCACAAGAAAAGACCAAATGGCTTTTATAAATGCATTCTGGTGATAACCAACCCACTCCTTTGATAACCTATTTTCAACCCATTAATCCTTACATGAATTCATTCATTTATAAGAGCAGAGAACTCATGACCCAATCACCTCCCAAAGATTCCATCTCTCAACACTGAAGTATTAGAGATCAAGTTTTCAACACATACATCTTGGTGTGGTTGTGGGGGTGCATTCAAAATAATAGCAACAACATTATGTTACTGTGATTAATTTGTACAGGGTATATAGCAATAAATAGATTTGCAGGATTCTGCTGTATGTAAATGAAGGTTTAGTAAATAAGGTAAAATTTTTTAAAGTAGTGTAAAATTATGTGCTCAGAAAATGTTTTATTCCTCAATGCCTCATATCATTATCAATATTTACTATTATTTAACTTTTCTTCATTTTACAGAAAATTCCACATTTTGAGAAATCACAAAGTGACTTTGTACGTATTTTTCCCCAGAGAGGAACTGTCAAACATTTTTTAAAACTTCACATAGATAGAGCAAATATATAAGGTTTTTAAACAGAATGGCAGTTATCTTGTTCTACTATATATGTGTGTACCTTTATATGTGTATAAATATAAATATATATGCATATATAAAAATTTTATATGCATATATAAATATATAGACACACAGAGAGCTATCTATACATTTAATATTTCATAATTGCACTTGGAAAGAAAAGCACTTTTTGCTTTTTTGAAGACCCCTTGAAGTACAGTTCTTACATACTCGCTAAGGCAGAAACTCAAGAAATACCCGCTAATCAAGATATCAATTTCAAACAAACTGACACAAATACTACTTTCAGTGTCACAGAAACCCAAAGAAAACATATTTAAATTTTCCAAGATAAATAAAAGATAAATGAATATGACTCATCTCATATTTAAGAATGCAAATGAGAACATGTCAGTATTCATATGACATGTTGGTCAACAATAATAATAGCTTAAATTTCTAAAGTGTCCTAATTTGCAAAGTATATTTGCATAGATTTTTAGTTGTCATGATACTTAAATTTCTGAGTTAACACAAGGTATATTAAAGTTTCCACTGTATAGTTAAATAATTCCTTAACTTCAGACTGATTAAGTTTTAAGATTATGTAATTATGAACTACCACATGATCCAACAATCTCAATATTGGGTATTTATCTGAAGGAAAAGAAATCAGTATATGAAAGAGATATCTACACTCTTATGTTTATTGCAGCACTATTCACAATAGCCAAGATGTGAACTCAAACTGAGTGTCCATCAACAAATGAATGGATAAATGAAATGTGATATATACACAGAATGGAATACTATTTGGTTGTAAAAACATACACAATCCTGTCATTTGCAGCAACATGGATGGAACTAGAGGTCTTGAAGTGAAGAAAGCCACCCACAGAAAGACTAATATTGTATGTTCTCACGCATATATAAGAGCTAAAACAGTCGATTTCATAGAGGTAGAGAGTAGAATGATAGTCATTAGAGACTTAGAAAGATGGGAGGAGGACAAAGAGAGGTTAGTTAATGGTATATAAATATATAGTAAGCCGGAAGGAAAATGTTCTAGTGTTCAATAGCATGATAGGATGACTATAGTTAACAATAATTTATTGTATATTTCAAAATAGTTGCATGGAAAGATTTAAGATATTCCCCAAACAAAGAAATGATAAATATTTAAAGTAATAGACATTCTATATTCTCTGATTTGATCATTACACACTGTTTTCATGTATTAAAATATCACATGTATCCTATAAATATGTACGATTATTATATATCAATAACAACACAACATAATAATTGCCTAGACCAGGAAGGAGCAGTCTCTTCCTATCCAAAAGTGTTTTTGTTTTCTTGTATTTAAAAAATGTCAAAATATCATATTATTCAGAAAATTTAAAGTATTTTCATACATACAATGTATATGACAATTCTATTCTTAATCATTAGAGATTTGCCAAACATTGTACATTTATAATTAAAATTTCATAAGCAAAAAATAAATGTTGCAATTTATGTCTATTCTCACCAATTTTGTTGTCCAATTTTGTTATCTTAGCTATCTTAGTGGGTGTGAAGTGAAATCTTGTATGGTTTTGATTTGCATTTACCTAATTACTAATAATACTGAGCATCTTTTTATGTTCTTGTTAACAATTCATATAATTTCTCTTGATAAATATTTATTCAATTTATTTACTTTGTAATAAAATTAATTTTAAATGGAGTTATAAAAGTTATTTATATGTTTTGAATATGATAACACTGTCAGACATATAATTTACAAATAATTTATTTCATTCTATTGATTGTCATATCATTTTATTGATAGTGTTTTTTAAACAAAAACTGTTATTTTCATTTGTGAATATGTCTATTCTTTTTCCTGTATCACACTGTATTGATTTGCGTAGCCCTGTAGTAAATTTTCAAATAAGGAGATGTGAGTCTTCAAAATCTGTACTTATTTTTCAGGATTGTTTTGGCTATCATGGTTCTCTTGCATTTCCCCATGGATTTTAAAGTCATTTTTTCAATTTCTGCAAAAAGGTACTCTGGATTATTGAAAAAGATTTTGTTGAATCTGTGTGTAGATTAATGGGATAATATTGTCTTCTTAACAATGTGAAATCTTTTGATCTTAAAATAAAGGATGTCTTTCCATTTGTTTAGATACTCTTTAGTTTTTTCATCAGTTCCTCATTATACACCTTGCTTTCTTTTGTGAAATTTATTCTTAAGCAGTATGATTATTTTTCATCCTATTGTAAATGGAATTTTTAAATTTTATTTTTGGATTGTTCATTGTTAATGTATAGAGATAAAACTCATGTTTGTATATTTGTCATGCACACTGAAACCATATTGAACTTATTAGTTATTTTAGGTTTC
Source organism: Cephalopachus bancanus (assembly GCA_027257055.1). Lineage (NCBI taxonomy): Eukaryota > Metazoa > Chordata > Mammalia > Primates > Tarsiidae > Cephalopachus > Cephalopachus bancanus. The sequence goes on from JAPVLO010000089.1 coordinate 4,321,740, forward strand.
CAGTAGATTTTTTTAGGACTTGCTGTGTATAGGATCATATGACCTGTGAACAGATATAATTTTACTTTTGAATCTAGACTTTTTCTTGGCTAATAGTCTCAGCTAAAATTTATTATACTATAGTACAATACTAAACAGAAGTGGTAAGAGCAGACATTCTTATACCTGATTTTACAGTGACAATTATCTTTCACCATTAAATAAGATGTAAGCTACAGACTTTTCATACATTACATATTAGTTGATGAAGTTCTCTTTCATTTCTACTTTGAGATTTTTAGGATGAAATCTTACTGGATTCTATAAAATATTTTTGTGTTCTCTTGAGATGATTATGTAGTTTTTTCCCTCTGTTTGATTTTTACTGTTTACTGCATTGATAGTTACATTGGTAGATGTCAACAAATGTTGAATTTCCACAATAAATTCCACTTGACTGCAGTGTACAATCCTTATTATTTGCGCTGGTTGATTCCCTAGTATTTTAAATATTTAAAAAATTGCATCTGTGTTCACAGGGATATTGGTTTTTAGTTTTCTTTTTGGGGTGTGATTTCATTTAGTGGGGATTGGAACTATATAAACCAGGCCTCAGAGACTGGGCTAAAATTTTTTTATCCACTTCTATTTTTTAAAGTGTTTGTTAAAGATTAGTGCTAATTCTTCTTTAAAAGTTTGGTAGAATTTACCAGTAAATCCATCTAAACTTGCGCTTTTCTCAGTATAAGATTTTTTACAAATTATTTAGTTTGTTTCTTTTTTTAACCCCTCAGGTGTATATTCAGATGTTCTATTGCTTCCTGAACCAGCTGTGGTATTTTTTGTCTCTCTAGGAAGTTGTCCTTCTTATTAAAGTTATGTAACTCATTTATATACAATTGTTATAATCCTTTTGATAAATTTGGTAGTGAGTCCCTTCTTTTATTCCTTAATTAAATAATTTGATCTTCTGTCCTTATTTTCTTGGTCAGTATAACTAAAGACTTGTCGATTTTATTGATTATTTCAAAGAAACAGCTTTTGACTGTCTCTATTTTACTATACTTTACTTTTATTGAATATTTATTATTTCCTCTTTTATGCCTGCTTTGACTCTAGTTTCACTTCCTTTTGTTGTTTCTTGTGGTATGACTTTAGTTTAATAATTGGAGATCTTTCTTTTTTTTACTTTTTTTTTTTTTTTACTATAGGTTACAACTATGCATTTCCACCTAGACCAGCTTTGGGGGTATTACACAAGTTTTGCTATTTCTTCATTTTCACTCATCCCAAAGTATTTTCTAATTTTTCTTTATTTCTTCTTTGACCCATTTGTTGTTTGGGAATGTGTTGATTAATTCCCACATGTTTTTTGCGTTTCCTGAGTTGTTATAGATTTCACATTTAATTATATCTTATTAGAGAATATACCGTTTATAATTTCAATATTTGTATATTTAAGTAAGCTTTTTTGATGGCCTAACATACGTTCTTGACTAGAGAATGCTTCACGTACTTTTAAGATAAATGTGTATTTTGTTGTTGGTTGAAGTGTTATTTTTATTATGTCAAATTGGTAATGTTATTTAAGTATTTTGTTTACTTGTTGATCTTCTGTCTAGTTATTTTATTTATTATTGGAAGATGTGTTCTGCATTCTTCAACTGTTATTACGTAGTTGTCGTCTCAAATCTGTAAGGTTTTGAGTAATAAACTTAGGGATTATATTGACTGGTGAATATATGTTCACAATTATTAAATCTTCAATTACTAATTCTTAATTATGGATTGAACTTTCATAATTGCAGCATATCCTTCATTATCCTAATAATTTTTGTATTGTAGCTGATTTTGTTAGTATTGGCATACTAACCCATGTTCTATTTTCATTACTGTTTTTGTGGTTAGCCTTTCTCCATTTTTTTCTCCTTCTTTCTTTTTTCTTTTCGTGTGTGTGTGTGTGTGTGTATGTGTGTGTGTGTGTGTGTGTGTGTGTGTGTGTGTGTGTGTGTGTGTGTGCCACTCTGGCTGTAGCATAGTGGCATGATCACAACTCACTGTAGCCTCAATTTCCTGGACTCAGGCGATCCTCTCTCCTCAGCCTCCCAAGTAGCTGGAACTACAGGTGTGTGCCACCATACCTGGCTAATTTTTTTTTTTTTTAAGAGACGAAGTCTCACTATGTGACCTAGGCTAGTCTTGAACTCCTGGGCTCAAGCATTCCTTCTGCCTTAGCCTCTCAAAGTGCTGAGATTATAGGTGTGAACCACCCCAACCAGACCATTCTTTCTCTACCAGTCTACTGGTGTATCTGAATATAAAGCACAACTTTTGTAGATCTTATATAGTTGGAACATTTTTGTTTTTCCTATTCTATCAATTTTGATTTTTTATTGAAGTTTTTTACCTTTTTACGTTTAATGTAATTGCAGATAGGTATGGTTAAAGTCTGCCATTTGGCTATTTGTTTTTTGTATGAGAATGTCTTCTCCTGTTGTTGTTTTTCTTTTCCTATATTACTGCCATGAATGTGTGAAATAGATATTTTTCAGTGTTTCATTTTAGAGATTTTGCTGGGTTTTTTTAAATATATATTTTGGTTAATTTTTGCTTGCATGTTTGTTTTTAGTAGTTGTTTATGGGATTACAAATAACATAAAGCCTTACAAAAATCGAGTTGGATTATTAATTTTTAATGGTATATAAAAACTTTTTTCCAATATAGCTTTGTTTTCTTCTCTGTTTTTGTGCTGTGAGTGACATACAGATAATATCTTTATATATTATTAGCCCATCAAAATATTTTATACATATTTATTTATGCATTTTTTAATCAAATGAAAGAGGAAAAGTTTTAAAAACAAAAATATTTATTTTTTTATATTTACCTTTGTAGTTACTTTCACCCATGATATTTATTTATTCATGTGGATTTAGTTACTGACTAGTTCTCTAAGTTCAATCTAAGGGACTTTCTTTGTTATTTTTTATAAATCTAGCCTGCTAGTGTCAAGTTGTTTTACTTTTATTTTTTAAATTTATCTAAAAGTGTCTTAATTTCTCATTTCTTTTCAAAAGTTGTCTTTTTTTTGTCCAACATTGTACTTTTTAAAATATTATATGACAGTTCAGAAAATGAGATTTACCACAATCATTGTTACCCCCTCTCCCATTTGTTAGTGTTCTTGTTATTTACTCATTTGTTTACTTTGGGGGGACTAATTCTGTAAAGTGTATTATTTTTTAAGTGTAGTCATTGCAATCTCTACTTGGTTAGTTTACTGATTCATTAATAATTGGACATAGATTTTCTTTTTAACTTATGGAACCATTAAAACTCCCACTGTTTGGTCATACATTCAAAGCTTAGACAGGCAATTTACAACTCTACCTTAGCTTTTACTTCCTGCTTAGACAGGCCCATAATTGGGCAGAGTTGAGAGATTAGGGCGTTCTTAGGTATGTTCTAAGCATGTACAGAGCCCTGCACATATACATGGCTTTCTATGTCCTCGGATTGTGTTGGAAGTTTTTCAAAGACCTTATAGACATCTTATTCCTTCAATTTTTTCTTTTATGACTTTTGACCAGCTTGAGTTTGTTTTAACTGGCAGTACTGCTTCAGCCCCTACAATATGAAACAACTTCCAGTGATCATTTTTGGCAAATATTCTGCACATGGAGCGTTCCTCACTTAGTGAGTTCTGACTCAGGTCAAAGAGGCGATCCTTGAGACAAGTCTTTTCCACAGAACTGCCAGATATATAAAGTAGTTCTGTCTCATCCAGTGGCTGCTAAGTTGTTGCTTTTAATAGGTACCATGTTTTCTGGTCTGTTAGTTTTCAAGACCTCTACAGAGCTTGTGAGAGGAGGATGGGAATATGGCAAGCACAAAAATGACACAAAGCTCAACTTCTTGCCCAGACTTAGCTGTTTTTCTTATGTAGATACTCCATAAATTGTTGCAAGCTTTTGGTTTAATAGTTGAGTTCTGAAAAACTTAATTTTGACATTGCTTGTCAGTGTTGCATTGTTTTTATGGTGTGCAAACATTTACGGATTCTCATTTCACCATTCTTTAAGTGCTTAATGCCAATATTTTATGTGTTATTTGTTGAATCCAACTTTAAGACTCTGTGCTATGCTACCAATATAGAGAAAATGCTAGTATGCTGAATTGAAAACAGTGGAAGAATACACATGGGGATTAACTAAAATTGCTTGAGAAAGTCATTGTACTTCGGAAAAGCATGGACATTTTGGTTAAACCTTCTTTGAATAGATTCTAGTTGATAACTCAAAGAACTTAAACTTTCTTTTTCATAATTGATGCACACAGGTTTTCCCATCTGTGTAATAGGGTTAGTAATATATTCTAAACAAGTCTTGCAAATCTTTAATAATATATTTTAGTAAATTGAACTTTTGTTTTTGATTTTTCAAATATAGGCAAACTGAGACTAAAAGATAATAGAACAATTTCACATTGGAATCTTTAAAAAGTCCTGTTTCTACCTGTATCCACATTTTCTAGAAGTAGAAAAGATTGAGCTACATCAGCAAGTGTGAGTCAGAAAAGGAAAAGTCAAGGATAAAAGGCTTTAATTTATGAAATATTGTTCTTTAGTCAAATATTTTTATCTATAAAATATTTATTTAAGTATGCTAATAAAAATATGATTCAGTGATTGTTGATTAAAATACTAAGTATCTTCAGAATTTTGTAAAATTTTACAAGCTGAAAGATGGAAAACTGGCTTATCCTATATTTCCAATCTGAGCTTTTCTGAATCTGCTTACGGATTCTTTGATATTGATGTGACTTGTCTAGAAGTTGGACTTCAAAGAGAAACCAATGTCATTAGAAAAAAAATAATTTTTTTCTCCCCCCGTCTTATGATCAGGCAAACTTTTCAACTCGGCTCTGAATAGAAAAAAAAAAAAAGTGTGTTTGAACTTTTTTTTTCTTTAAAGAAAGATTGAAGGAAGCCTTCAAAGAACCTGTCACAAAAGGTATCATACCTTGGGTTGAAGTTGTGATTTCTACAGACCTCAGTTCAGCCCTCAGGGATACATATAGATCTATCTCCAAATGGATACAGTACTGCCTCAGATCTAGTCATTTCATAAAAGTGAAAGCAGACTTGCAAAGACAAGATATAGAAAGCAGTTTTAAAGCACCCAGTGCCACTACACAAACTATCAATATTTATTTAAGTTGTGTTTCTCCTATAAAACATAACCTCAGTGTCTTGTTTGCACTGGTTTTCTCCAACAGAAAACAAAACCAACTCTAGAAATGCCAGCATTTCTATCATAATCTTGGACAATGTCAGGAAATTTTTGTAGTCCATTTTGGTTCTGCATTACCAACATCCTGAAAAAGGGGATGAGAAAATGAGGAATAAGGAGAGACAGAGAGACAAACAAAAGACACATAAAAGTATCCAGCAACCTATAAAAATTTGTCTAGGTATCTGGGTATTTTTAAAAATTCTAAAGTAGAATTCAAATCTCACTTATATAAGAAGTTTTATTTGGGAATCTCTCACTGTTAACACCAGTACCCTGCTCCTTTCCAAGTTTAATTGGATTTTTATTCATTTCTTCCTTTTTAAGTGGAAATTTGATCTCACCACAAACCAGCTCCTCTGGCATATAGATACATTTGACCATCTGTTGCCCATCTCTAGCAATAGCCAATTACTCACAATGTACCCAAATGTGTAAAATGGTTACAAGGAGGGAAAAAAGTATATTGGTGCATTTCTGCCTGGATACCTTTTACCATCTCCTTTCCAATTCAGTCAAGAGCCAATTGTGATAAGTCCAAGCTGCAAGTTTTCACAACCAATTTCTTCTCTCATTCTTTCAACTTCTATGAAGAACAAACAATACCCATTCATTTCAATAAATAAGTCCTAATAAATGATTCACAGGAGTGCTTATTGCCTATATGAACACCAGACATTCTGGAATCACTAAACTCTCTTTCTCCTATTTTGATTCTTGGTCATGGTCTTGGTCTTGGAATTTCATTTTTATCATCAGCACTATGAGTAATATTAACAAATTGCCTCCTAAAAACATTAGAAATAGTTTGGGGCTTTACTATAGAGTATAATAAGTTACCCAAAGACTTACCAAGTATAAAATTGGACAGTAAAGATACAGCATTTATGTGAATTAAAACAGGAAATACAGCTATGAAAAGGAAGACAAGATCCTAGTAGGTGAATTTAAAAGATATATTTAGGCAAAGTGATTCTTAAGGTAGGTTTAAAAGAAGGAGGAGGTTAAAGTAGTAACAAAACAATAAACCTGATTATTTTAAGATGAGCAGACTAGGAAACTGTGTATTATGGTAGCTAGTCATTGCTTAATTTTCACCAAGGCCTGGGTTGAATTATGAACATATAACAAAGTTTAATTCAAACTTCTCCTCAATCTATATAATTGACTTTTTCTTATTAACCTGAAACATATGAATCTAAAGATGCCTTCCTCTTTGTCCCTTCTTCAGCTCAGTTTTCCAATATCATTTTTAAATGTCTTCACACTTTAGAAATCACTCTTGTCTTGTACACGTACTCTTTTGGAAATCTCCAGGACTTAAAAATATGGCCTTGTAAACATAGTAGAATCTGCAACAAAATAGACCCACACTTTCTTTTAGAATGAGGACTCCAGGTGAAATTAACAGACATTATACATTCTAAAATCTTATTATGAGTTCATACTGTATAAAAATGTATTGATGCAATATGACCAAGCTATTTTTATACCTTTTGCTATTGTTTCTAAAAAACTTTATACAGTTGTCACAGGTGGTTTGAATATAGTCAAATTTAAGTGGTGGATTACTATATTTGAGTTAATATTGTGCCAAGATGATATTCTCAGTTTCTCTTTTTTGGCTTATTTACATTTACTATTTGTATTTCTACTGTCATGGATATTATATTGGATTGTTCACTAGTATTAGATATTATACATTTATTTTTGTTTTTATGTTTTTTGGTGTATGAATATTTTAGTTTTACAAAAATCATCTCACTTTGACTTATACTTAAGTTTTCAGCATAGGATCTAAACTATAAACACATATATTCTATGTATATAACATGGAATTTGATTTAAAAATAAGTAAGTTTCCTACATTAATTCAGACGTGGTCACTGTCAAGATAACTTCTACTTTGAACACTTAAATCTGTACACATCTGTGCTTCTGTAACAAAATTTATTCAGTATCTTTAACTGTATCAGTCAGGATCCCAGCAGTTACTCTAATTGGGTAATTTGAGGAAGGCTTGATAGATGATTCTTTTAACATAAAAAGGTGAAGAAAAGCCACATTATGAAAATGCAAGTCACAACCAGTTGCCTACCCCACTCAAAGGTGACAGGGGTCAGTGTTGTGAGGAACATCTAGTGGGAGTTGTGACTCCTGGTCACAGGACACAGCCACCCTACCAGGAAATAAACAAGACTTCACCCCACTCCTTCCCTAAAAACTATCGCCACTGCTTGTTACGGGTCAAACCCAACTAGAAGACAGAAACCAAGAAGACCCACTGATAATGTCCACATGGGTCAGCCTTCTGGGGCACAGAGCAGGGAGGAGAAAGATAAAAGTCCAGCACACTTGCTTAGATTGTTCATTATGTTCAAAAAGTTTCAAACTTTATTGATTATTTCATGGCACTTCAACTATGACATAATGTCAAATATTCTGTAATAATAACTGATTGTTACTTACATTAATCAAATCAATTAGGAAAAAACTGTATCTCCCATATGGTCTTCCTTTGTTGAATAATCTCTTCTGTTTCATCTCTTTCATCTCTCTAAAAAAGCTATTTATTACAAGGTTTTAATTTCTCTGACCCTTGAGATTTGGTACCTTGACCCTTAAAACATTTTTTATATCTAGATATTTATTTGTTTCTAAGGTTTCGTTTAAATGACATCTTTTAGAGATGTTGTATCAGTCTGAAAACACAGACACTATGACTATTATGAAAATAAATAATTCAATTATAGAAATTATATCTTACAGAAATGTGAGAGCAGCTGGAAAAGTAAACTGAAGGAGGGTTCATAGGATCAGATAAATTGTCACTGATTTGTTTCCCTAAAGTACTGATTACCACTGCACAAATCAGAGCTTGCAAGGAAATGTGAGGAGCCAAGCACATGCAACTGTTGCAATGAGACTAAGACAAACTCACCAAACTCACATGGGCAGCTATAGCTTCTGTGTAGCGACCATCTCAAGTGATATTTTCCATGTACCTTTGCGTCTGTTTCCCACTGTAATTAACCATGGCGCCATATAGAAAATAATGGCTAGTGTTTCACTCTGGCATAGCCAAATCTCTCAACTGGATAATTCTAAGTAGTAAGAACAAAAGACACAGGGAATCACAGTTCCTGTCTTAAACAGATTGTCTTTGTCCATCAGGTTGCTGTAACAAATTAGCATAGTCCGGGTAGCTTATAAACAACAGAAGTTTATTTCTCACAGTTCTGGAGACTGGAAAGTAAAAGATCAAGGAGCTGACAGATTCTGTGTTTGACGAAGGCCCATTTTCTTCTAGCTGCATAGTCCCATGGGGAAGGGACAAACAGGTTCCTTGGGACCTATTTGCTTAGGATTCTAATAGTATTAATGAGGGACTCACCCTCACAATTTTATCTCCCCAAAACTGTTGCTCCTAATACCATTACCATAGCAATTACAAGTTCAAAATATCAGTATTGGGAGGATGCAAACAGTCAGACCATTAATGTAGAAAAATACAACACCTATGGCTTCCCCCAAGTTTTCTCTCTCTAGCACATATTTTTATGTATTCATAACTTTTATGACTATCTAAAATCAGGACAGGGATCATTCTTCTTTGTTTATTTGTGTCTTTCCTTACCTAACAAAATACCTGACTATGGTAATTTTTTAATAAATGAATATTCTTTGAACTAATTAATAACTAATGAATATATGTATGGAGAATAAAGCAATGAATCAATCAAACATAATTAAAAACAATTTATATTATAGTACGTTAGGAGATAAGAGCCCGTTTTATTTTCAAAATTATACAGAACATTGACTTTTAGGCTAAATAACATTTGACAAATTGCAAGATTCTAATAAGCCATTATTTCCCCTTCTATGTTGTAATCTGTGACCTCACAGACATTTCATCCCATTTTATTCCAGTCACATTCTTTATTATCTGTTCCACTTTGGATTACTACCTTTTACATTACCATTGTCCATGAATTTTCCTGTTTTTTTTTTTTAATCTATTCACAGCTGCAGAACGTAAAAAAAAAAAAAAATCATGTAAACTCATTTGTTGTAAAAGTCCATATGTTGTTGTCCTTATCTTTAGCTTGAGTTTTGCAGAGTATGTTTTAGTTAATGCCAGTTTCTCTGGAAACATATTTTTTACCATCCTATTATGGCCACAAGCTATATATAGGAAACAAAGAAAAGATTCAAAAAGGGAAAGGGCTAGAAAGAAATATGCTGCAAAGTGTGCATTCCCTTGGTCCTGCATATCATTCATAATTTCTTTTCTTACATTCACACATTCCTCTACATCTGTAAATTATCCTCCATTATTAACTTACTTTCCCTGTTCTGTATATCAGTGTCTCCATCTGGCCTGTTAAATAGAACACTCAACAGTGTTGCAAAGTTGTATCTTAGTAGTCTGAAATAATTAATTCACTTCTCTAAGGTCCTATTTTGCTCCCAGAAAGTAACATAGTCTCCTGGAAGATGTGTGGTTAAAAAACAGAACAAAACTTTGTTTTTTTATTAAACCACATTTTTTCCAATAGTATAAATGATTATAATTAAAAACAATAACTTTTGAGCCATGAAAATAAAAGCAATCTATATTTTCCATTAAACTTTGTTTAACCTTGTATCTAAGGAACCACAGCTCTTAAACAAGGTTAGATCATAAGGCCTACTCTTTCCATGTAGCTGTAGGTATTACAAACTTGAACATTGTTTCCTTTTCACATCCTCCTCCCCCAACATACCTAAAGAGAAGCTAATGAAAACAGGATCAAGTTTACAGACATCTGTCAGTTATAAAAATAAAGATAATCTCCTGGTGATGTTTAATGCTCTTAGAAAGAAATCATGCTACGGTGTAGTAGGACAATTAGAAAGCTTTCTTTACATTGAAGAATGTCTGGAAGGGGCTTTTGAGTTAGAAAGTGTAAAATTCAGTCAAATATCACCCTTTCTATACTATCTGGATTTGTGAATCCCAAACAATGTTTTGTATTGAAATATTACATTTCTCAATCAGTGAATCCAAAATAGAGCACAGTCTTGCTGTGCAGGGTTTATTTTTTCTTGATAACATTTAATGTGATAAAATTGATTGAACAATGTGACAATCTCATTTAATATTCTGGTTTATTTAGTCTACAACAAAAATGTTTCTTTAAAATATATGTAGAATATTCAAGAAAACAAAACAGTCATATACACATGTACATAAAGAAAAACATTAAAATGAATACCCATAAGCTAACATAAAGAATTATGGAAAGCTGAAGACCACATTTTTATTGCATGCTTGTGAGTAGGTAGGCAGAAATGAAGTTAAATCCTAGTCCTGCGTGCTAGGTACTTCACTTGTGAAAGTCATGTGTGATAGCATAATTATTACATTCATTACAGTGTTTGAACATAGGTAATGCTCAATAAGTGTTAAGTTATATTTTTTTTTTATTAGTTCAACAAAGTTTTTCTAAATTTATATATCATGTTCAGGTATTTTTCTAGATGCATGATATATGTCAGTAAACAAAATATCTTCCAATGCAAAGAAAATATATTCCAGTAGGACCAGACAAATATTATATACACACATACATATGTATACTGCATATATGTGTGTGTATGTATATATACACACATACACATGCATATACATATGGGATGTTTATGTGCTTGAGTACTATATCAAAGAATAATAAATGACAATAAATGACATGTATGTCATAGGGATGTACAGCAATTTTAAATTTTGATGAAAGAATGTATCAATAAGAATTTGGCATTTGAGCAAATATTTAAAGGAAATGAATGAATTGTGTGTGTATATGAAGAAAAAATGCTTTTGACCCTGTGATGAGGGCATGCTTTGGATAGCATGGTTGCAGCCTAATCAGGGCTGAGTGAGGAAAGGGGAGAGTGATGGTGAGGGAGATTGAGAGAAGCAGAACACATAAATATTTGCAAGGCAAATGTAAAGACATTTTGAGTGAGCCACAAAGCCATTGTAATGACTGGGGCAGAACAGTAATAGTGTGGGATATACTATTCAAAAGGAGCACTTTGGATTTTGTTACTGTCATGAAAGTAGAGTTAGCTGGGCTCGGTGGCTCAGCCTGTAATCCTGCGCCTTTGGGAGGCTGAGGTGAGTGAATTGCCTGAGCCCGTGGGTTCGAGACCCGCCTGGTCAGCGAGACCTCATCTCTACAATAAATCAAAAAATCAGCCGGGCGTGGTAGCGCATGCCTGTAATTCCGGCTACTCGGAAGGCTGAGGCGGAAGGATCGCCGGAACCCAGTAGGTCGAGGCTGCAGTGGCCAGGAGTGGCCACTGCACTCCGGTCTGGGTGACAGAGTGAGACTCCAACTCAAAAAAAAAAAAATAAAAAAAGAAAGTAGAGTTTAGGGCAAAGAGTGGAAGCAGAAAGACCCGAGGAAAAGTAGAAATTATCTATATAAAATATGATGACAATTGGAGAAAGATATTTATAGTGAAGATGGTGAGATATGATAGATTCTAAATACATTTGAAGGCAAAGATGGCAGTATTTGCTAATGTGGACATGAACATAACAGAACACATATGAGAAAAAGAAAGACACCAGAAATACACAGATATTTGGATAAGATAATGGGAAGAATGGAAAACACTGTGACTAGAGTAGACTTTGGGAAACAAAGCCTGGAGTTTATTGTTGGACATATTCCATTTTAAATTTCAAGTGGAGATACCAAGTAAAGAAATTGACATGAGTTCAGACTGAGGAAAATTTCGACAGGATATTTAGACATCGATAAAGCATTTAAATTCAGAGACCTGAATGAGGTCTTTAAGTAAAAATATGTTTGGAAAAGAAAAGAGATGCAAGAGAACACATGAATGGGAACTTTCTTCTTCCAGAGGTCAAGGGTATAAACATGTTCTGCAAAAAAATCTGAGAAAAAGGAAGACACAATATATGGGTAATACTGGAAGACAGTGATATTCAAGAAACATAGTGTTGACTTGAGATGTACTGAGTTATTAGTTGCATCAAGTACTTCAGATAAGACAACAGAAATTAGAACCAATTCATTGGGTGCTAAAATCCACTTTACCAATTGCATGTATTTTTTCATACCTTGTGTTCATTGACATCGTATTGGAAACTTGAAATTCACCATGGCTGGAGTATTTATACCATGGGAATAAGCAGACTCTAAGAACCAAAGGGTTTTTTTTTTTCCTTTCCTTAAGAGGCTTTGTTAGATGTTAATCAGCACACCGACAATTAAGACATGATTTTCAGATTTAGTAATATGTAGATCATCGGAGATCTTGACATGAGTATTTTGTGTAAAGCAGTGAGGGGATATGCCTCAGTGAAATGGGTTCAAGAAAAGAGGAAAGAAAGGAATTGCCACCAGTGAGTCTATTTAGCTTTCAAGGAAAGTGTATATAAAAAGGCCTATAGGTAAAAATATGTGCCAAGAGAAAGTATTTTTTTTCTATATTTAAGAAGGAATTTATCGCATTATTATATGCTGATGAGATGGATTGAGGAGCTGAGGAGAAACATGATAAGAAAGAGAGGGAAAATTTGTTGGAATTATAACTTTGTGAAAGAGATGGAAAGATAGTGCTCAAGTAGAATAGTTGTTTAAGAAAGAATACAGACTTTTCATCCATCAAAATTGCAGAGAAGACTTAACATACAGTTAATATACATGCTGAGGGAATTTCACTTCTGGTTGCCTCTTTTCCCAGATTGAAATAATTAGCTGGAAAGGAGATGTTCAGAAAACAGCTGAAATTTTGAAGCTAAAGAATGAGTTGGAAACCACAAATGTTTGACAAAATGTAGATGGTCTCCCTGATAGGACTAATGACCCCATGATTTTGAGAGTCAGAACACTAAAGTATAGACAGTAAGCAAGACTGTGACTTTCTTCAGCAAAAATTGACTTTAGGAATAGGAAAAAAAATGGATCCACCAGTGAATAAGTACAAAAGAATGTATGACTGTGATAAGGGAATTAATGCTTCAAAAGATAGTTTACAATTATAGACTATGAAATCAGAGCTAATTGAAGAGAGAAATAAGGGCATGAAGGAAATAAGGGAAATTTGAAAGGCAAAAGATTTCAGTGGACTCAAAAATAGTAGGTTTGGAACCTTTTAAGGGAAAGCTGGGCAGATAAGAAGTGTAAAAAGTCATCTTTGAAAAACTAAGTTTATGCCAGGCTCGGTGGCTCAGCCTGTAATCCCGCGCTTTGGGAGGCTGAGGTGAGTGGATTGCCTGAGCCCGAGGGTTCGAGAACCGCCTGGGCAACTTGGCGAGACCTCATCTCTACAATAAATTAAAAAATTAGCCGGGCATGGTAGCGCGCACCTGTAGTTTCAGCTATTGGAAGGCTGAGGCGGAAGGATCGCAGGAGCCCAGCAGGTCGAGGCTGCGGTGGCCGGGAGTGGCCACTTCACTCCAGTCTGGGCGACAGAGTGAGACTCCAACTCAAAAAAAAAAAAAAAAAAAGAAAGAAAGAAAAGAAAAACTAAATTTATGAAGTTGTTAGAGAAAATGAAGTCTAGTTAACTGAGAGATGACATTATTTAAAAAAGTATCTAGGAGTCTTTTTCAAACACTAAGAATTAGAATAGCAAGAGTTTCTAGTAAAATTATAATGAGTAAGAAACTGAAATCTACAAAGATTGAGAGAAAGTGAGCTTAATCAGAGACTGCAGAAAGAAGAGGCAACTAAAGTTTCTGTAAAATGAGATGTGATTTTACATTTTCTTAGAATAGCTATTTAAAAATGTCAATGTTGTTGGTGTGAAGAAATAAAATTCTTATTATGAATTGCTGTGGAAATGTAAAATGATACAGCAACTTTGTAAAATAGTTTGGCAATTTTTAAAAATATTAAACACAAATTTATCATATTATCAAGAAATTTCACTCTTACATTTATACCCAAAAGAAACGAAAACTGGGGCAACTCCTTCAGGTTCCCTCCCACTGTGAGAACTTTTCTGTCCTCTCAATAACCCTGCTTTCTAAAATTAAAAAAGAAAGAAATGAAAACATATGTTTACATAAAGACGTGTCATAATGGCAGTAGGTTGAAAACAATCCAAATAGCCATCAACTGGTGAATGAATAAAGAAAGTGTGTACATCAGTACAATGGAATACTATTCATAGATGATAAGGAATGAAATACTGATAGTTGCTACAACATATTAAATTTACTAAATGAGTACTAAAAATAGTAGAATTATACACTTAAAAATGGATGAATTTTATGATATAGAAATTGTACCTTAATTAAATTGTTTTAAAATGATAGCTAAAATGGTTTTTGAGAGAGGAGTAGCTTTTGGTTCTATTTGATGCGTAAGTCAAAGCATTTTTTTTCTTTCTTTTTTTTTTCTTTTCTTTTTTCTTTTCTTTTCTTTCTTTCTTTTTTTTTTTTTTTTTTTTACTTTTTCTAGGGTGGAGTTGGAAGACAGGAAGAAAAAAGGGGATTTAGCCTACTGTTGACTCCACACTGTGGGGAAAAAAAAACAAAAACATTTTTTGCAAAAGATTCAGTATCCTTAAGGTAGAAATAGGAGTTAGAACAAAAAAGTAAAGAGAACATTCAGAGAAGAGGTTGAGAACATAATGAATTTTGCTAGTGACTACGAGAGCACTAATAGTGTTTTAAGAGTTCAAGAGTCTTGGGGAATGAATCAAAAAAGGGGATGGATATAAACAGACTTTTAAAGGAGTAAGAACGAGAATAACCTGTGAGTCCTAGTTTACCTTGGTAATTGATACAAATCCAAATAAAGCATATCATGAACAGTGAAAGTTCTGAAATTCTATCCTGGTTACAAGCTAGCAAGTTAGCCTGCTGCTGTTTCATGAATGCTGTGTAAGAAACAGAGGATTTTTGTACACACAGCATAGCACAGCATGCATTTGTTGTTCATGTTGGCTTCTCTTGTCTCCCACGTTCGACAGGAGGAGGGTAGAATGATCCATGTAGAAACTTCACACAGTGTGTTTGCATCACAGATAAGGAGTACCAATCTTAAGAAAACCAAGTATTTTCTATTTGACTGCAAGTTAGCCTGTGTAGTCTTTGTCCTGGAAAAGATGTTACACTGCACAATAAGTAAGTCTGCCCTCTGATCCAGAAGGTGACATGATATCTATTTTCGAAGGCTGTTTTGCCATAAAAAACATCCTTGAGAAGATAATTTGCAACGAATGCTATAAGTGCCTCTACTCACAAGACATGGGGAAATGTAAGAGAACCATGGAGAATTACCCCCAAAAAACAGCCAAATAAAGCGAATCTTTGTGGTTTTAATCAGATTGTGATAATAAAATGGTTAACTATTGGATAGGTACAGTGGGGTAAATGTTCTTCCTAAAATTACATAGGAGTTTCTGGGCCTCTCTTTCCCCCCAACATATATGGAATCCTGAGCAGAGGACTTAATGGAAATACACAGAGGTCTAAAGTTCTCTTTACTGCATATAAATTACAAATTTACCCAGTTCTCAGACTAATGTAAAGACTGAAGAAGGATTAGATTATTAATTTAAAATGTTCATTTTCTTCCCCTGAGTTCCATGGGAAACAAAGTTTCCTGGCTCCCTTGATGATGGATTAAGCTTCATAACATACTTTGACACAAACAGGATATTTATGGGCCTAAATATACATAAGGGGATATCTGAACTTTGCTTACACAATTGTTCCTCCTCTTTTTTATTCTCTATCATCTCCAGAGTCAGATCATGGACAAACCAGTAGAGGACACCATAGAGAGGAAATTAGAAAAATATTAAAAATAAACATAAGCAACATTAGTGATATTATTGTCACTAGTCATGCAAGCTAAAATAATCATTGTACATGCCCAAATTTCGCTATGATTAGTTCTTGTTTATTATAAATCTAAAATTTGTAATTTTTATAATAGTAAAATGTTCAAAACAATTAAAAATTATTTTCCTTGATTCAACATTTTGGCAATTGAAATCAGATCGATTGAGAGAAAGAAGCAAAGATTACAGGGCTCAAAATAAAATTTCAAATTGATGGTGGAAAGAAAAAGGTTTAGGGAGGCAAAAATATGTGTATATACATGTGTGTATAATTTTGGAAAGGAATGCTTTTACTGTATGCGTACATATGTTGGAAACATATTTCTGGCATGTAATCATGGACTAGAAGTGAAAATAAGGCATAGATAAGTTTAATACCCGATTATATATATTTCTATCTCTTGTGAAATAGCTAATTTATTAGTTCATTAATCATCTCAGAAATTATAACATTAGATTTCAGTATGTTAGCTACATAAGGTATCTCACTTTTAGGTGCTGTTTACTCTATTTTTGCCAACACTGCATCTGAGACTAATGTTGTTTATGAATCTCTTGCAAAGTTAGAGTAAAAAGACTATGATGCTCTTAACCTTTTGTGTTATATCAAAACATAATTTTCTCTGGTCCAGATAAATGTTAAAGGAACCAAGAATCTGTAGTGAATATTCCCAAGAAGGTAAGTAAATATAGCAAGTACATTGTAAACAAGCACTATTCTGAGGAATGGACCTGTGCCTGTTATACTTCAGTATTTGTGCATCTATGGAAGTCTGCTTATGAATGAATAGGAAGGATAGTACAAAAAGAAACATTAGACAGTTAACACTGCAAAGACAAAATGGAAAATTGACTAGTGAAACAAATATAAATGTCTTTAAAGCAGACACATTTAAATTGCTTCTATGATTACCTGTGATTACTCTGTAACCCTCTCAAATCGAGTTTGCAGGAACACCTCGGTTCTTGCTATTTTATTGTTTTGCTTAACAAAAATGTTAAGCGAGGACTAACAAAAGCAAAATTCTGAATTCAAGAATTGTCTCTTCAAAGTCATGGTTGGAATTAATAAACACTTCCATTGTAGATGTGACCAACTTAATGGACACTACATTACCAGATATGCAAGAAAATCTTGCAAGTTTGAAATCAGATACTATGTCACCAACTGGTCACTTTACAGGTGAAGAAAACAAGCAAAGTCATGATATTGACCTTTTGTGGTAATACTTCTATTGTAATCCTTCTTTAGTAAGTCAGCATTGACATAGAGTCATTATAATGTCACAGCAAAAGCTGACTTTTAAAATGTTCTCTTCATCTGCTTATTTCTTAAATAGTTCATCTATAGCATTTACAGCAATCTTCTTGTGTGAATTTTCCTATGCTACAAATATCACCCTTGTGTTCATTTGGTAATAGGAATTATATTTATATCATAATATTAAAATTGCGGTAGAATAATAGTAAAAGAAGTAATAAGATAATTGGATGCATGAAACTTCTAGTACATATCACGTACCATTTAACGTGTAAATCCAAAAAAAAATTTGTGAAGTAAGGAATCGGTAAAATTCTACATTTTTCCCATAGCACCAGCAAGAAATTTTGCTGAGGGTGACAGAAGACTAACAGTACCCTTTAAGAATTGCACCCCTTGCTTTTACCTTTATTAATTGAAGAATTTTTCTTCAGCACTGTGTCCTTATGTGTTCACTTCTCCCTTTTCATTGACTTTTATTCCTATGGTTCTTTGACTCCACTCTTGATGGAACAAAGTTCCCTGCAGTACTGTTTTTCTTGTCCAATAGTAATTTCTAAACAGTGTGCTTTCAAAACTTCTATTTGAAATATTAAGATATGTTTTAGTTATATTTAAGAAAAAAAATCATAGTATCCTACGTTGAATATTACCTACCATTTGGGTTTGATATTTTTCAGTGACAGTTAATGAGGGAAGGGTACAGAGAGTCAGAAAAGAATTAATTTAAAATAATTATTAATATACATTGCTCTTCTTAGTTCTCCTTTTGTCACTTTTGATACCTGAGGGAAGCTGTATTCTTTCAAATTCAGTTATTCTTAGAGAGTGAAGCTGTTGCAGGGTTGAAAAGAAGATCATTAATATCCCAGGGAACCATGCTTACGTCACTTTTGTTTAAACTAACATTGAAATCTAACATTTATCATGGAACTACTGAGAATCTGGAAAACTCCATATAAAATATCAGCCACAGAAATTTTTATAACGAACTGTAAAGGGTACCTCAATGTCTATTTCAAAACTGATTTGATGAATACAGAAAAGGTCAAACTAAAAATAACTAGACTGAATCAGTTATAAGTGTAGTAACATATGCCCCATTTAATAACGAACTTTAAATTGGCAGTGCAGTTTAAGTAGTATTATGAATGCTGATTCTGACAGCAAAGGGTTATGAACTACCTGTCAACTTGCACCCATCACAAGGTCAGGAGCTATGAGCTGATGAAATCCTGATATACCAGAAGGTGAGTGACTGACGTGAGTGGGCTAGTGGAAAGAAACTGCTGTAGTAGGATGGCACATTCAGAATGACATGGTGTCCTGAAACAGAAACGACTGTGATTCCATCTGTTTATAAAGTCTAACTGCTGAAGTTAAAACTTCTCTATGTAGGCAACACATTTCCTAGGAGATGTATTTTTTTATATATATCCATAAACATTCAGATGGCACAAGAACTAAGCATTTTCAAATTCTCTTTACATATGTGTGTAGCTATTTCTAAAAGTTTCCATTAAATATTTTTGACACATTGAGCACAATGAACACTTGCATGTGGGGACTGTAGGCTAGATAATCAATTTTACCCAAGAGCAGATTCAAAATTTCTGAATGTGATGATATCCACTAAGACTTGTTTTAAAAACTTTGTGTCCATGATAGTGATCAAATGGAAACATAATTCATGTTTGTTAAAATTCAGAAAATCAAAGTAAGGCTTAAACACTAAAACTTTTAAAAAAGCCAATGCCATTAATGTGAACATGTTTTTAAATTATCTGTAAATGTATATTCTATCGTCTGCACTTTTTTTTTTTTTTTTTTTTTTTTTTTTTTTTTGAGTCAGAGTCTCACTGTCGCCCAGACTGGAGTGCAGTGGCCGCTCCCGGCCACCGCAGCCTCGACCTGCTGGGTTCCGGCGATCCTTCTGCCTCAGCCTTCCGAGTAGCCGGAATCACAGGCATGCGCTACCACGCCCGGCTGATTTTTTGACTTATTGTAGAGATGAGGTCTCGCTGCCCAGGCGGGTCTCGAACCCGCGGGCTCAGGCAATCCACTCACCTCAGCCTCCCAAAGGCGCGGGATTACAGGCTGAGCCACCGAGCCCGGCTCGTCTGCACTTTTATAATATCCTCCAACCATTAGAAACTCACAAAAACAAATTGTTCCGTTTGTGTCTTCTTAAGAACCTCTTTATAGCCCTAAAGTTTGTATAGCCCTGAAGTGTTTGTTTTGTTTTATTTTGTTTTGTTTGAACTTCTTGCATAGTTAGCTTCACCGTATCTTTAAAGTAAAAGATAACAACAATTTTAAAAAAGAAGGGAATGGTTCCTACAAAAATCTTATTTTACAATGTAGTATTAAGACAAAGAGAAATTAGATGAAGTAAAATATATGCATATGCTCTTGCAAGCAGACTTGTACACACTAACACTAGTGAGCATTTGGGTTATGTATTGTACATTATTTGCTTCTTTTTCCTTTAGGAAATCTTTATAAAATTGCAAGGCATACCACTATATGGATTTGGTAGTTTACTTTTTCTTAGCCAATGAATGACTAGATTCCAACACATAATTGAACTAGTTTTGGTTAGGACTTGGAAATTGGAAGAAAGTTACAAAGTTATCAATATTTTCAAAATCAGTTTTTGGTTTTCTTTTCATGCACCAGTTTTAATCATGACTATAAATTACACAACTCTTTAGATCATAACACAACATATTTTCAATTTACTGAAAAAAATGTATTTTGAGGAGTTGTTAATTGTAATTAGTTTGTGGAACAAAGTTTCTACATTTTAACAAAAGCAGAGTTGATAAAAATAATTTTTGTACCCTAAGTATGTGTTTGGCCCCAAAAATAAAAGTCTGAACAAAAGCAAAGTTTTAGCTCTCATGGGGATTACAGTTTAGATATTACTCAAATAAACATAAATAAAAATGTAATTGAGATAAATGTTTAAATTTACAATTTAAATAGATGTTAATCAAATGATAGCATGACATATAATTATCAACTGAATTACTTTCTACAAAATATGTGGCAGAGGGCAGCATGAAACATGATTCTTCTAAAAAGTATAACTGAAAAAAATGATCAGGGTTAGAGGAGCAGGAAAGATGTACAAATAAATCAGAATTTAGCTACTCTCTGAAGTAAAGGGATAAGTTAATTAAACAAGTGAATGTACTAAAAATAAACGTGCTCAAGAAGGAAGTCAGCATTGTGTCAAAGTCCCATATTGATGAGCAAAGCCTCTTCCAGCAACTGAAGGAAGAGAGAGATTGACTGGAAGATAGTAGAGATTCTGGAAGGGCCTTACTGTGCAGGGTCTGGCAGGTCAGTTTAAAGATCTTGGTCTTTATCTAAAGTCCAGTGACAAGTTATGGGAAAACGTTAGGAGTGTTAGAGCCATATAAGTCAAATTTTGACACAAACATAGATGGATATAGAACAGACTCACAGATATAGCAGATGTGGACAATGGAAAAGAGAGTCAAACTGAAGTACAGCTGTTTGAGATGAGGCTGGACAGAAAAGCAGGGGTCAGAATAGACAGGTCATGCTGGCATAATGCTCTAGTTGACAAATAATCGTCAATGGAGACATTAGTTGGGACTGTTTGGGGAAAATTATGAAATCAGGACTCATTTTAAAGTGACTGGGAAGCAAAAGAGAATAAAATAGTTGCAGAGGAAGTATATGAGAATCATAGGACATTTAGGGAGAATATTTACAATATCTGTATATACTACCAAGTGAAGAACTACTAGTAATTATAGGCTGTCTTATTTTTCTATGTAATGCAATCTTTTTCCTTTTTTTTTTTAATTTGTGTTTTTCTTGTTCTTCTACTTAGCATGCTGGTTGGAGTTTCAAAAATGCCATGTGCTATTGTCTGACATCGTATATTTTTATGACATTATAACTTGTCCATCTATAATATAAGGACATCACTATGGGACCCTGTGCTCATTATGTGTCGAGTTAATTGACTAAACAGATTTTTAGTTCTTATAAAACTTTTAAGTTTAAAATTAAATTTTATGTCTCATCAAAGATGATAAAAAAGGAAAAAAATAAATGAAATTTTCAATTGCTTTATGCATTTCTAAATTTAGTCAGTGTATTGAATTTTAATTCGGTTCAACAAATTGTCAGTTTTCCTATATTTAACTTTTATTTTTGGCATTGTTTTACTAATACTGCCATCCCCAAAATGAGAAAATTATTTTGAATATTGTATCAACACTGAAATGACTTATTTCACTTCTCTTAAACATGAGAAAAAGTTTATTCTGGTTGAACATTATATATCACTTATGACTATATTTTTATTCCAATGATAAAAACATTTTATTTTCAAAACAAAACAATAAATATATAATGAATAAATAAACATCTTTCATGAATCAAATAAAAATGGAATTAAAAGTTATATTTGTAGGCTTGACATCTTGCTATTATTGAGTAAAGAAGACCAACATTAGGTATTTATTAAATTTATAAAATTCAGACCCAGCTGGAAGTTGTTTTATTAACTGAGTTTCGAGCACTTGCAACCCTTCAAATGGAATATTTTGCCAAATTTAAATGTATACATTCTACAAATGAGAACAACATTGGTCAAATTGGAAATAGAAGTCTGGAAACTACTGATCTTCTTCCTCTGCCACCATCTATTCATTCTACAAAGACCACTCCTAAAGATGCACCTCCAAAAACCCCTAAAAGTAAGGCAAAAACAAAAATAAATAAATAAAAATAAAATAATATAAAAATTACCGCATCAAGCCATGGGTAATAGGATCATATTTGGACAGTCATTGGCTATGCAAGTAAATAAACTTTACGAGAAATGAAACAGTTCCTTCTTTCAAACATATATTCCTTATCAATATGTAACATCTTTAATAGCAAAAGGGTGGTATTATTAACTATTACACAAATGAGATTTCACTCCTAAAATGCAAAAATACTGCAGAATCATTAATTATGTTACAAATAGTTTTCCTTCCTAAACTCACATGTCAGTTCAGGTTCTTCAAGAGGCAGACACCAAGATGGAATTAGATGTGCAAGAGACTTATTGAGGAAGATACATGTGAACCATAGAATGGAGAGGAGGAAGGAGTAGACAAACAAGCGTCAGAACATAATGCAAGTCTGGTTCCTGTAAAAGGACGACAGAATGGAATGAGTCTTGGGGGTTCAGATTGCAATTCAACTTTGCAAAAATCTCAACCAGGCTAGAGCAAGAAATATCCGTCATGAAGTTCTCCATTTGACATTCATTGTCTGGGCCCAGAGAAGTTTCACCTTCACACAAATGTTGCGAAAAACCCAAAGTTGTAGCAATTGAAAGCTATCTGCCATCCACCCACTCTCTTGCAGAATTACCTTGAAGCGAGTGCTGAGCCATACCTCTATGGCCTCTAAGGCCATACCTCTGTGGCCTCCTCCCTCTAGAAATCATAGTATAAAGACAGCCTTATTTAAAGGAGTGGTTCTGAAACACTTTGGTCCCAGGACTCCTACACATTTATAGAATGATAAGAATCTCAAGGAGCTTTTATTTATGGGTATTATATCTACCGATATGTATCATTAGAATTTAAACTGTCAATTAAAAATATGTATTTATTATTAGCCGATTTTAAAATAATAATTAATTACATTAACATAAACAGCATATTTTTATAAAAAATATTTTCCAAACGTTTCCAAAGCATCAGAAGAGTAATACTGTTTTACTTTTAAAAGTTACTGATATCGTGTTTGATATTCTAGATTCTCATATCAACTTCTGCATACAATCTGTTGTGAAATGCAATTTTGGATTTTGTACCTGAGGAAAATCAGGCTCACACAAATATGTAAATGAGAAAAATGAACACCTTAGGGATCGTATAAAAGAGTTTTTGGGGGACATCCATGCACAGTTTAACACGGATTGATTAAAACATTAAATGTAACTTACTCATTACCTATGACTATGTTTAATTAATAAAAGTTATCACACACATAAAATATGCTTATGCTAAGAGTAAGACCCAACTAACAAATCACTGCTATTGTGAGTTTTTAAATTCTACCAGTTAAAAAAGCTATCTATAAACACCTGCAATACATGTAAAATTAATTTTTCATTAAATGTCTCTATTTTCCAGAAGTTCCACCTTTCTTTTTTATTTTCTGAAGTTCCTAGCACAATGCTGTGCACATAATGGGATCTTGGTAGCTGTAATATTGATACCTCTTACATTATATTTTGCATTAAAGTATTATCAGACTAAGTGTTTATATATTGCAAGCTATATGTTATCTTTAAAATAGTATGTTTTGCGGGGCTCAGTGGCTCAGCCTGTAATCCCGCGCCTTTGGGAGGCTGAGGTGAGTGGATTGCCTGAGCCCGCGGGTTCGAGACCTGCCTGGGCAGCAAGACATCATCTCTACAATAAATCAAAAAATCAGCCGGGCATGGTAGTGCATGCCTGTAATTCCAGCTACTTGGAAGGCTAAGGCGGAAGGATCGCCGGAGCCCAGCGGGTCGAGGCTGCGGTGGCCGGGAGTGGCCACTGCACTCCAGTCTGGGCGACAGAGTGAGACTCCAACTCAAAAAATAAAAAAAAAAAGTATGTTTTTTGTTAGTTTTCTTGCTTTGGAAATAAAAAAACAAATAGGCATGAAGTATTTTAACAGTAATATCTGTGGGGGAAAAAGGTATTTTTATCAATAACATATTATGCATTATCATCTTCTTTTCTAATGAGGTCTCAATGATTAGCAGTGACTTCTGATTTTATTGCTTAACTGTGTAGTAATTTTCAACTATTAATAGCAATCTGATTTTTCTTTACATTACATAATATCATTTTATATACACAGCATTATATTAATTGATTTCTTTCTTCTTTTTTTTTGAGTCGGAGTCTCACTCTGTCGCCCAGACTGGAGTGCAGTGGCTGCTTCCGGCCACCGCAACCTCGACCTGCTGGGCTCCGGCGATCCTTCCGCCTCAGCCTTCCGAGTAGCTGGAACTACAGGCGTGCGCTACCACACCCAACCAATTTTTGATTTATCGGAGAGATGAGGTCTCGCCAAGTTGCCCAGGCGGGTCTCGAACCCTCGGGCTCAGACAGTCCACTCACCTCAGCCTCCCAAAGGCGCGGGATTACAGGCTGAGCCACTGAGCTCGGCTATATTAATTGATTTCTTTGGTATTTCCATTTTGCTGAATAATTTATCATATAATATCACATTGAATTAGTACCCTTTGAAGACAATTGGTACATTTTGAAGACAACTTTTTCTCGGAAAAAAACCAACCGTCTTCCATAAAGTTTATTATAGTTTGTTGACAAAAGGAATATATATTAAAATAATGTAAGAGGGGATTCCAAGATGGCGATGGAGGCAGTCAAAGTGCATGAGTCTCCGCATAAATGAACAGGTGAAGAGGCCAGTATTCACCCTAGGGTGTGAACAAAAGTTGTGTGAATGTCCAATTGAGTGGAGATGTGGAAAGGAGAGGACCCATATCTCCTGCTTAGGCAGCTGCCGTGTGCAGCTGCTGGGACCTCAGCGCACTCTACGCCCAGAGAGCACCATCTGTACAGCACCAAATGGAAAAAAAAAAAAAGGATTAAAAGGGTGAAAATCACTTGCAACAGGTGCCGCTTGCGGCTGCAGCCTTTGTCCCAGGTCAGACATCAGCAACACAAACAGCAAGAAAACATACCAGAATAACCTGATCAGAGTTCCAGCCCAGGAGACACACATGCCCCATTCACCAACTGAAGCATTTGTGGTCTGCCCAGCAGCCCTGCGGAAAAACCCAGTCCCAGATCACAACAAAATGGTGATGAGTTGTAGAATGACCCAGCACCCTTTTTTCCCACTGATCTGAGAGAGTGTGACTCAAGTGGGCAACTTTATGAGCAACATGCACCGGGAGGCCTGAACATAAGCGGATCAGCTGGGGGCAGTTTGCAGACTTCCCACAACTCCACGGGATAAACAGGGGGTTAGATTTGAAGCATTCGCGGTCTGCACTGCAACCTAAGAACCCAGTCTCTGCTAACAGCGGATGAGTAAGTGTAAGTTTTAAAGTGACCCTATACTGTTTCCCCAGTGATTTGTGAGACGTGTGACTCAGGTGGGCAACGTTAGAATAAGCATACATGGAGAGAGCTAAACATAAGTGGATCAGCGAGGGACACCTTCCAGCCTCTCCACAACCACAAGAGTTGAATTTCCTCCTCTCTGCCACCAGCTAAGAGAAGCAGTGGTTGGGTCACTCCTACAAGAAACCTGAAGTCTTGAAACTGCTGAAAGAGGGTGCTCAAGAAATTACATAAGTTTTTTTGTTGTTGTTGTTGCTGCTGTTTGTTTTTTTTTTTTTTTTAATTTTAATTTTAATTTTTTGTATCTGCGTGACTCTACCTATTTTTTCTTTAATATAGCTTATTGGGAGTAGGCATTTTGTTCTGTTTTACCTCTTCTCCTTCTTTCTGTCCAATAAGGCTATATATGAGTGTGAAAATTTCTTCATATTATCAGTTTTAGTTTCTTTAAGGTTTTTGTTTGTTTATGTGCTGTTTTGTCTTTTTCTTCTTTTTTTTTTTCTTCATTTTGTTTTGTTTTTGTTACTGCTTTGGCTTGATTTTCTCTCTCTTTCTTTTCTCTCTCTCTTTGCTCATCTCCCTGTTTGCCAGTTTGTAACTTTTTCCTTCTCTCCTTTGTTCACACCATTGACATCTCCTCCACATTCTCGCTTTATTTTTTTATTTTTTATTTTTTTGAATTGGAGTCTCACTCTGTCACCCAGACTGGAGTGCAGTGGCCACTCCCGGCCACCACAGCCCCGACCTGCTGGAGTTCTGGCGATCCTTCCGCCTCAGCCTTCCAAATAGCTGGAACTACAGGTGCAGCTACCACACCCGGCTAGTTTTTTGGTTTTTTGTAGAGATGAGGTCTCACCAAGTTACCCAGTCAGGTCTCGAACCCGCGGGCTCAGGCAATTCACTCACCTCAGCCTCCCAAAGCACGGGATTAAAGGCTGAGCCACAGAGCCTGGCTCATATTCTCTCTTTATTAACTCCTTTCCCTTCCTTCATTATATTTTGTACCCAGGGGAGATACATATGCTCCCATTGTATGGACAAACTGTAAGGTGGTGGGAAGTACCCCTGGGAGCCCACACACCAATCAGCAAACATTGTGATCTTTAGACAGCTTTTGAATCTTAGGAGCCCCTAACACATCTCACTCAAATATCAAATCTGAAAGGGAGTAACGTAGCATCCTGCTCCAACCCAGTTCCAAAAATTGAACTAGTCCAGAAGCTTTATTCCAGGGAAAGTAGGGGGTTGAGCAAAAAGAAGTGAAAACTACTCCCTTTCTCAATGAGCAATGGAAACAAAGAAAAAAGAAAAACCTACCACAAAAGAAGAAAAACAAAAAATAATCACAGGCACCACACAAAGTCCAAAGAGCATAATCCATGAGTATACAGAGTGGAACTCAAACAATGAAGAGCACCCAGATTGATTGGTCTCAGACTACAAATATAGAGATCAAGGAATGTATGGAAAGGATAAACAAGAACCAAGAAAAGCAAGATGAAAACATGAAAGAACTAATGGCTAAGATGCAAACTATAAATAATACAGTAAATGAAATAAATAATAAGTTGGCAAGTCTGGAAAGCAGAATCAACCAAGCAGAAGAAAGAATCTCAAAACTTGAAGATAAAAATCTGGAACTAACACAATCTGTTAAAAACATGGAAGGGAGCTAGGTTCGGTGGCTCAGCCTGTAATCCTGTGCCTTTGGGAAGCTGAGGTAAGTGGATTGCCTGAACCTGTGGGTTTGAGACCCGCCTGGGCAGTGAGACTTCATCTCTACAATAAATCAAAAAATGAGCCTGGTGTGGTAGCGCATGCCTGTAATTCCAGCTACTTGGAAGGCTGAGGAGGAAGGATCGCCGGAGCCCAGCAGGTCGAGGCTGCGGTGGCCGGGAGCGGCCACTGCACTCCAATCTGGGCAACAGAGTGAGACTCCAACTCAAAAAAAAAATGGAAGGGAAACTTTAAAAAAAAAAGGAACAAAACCTTCAGGAGATATGTGACTATATTAAGAAACCAAATCTAAGACTTATAGGTATCACTAAAGCAGATAAGGAGAATGAGAGCAGCCTGGAACAAACATTCCAAGAGATCATCTAAGAAAACTTCCCACCTCTCATCAGAGATATGACAATCCTAACGCAACAGATACAGAGAACCCCTGCAAGGCATTAAATAAGAAGACCAACCCCTAGACACACAGGAATTCACTTATACAAAGTGGGTATAAAAGAAAAATCCTAAAAACAGCAAGACAGAAAAGTCAGACTACCTACTGGGGGAGAACAGTCAGAGTTGCTGCAGACTTATCTACAGAAATACTGCAGGCTAGAAGAGAATGGAGTCCAATCTTCAAAACACTCAAAGATAAACAACCCCAACCAAGAGAGTTTCCTATCAAGTTAAGCTAAGCTTCATCAGTGATGGAGAACTAAAATCCTTTCCACACATTAAATCCCTAAGAGTGTATGCTCCCTCTACACCAGCTCTACAAGAGATACTTAAGAAGGTATCAAGCATGGAAGAAAAAAAAAAAAAAAAAAGAACAACCATGTCCTTCCAAGAATGCAAGAAAACAAAGAACCAATAAAGCATGCATCACGACTACAAAATTGAAAACACACACATAAATCAACCCCCAAATCAAAATAAAACCAAAAACCAAATAAGTAAACAAACAAAAACAAAGTCTATAAGAGGCTCATGACAGGGATAAACTCTCACATCTCAATAATCAGCCTGAATGTAAATGGATTAAGTGCACCACTGAAAAGGCATAGATTGGAAAACTGGAAAAGAAACATGATGCAACAATATGCTATCTTCAGAAGACACATCTCACTAGAAGGGACACTCACAGACTCAAAGTTAGAGAATAGAAAACAAATTTTTAGATGAACAGAGGACAAAAGATAGCAGGAGTTGCAATCTTAATTTCAGAAAAAATAACCTTTAATCTATCAAAAATTTTAAAAGATACAGAAAGACACTACATAATGATAAAAGGTTAAATTCAACAACAATAAATATTCATCCTGAGCATATATGCACCAAGCACAGGAGCGCCAGCTTTTATAAAGCAGCTACTAAGTAAACTTAAAAAAGATACTGACTCTAACGCTTTCATAGTTGGGGACTTTAACGCCATTATCTACCCTAAATAGATAATCAAGGCAAAAAATCAACAAGGAGATCAGAAATCTCAACCTGATGGTGGAACATAATAGATACCTACAGAATACTCCATCCAACAACCATGGATTATACATTCTACTCATTACCTCATGGAACGTACTCTAAGATTAACCATATCCTCACTCATAAATCAAGTATAAACAAAATTGATAAGATCAAAATATTGTCATGCACCTTCTCAGACCACAGTGGAATAAAAATAAATATCAATACCAACAAGGTTCTCCCAAAACCCACAAACACAAGGACACTAAATAGTATGATGCTGAACAACTCCTGGATCAACATGGAAATCAAAGAAGAAATTAAGATCCCTGGAAATAAATGAAAATGAAGAAACACCGTACCAAAATCTCTGGGATGCCATGAAAACAATACTAAAAGGGGAATTCATATCCCTACAAATACGTATGAAGAAAATTGCGAGATCACAAGTTAACAGTCCAACAAGTCACCTAAGAGATCTAGAAAAACAAGACCACCAAAACTCTAACTTCAGAAGAATCCAGATTACCAAAATAAAAGCCCAAATATGGAACATAGACGATAAAACTATAGAAAAAAATCAACAAAACAAAAAGCTGGTTATTTGAAAGGATAAACAAGATTGATGGACCTTTAGCAAGTCTGACCAATACAAAGAGAGAAAAAGCACAAACAAACACAATTAGAAATGCAAAAGATCAAGTCACAATTGGCCCTGAAGGAATACAAAAGATTATCAGAGATTACTATGTACACTTGTACAGAAAAAAACTCAAAAACCTAAGTGAAATAGAGGACTTTCTGACAGCACACAATCTCCCAAGGTTTAAACAAGAAGAAATTGAGATTCTAAATAGACCAATAACAAACCAGGAAAATGACTTTGTCATAAGAAAACTATCCACACAAAAATGCCCTAGACCAGATGGTTTTCCAGCAGAATTCTATAAAACATACAAGGAGGAACTGATACCAATGTTACTGAAAGTATACCAGGCAATCAAGAAAGACAGAACTCACCCAAACCATTTTATGAAGCTACCATCACATTGATACCCAAACCAGGTAAAGACTCATCAAAGAAAGAAACTACAAGCTGGTGTCCTTGATGAACATTGATGCAAAAATTCTCAACAAGATTCTAGAAAACCGGATTCAACAACACATCTCAAAAATCAGCCACCATGACCAAGTAGGCTTCATCCCTGGGACGCAAGGTTAGTTCAACGTTTGTAAAACTGTAAATGTAATTGAATACATCAACAGATGTAAAAACAAGAATCACATGATTATATCATTAGATGCAGAAAAAGCTTTTGTTAAAATCCAGCATCGCTTCTTGATAAAAACCCTTGAACATCTAGGTACAGATGGAACATACCTCAAAATAGTAAGAGCCATTTATGATAAACCCACAGTCAACATACTACTAAACATAGAAATTGGAAGCATTTACCCTGAAAACCAGAACAAGACAAGAGACTTTCACCTCTCCTGTTCAACATTGTATTGGAAATTCTAGGTAGAACAATTAGACAAGAGAAGGTAATCAAGAGTATCCAAATAGGAAAAGGGAAAGTTAAGTTATCCCTCTTCATGTATGACATGATCCTATACCTTGAAAACCATAGAAAATCTGTCAAAAACCTCCTTGCACTGATGAAGTGCTTTGGCAAAGTCTCAGAGTATAAAATAAACACGCAAATGTGTAGTCACATTCATATACATAAACAATAAAC
The DNA here is from genome assembly GCA_027257055.1 of Cephalopachus bancanus. Lineage (NCBI taxonomy): Eukaryota > Metazoa > Chordata > Mammalia > Primates > Tarsiidae > Cephalopachus > Cephalopachus bancanus. Next base: position 4,352,207 of record JAPVLO010000089.1, read on the forward strand.
AGACAGAAACCCAAATAAAAAGCACAATCCCATTCATAGTAGCCACACACACACAAAAAAAAAAAAAAAAAGAAAGAAAAAGAAATACCTTGGCATCTTTCTAATCAAGGAAGTAAAAGATATTTACAATGAAAACTACAAACTACTGCTCAAAGAAATCCAAGAAGACACAAACAAATGGAAAAATATCCCATGCTCAATGGATTGGAAGAATTAGCATTGTTAAGATGTCCATCCTATCAAAGACAATCTACAGATTTAACACAATACCTATTAAATTACCAAATCATTCTTTCAGACCCAAAAATGATAATACTGAAATTCACATAGAAACATAAAAGTCCATGAATAGCCAAAAGGATCCTTAGCCAAAGAAACAAAGAGGGAGGTATCAACAGTTTATAGCTACAATAATCAAAGCAGTTTGGTATTTGTATGAGAACAGGCATATAAATCAATGGAACAGGATAGAGATTCTGGAAGCAAAATCTCAATTCCTCAACCAACTCTTCTTCAACAAAGTCTCCACCAACAACCAACGTGGAAAGGAGAAACTATTCAGTAAATGGTGCTGGGGAAACTGGCTGACTACATGCAGACTGAAACAAGATCCCTACCATACACAAGATCACCATACACAAAAATCAACTCTAAATGGATCAAAGACCTAAATATAAAACTGCAAACTGTAAGAATCCTAGAAGAAAATGTAGGAAACACCTTTACAGAAATTGGAATAGCCAACCAAGTCCTGATCAACTCTCCAAAAGTGAATGGCATAAAAGATAAGGTAGACAAGTGGGACCTCATCAAACTGAAAAGCTTCTGCAAAGCAAAAGAAATCACCAAGAGAGTGGGGAGACAGCCCATGGAATGGGAAAAATATTTGCCAACTATGTATCTGACAAAGACCTAACATCTAGGATCTACAAGGAACTCAAATGTGCTGAAAGGAAAAAAACAAACAACCCTATTTAAAAAAGGGCAAAAGATATGAATAGACACTTCTCAGAAGAAGACATATGAGCAGGCAACTGATATATGACAAAATGCTCAGTCTCATTAATCATCAAAGAAATGCAAATTAAAACCACACTGAGATACCAATCAGGAGGACCATCATCAATAACTCAAAAAACAACAAATATTGGAGAGGATGTGGGGAAAAGGAACACTGTTACATTGTTGGTGGGAATACAAGTACAACCTCTGTGGAATTTCTTAAAAAGCTGAAAATCGACCTTCCATATGATCCAGTAATTCCCCTTCTGAGAATATACCCAGAGAAACTCAAATCACTCTTTAATAAAGACACCTGCACACAGGTTTACTGCAGCATTAGTCACAATATCAAAAACATGGAACCAACTGTGCTGCCCATCAAAAGTGAACTGGATAAGGAAAACATGGTACATTCATACGATGGAATATTATGTAGCCATAAAGAAAAACAAAATTATGAACTTTGCAGCAACCTGGATGAAATAAGAGTCTATAATACTCAGTGACTTATCACAGAAACAAAGATCTGAGTACCACATGTACTCACTCTTAAGTGGACCTTGAACATTTATCATAATACCTTAAAAAAAGAATTGGCAGTAGTGCAACACTACTAGGGCAGGGGGACATATAATATCAATAAAGGTACTCACACTTTACCTGTATGATGACCACATATTTACCTAACCCTCATTTGTACCCCATGTTTTAAAAATAAAATAATTTTAAAACAAAAGATTATAATAATACTGTTCTATATCAATACTATCCAATGGAAGTACAATATTAACAATATGTATAATTTTAAATATTCTAGAAGCCATGTCAAAGTAAACAAAGGGAATTAATTTTAAAAATATATTTTAGTTAATCAATATATTCAAAATATCATCATTTTGACATGTAATGAATATAAAACTATTAATGGAATGTTAAATTATTTTTATGTACTGTGTGTATTTTGTCTTAGCATAAAATTTACAACTGAAAAACTGAATTCTTATACTAAAGCTTTTCTATAGATATATAAAATATTTCAAATAGAGGATTAGTTTTAAATTTTAAAGTCATGTTAATTAAATTTAATTTAAAAAACAGTTCTCAATCATGTTAGCTACATGTTTCTAATGGCTACTGAACTGGACAGCACAGCTACATGACACAATAGATAATTTTAGTGTTTATAGATTGTATCACTTTAAGAAACACATTGTTACTGTTTATCAACATTTGACATAATGCCTTTGAGTAAAAATATTTTACATTTTGTCTAGGGAAAATTTTCCCCTTAAGCAGATTCCCTTGATCAAATGAGAGAGGAAGAGAATGACAACTCTTCTGGAAAGATAATTAATTCAGCCAAACTTGTCAGTGGGTTAACAGGGCATTACTGTATCTGGATACCATATTTCCTAAAGGCCCAATCAGTGTTAATTTTATGAATTCTATAGGTATTTGATGAGTTGGTTAAAAAAAAAATCTAGTGTAGTAAGGGTCCCAGATTATAAGTCTTGTCATTTTATGACTTTTACTGTAAATTGCTGGGTATAGTGGCAAGTGCCCATAATCTCAGCTACTCAGTCTGGGAAACATAGCAACTTGTCTCTAAAATACTAAAATAAAATTTAAAATGTAAGCATTATTATCCTAATGTAGTATTTTTGCATACACAAGTATATTATTTCATTATACATACACACACTAAAAGCAATAGGTCTATTCATAAATGAGATAGTGTAAAAAACTTTAAAAATGTGTATGCAGCCGGGCTCGGTGGCTCAGCCTGTATTCCCGTGCCTTTGGGAGGCTGAGGTGAGTGGATTGCCTGAGCCCGTGCGTTCGAGACCCACCTGGGCAGCGAGACCTCATCTCTACAATAAATAAAAAAATCAGCTGGGTGTGGTAGTGCATGCCTGTAATTCCGGTTACTCAGAAGGCTGAGGCGGAAGGATTGCCGGAGCCCAGCAGGCGAGGCTGCGGTGGCCGGGAGCGGCTACTGCACTCCAATCTGGGTGACCGAGTGAGATTCCAACTAAAAAAAAAAAAAAAAAAAAAAATATATATATATATATATGTCTACTGGAAAATTTAAAATTACTTGTGACCCACATTATATTTCTGTTGAACAGAACTTCTCTAGAGGGCTAAAATACATTTTAAAATTCACTGAGCACATCCTATTTCTAAAATATTGGATTGTAATTATTGCATACAGTAGCAAGTTATGATTTTATTCTGTGACATAATAAAAATCAAACACTTTCTGAGGACTCATGTGAACTTCTATTTTGGTATCAATCACGGACCTTCCTCCAAGTTAAGATTCATGCCTTTAGGCCAAATGTAACATATATAGCATAAAACAAACCCAAAAGATGAGAAGCTAGTGCTTAGCCTTTAGGATAATTAGTATAATTTCCTTTAGTCTGTTTCTGGATGCTATGAGACATTTAGTGTTCTCAGTTGGTAATACAGAAAATGATGACATGTGTATGATCCATATCTGTGGAATTACCTCCAAATATCATCTTTGCTAAAGAAATAAAATACATGTTCTTAGAATCTGAGCCAGAAGGCAATTTAAATTTTCTAATTTTCCTCATCTTTTTAAATCTAATTTTTCTTGACTTTTCACTGTATTAAGCCATATTGTAAGAATACAGATTCTTAGCTGTGATAGCATTTTTTGAAAAGAAAGACCAAAAGAATGTCTTATTAATTTAAGGTATATTATCACTGTGACTGATAGTTCATTAGAATGTTAAAACTAAGGGATCTCAGCATTCACAGAGCAATATAATCTCAATATAAATGATATAAAAGCAGAAATGTCATTAATTTTTTTTACAAAGATGTAAATAATTCACCATGTGTTAAGCATTGCCCTATAGTATAATACATTATCCTTAACTTCAAGGAGAATATGGTTTATTGGAGAAACAAAATGTAAGTTGAAAATTTAGTTTTACTATGATAAATGCTATTACATAGGACAGACTAGGTTGTTACAGAAGCAATAATAAACACAAAGGCAACTGACTTAAATCAGAGATGGAGGAAGAAAGGTCTTGGTAGGTTTCATCCAAAAGAAGATATCTTAAAAACTAGGAGTTAGTAGACTGTGTTTTTGGGTTGTGTCAATGTATATTAAGCTGGGAGGGATGCGATTCATGAATAAATTAGTGTTTGAGTCCTACTGACCCTGAAGAAGCTATGGGATTCCCAAGATGTGATAAAGAGTTTAGGATATGCTTATGACTCAAGGTTTATTGTGTTTTTTTCGTTTGGTTGTTTTTTGTCTGTTTTTAGTGGTCACTCCCATCCAATACCAACTATTTTAGGTAGACATTCACAATAAAAGTTGTATAGACTATACAATTCTTTGGACTTTTGATTATTTTTTTTCTTCTCTCTTGTCACTCACACTAACTGAAACAGTATCTGTCCTATTCTTCAGTGTTTTGAATAAAAATCTGATATGCTTCCTCTATGAATCCTTCTATGGCTAATCTAAGTTAATTAATGTCACACGTTTTAGCTCCTATTCCTCTCATCTGAAATATATATGAAGTCTGACAATTAAGTTTGCAAACTTGTCACCATGTGTTTATGTTGGTAACACTGTACAATTTGGTAAGGTTTTATAAGCTTGGTCTATCCGTGTCTCACAGCTATGCTTATGTTGACATGTGGCAGTGTCTTGCTGAGTGGCGTCCATTATTGTTGTTGCATGTTTTTCTGTGCCATTGCAAAAATGATGGAGCTTGAATTAGAGCAATTAACAAACATCAAATTTATTGTTTTTTTTTAAATTTTTTATTTTAAAGTTGTGGGTACAATTCAGGGTTAGGTATATGAATGTTCATTATGCAGGTACCCTTGTTGATGAGGTGATCTCTCCCTTCCCTGGCCTTTTCCTACTACTGCCAATCCCACCCCCACTCCTTGGCAGTTTCCCACTACTGCCAATCCCTTTCTTATAGTATTACAATAATTATTCAAGGTCTGCTTATGAATGAAAACATGCGGTACTCAGTTCTTTGCTTCTATGATAAATCACTAGTAGTATAGACTCTAAGTTCATCCAGGTTGCTGTGAAATTAATAATTTTGTCCTTTATGACTGCCTAATATTCCATTGTGTATATGTACCACATTTAAAAAAATCTGGTCCTCTTTTGATGGGCAGGACTGTTGGTCCCATGTTTTTGCTATTGTGAATAATGCTGCAGTAAACATACATGTGCAGGTATCTTTTTCATAGAGTGATCTGAGTTCCTGTGGGTATTTTCCCAGTAGGGGGATTGTTGGATTGTATGGAAGGTCAATTTTTAGATTTTTTAGGAATTGCCCCATCATTTTCTACAGAGGTTGTTAACCAGACAAAATTGGAATTGAAATCAGGCCACGATTATGGGGATGATGCAATGAAGAAATAAGCAGTGTACAAATGGATTAAACATTTTTCTGAGGGGAGAGAAAGTATCACTGATGAAGAGAGGTCAGGAGAGCCCCGTTAAAAGCAGAATTGACTACACATTGCCAAAGTTCATGGAATAGTGTGTCTAAATCATCAACTGATGGTGAGAAGCAAAGCAAAACAAAGACACATTGATAAACAAGAAAATATTAACTGAAAATCTTGGCATGAGTAAGGTGTGCACAAAATTGGTCCCAAGGGAGTTCTTGCATCATGATGATGCACCAGCTACATAGTCTGTGAGGGTGTTTTTAGTCAGTAAACAAATAACTATATTGGAACACTGTCCCTGCTCACCGGAGCTGGCCCTCAATGACTTTTCTATTTTCTTAAGATAAAGAAAATATTGAAAGCAAGACATTTTGATAACATTCAGGACATCAAGGTTAATAGGACAACAGTTCTGATGGCCCTTTCAGAAAAAGAGTTCTAAAATTGCTTTGATGGGTCAACTGGCTGCTGGTGTTGGTGCATAGCTTCCCAAGGGGACTACTTTAATGGTAACCATAGTGATATTCAGCAATGAGGTATGAGGCACTTTTTCTAGGATGAGTTTGTGAACTTAATTGTCAGACCTCATATTATGTGTAATGATTGCAATTGCTGGCAGAGAATAGGTATCATTTTTATATATGCTATTTTAGTTAATTCTCTCAACTATCTCATGAGATAAATACTGACAGCACATCCATTTTAAGGAAGGAGAAATTTAGGATAGACAAACTATTTCATACTCGTATAACTAGCAAATGATGGAACTAGGACTCTGAAATATAGATTTATTTATATGTCTACTTTTGCCAGTATACTTGTGAGATTATTATAATAATATATTACAGAGAATAGATAGATAATCGTGTGTGTGTGTGTGTGTGTGTGTGTGTGTGTGTGTGTGTATGTTTGCAAGGTTCTCAAGAAAAGAAGCCATATCTAATGTTTTGGATGCTCCAGACACTAGCTGACCCGATCTCAAAAAAAAGCTCCCAAAATTCAAATTAGAAACATCACGTAAAACAAAACTTCTTTTCCACTTTGATGAAAATATTAAATATAGATAACATAAAGTGTTCTAAGAAGAAAGACTAAATAAATTGACTGTCAGTTTGAAAAACCAGACTGGAAATTTTACTTCATGGCACCTTCTGGAGCATAACTAAAATAAGTAAAGCAAACAAACAAAGAAACAAATAGCACTAAAACAATAAACCTTTACCTGGAAAGATAAAGTCCTATAGTAAATCCCAAAATTTACAGCTGAAACCTCATGACCTAAGTCTTGTCACCAGTCCCCTGCCTATGCCAACTATTTATTACCTTCAACCTACTGGGAACCAAAACGTACTTTAAGAATATTTATCTAATTTATAGTATCTATTCTATTAGCAGATATGTCATGGTCTTAACAGAGGGAAGACCTGGCCAAAGAATGTTGGGAATAGGTAACGAGACCTACAAGACCTGACTCCAAAGACTCACTTCCATTCTTAACTTCTTAGTCCAAAAAGGTCTTAAGAGCTCTCAACTCTACTCATGTGCCTAGAACTAGCTTTGAATCTAGGAGGACATAAGATATATCAGAAATCCAGTAAGTCATCAGGTAAGTTTCGTGCCTCTGTTTCATTTCCAGTTTTCTCTTAGTAAATGTATATGACACTAACCTCCCCTGTCCTCATCTTTTTATTCTGAGAATATTTTTGCTGAGCTCATATCCTCTTCTATTTACTTAAGACTCACCCCTACCCAGCACATCTCTGCATTATTGAAGGTAGCTGAGGTCAATCATAGTCATAGAAATTGCAATAGTCATAAACAAAATCAACAAAATAACCGCCAATTGTTTGACAGAAAATTTGTTTGCACAACTATCATATTCTTTATAAAGACCTAAGAACTGACAAAGAAAAAATTGGTATGGTAGTCCAGAGCATGTTACTCTTGTTTTGTGAAGATTAAATTCAAGTTAATAATGACCTAAACACACAAGATTTTATCTCACATACTGTTCAGGTATCAGCAATCAATAACATGAATTTCACAAGGTCATAAAAAACTTAGTTCATTCCAACACTTAGTTCCTGCCACAGTCATTTTCTGCAAGGCCAAAAATACCTTCTGGAGCTCCAACCACTATATCTACACATAATTTATAAAGGTTTACATAATAGTACCACTTCATCAGAAATTAGCCTCATGATAAAAATTTATCGAAGGTCTGTTGGAAATTCAAGTTGCCATATATTCGACTAACAGTAGAGGATTTGAATGGAATAAAGGTAACAAAGTCTTCCTTATGATCTAAACTTTTTTTGGTGACAGACATGGACAGGAAGCATGATGAGATAAGAGTATGAAGATTTCAGCAGAGATAAACAAAAACTCTTCTTTCAGGAAAAAAAATATAGAAACACTACTGATCTACCAACTAAAAACTGTCCACTCTATCTCTTTATTGATGTCTGCCCTTAAATTATACAGAAAAGAATTAAATTTGAGCAAGCAATTTGAAATCAATTATATTGTATAAGCTTTAGTTTTTATTAATTATTATTTTCTAAAAATGAGTTTAGCACTAATGTCTATTGCCATAACAGCCTGAATGTACCTGATCTCTAATCTTGAATTTATTTTCATGATTGAGAATCAAAATGCATAGAGGATATTATTTCTAAACATAAAATATCTTCCCTCACATACAAATGTTATCTTCTTTGCATCAAATTGAAAAACATCAAATTGAAACAGTCCATTACTACAGATTTCAATCAGTCCTATCTAGAAAAAACTATGCAACGATGGGTAAGAAAGCATGGAGAATGAGCAATATTTAATTTTGATTTAATAAGAAAACTAAACTTGTTCTTGGATCTCAAAACAGACATACTAAATTTGAATACAATTAGAGCAGGAGAAGACTAAATTATTTCTTTAATTTGAAAATATTGGGAAAATAGATATAAATCACAGAACAAATGTTTGATTAATAGCACAATTTATAGATAGCTTATAGTTAAGAATTAAATATAAATATTAATAATATCTGAGGAATTTGATGCAATTAGCTCAGTGTTGCAGTATTGAGCAGACACAGCAGAAAAATAGGCCAGGGTGCATTTGTTGCTTTTTTTATGAGCACTCCATCAGTTGTCCCTCCCTTTTTTATTTTGTCGTAGTGGTGGATATGTCACGTCCATAAAAACTACTTTTATTTTCATTTGTCAACCAACATGCTTCTCTAATTTTTTCTTATTGGTTAATCATCTATTTTCTGTTGTCTAATATGATACAGCATAGCAGTACATTTATAGTTGAGTCTAAGATAGCTTTAAGAAATCATAGGAATATATTAATATTATGTTCATAGCTGTATAAATTATGCAAATTTTCTCCATATCAAAAATTTGAAAACATGAAAATAGGAAAAAGTTAAAAAAAAAAAACTTAGTGAGAAATTATTGGTTTTTACTCGACAATAGGGAAATGTTTTTGACTAGTAGTTACCAAGTGAATATTTTATTACAAATTAAAAATTAAAATAATTTTTACAAAATGTTATTCACCATATCAAATGTACCTATCTCAATTCAGTTGCTGCTTATTCTAGCCATTTGTGCTCCTGATCATAGAGGAAAGAAACAATGCTTTGGATGTATTATTCAGTCAACAGAGTTTACTACATTTTTATAATGAGCAAGGGATTGTACCATACTCTGCATATGTCAGTGAGACATTTGTTGAATAATAAAAATAAATAAATGAATAATTATAAAACTGTTCTGGGGGTTATAGTAAAGTAATAATTAAAAATTTCTGTGTGCACAAGAACAGCAACAAAAAATATAGTTGAGAGCATCTAAACAGGTTAATCATAGTGTGGTTTGGAAATAAAGTGGGAATTGATCAGGTGGAAAAGGAAGTAAGGACATGCACAAAACAGAGGGAGCTGCAAGGGGCATGGTATTTACAAGAACACAGTATAGTTAAAGCAATGGGCTAGGATTTTCTTTTGACTAAATCTTAAGTTATCAGGGAGACCTGTACTGCTGGAGGAAAAAAATGCATTTACAGGGACAGAAATTATCCTCTAGCCTGATAAAATACAAAGAACAGACCAAATAAATGAAGAAACGGTTCTTGGGCACTAGACACGAGGCAATGAAGAACGCTGATGCCTGAGAGAAACGAAACAAATGTGGTGAGACTGTGCTTGCCCCAATTTGCAACATGTAATACCAGGATGTGTTGCAGGAAGGAGATACCCAGGTAGTATGCTTATGACCCCATGAATAGAGGGGATACAACTGAGAATCTGGTGAGACCAAAGAGGCTAGGCTCGCAGGACAGAGAATCACAGAAGAGAGTATTGCATACTTACAGAAATGCTGAGGCCCTTAGAGTCCCTTTAAGTATTCAGCACAGCACTTATCTCCATGTGAATATGAGAAAATGGTATGAGACGGGGGGAAATAAAGTTTAAAACAAAAATAACCTGAAAGGCTTAGAGGTCACAATCTCTGGCACTAACACAGAACCAGGATCAGTGCTTGGTCTTTCTACCCAGAGTGAAAGCCTCATCATTATTGTTACACCTTGTTCCACCTCCCTATTCACCTTATCTTGCCCCAAATGACTTTGATTTGTTCCCCTGATTGGAAAAGTCCTAAAAGGGCAATGTTTTACTGATGTAAAAGAGGTGAAACAAAAAGCAGAAGCACTAAAAGACATCCAAACTGACAAGTTCAAAAACTGTTTTGAGCAATGGAAAAGACATCTCAGTAGGAGTATTGCATCAATTGGAGAGTACTCTGAAGGTGACTGAAGTTTAAACATGTAAGAATAAATACACAATTTTTTTTTTTATAAATAAAGTTCAGTTGTATTGGGTTCCCCCTCATATATATTCAGGATGTGATTAAATCACTTAGCAGCAATTTGATCATTTTGAGTCTTCCTTTTAAACTTTGATAGTCAGAAAAACAGGCTTTGGTCTATGACTAATTTCCCCTGTAGCTTAAAGTATTTAATTCTGATTATAATTCTGGTTTTTTGAGGGGGTCTACCTTAGTCTGTCTGAATGTCATCTGTCTGTCTGTCTGTCTGTCTGCTATCTATCTATCTATCTATCTATCTATCTATCTGTCCTATTACCTTGGTAATGAGGAGGAGCATAGCCAGTATGGCATGAATGTGAGAATGATGGTAGTCTATCCATTTCTCATTTTTCTCTTCCTCTACTAGATCCATAATCCTTTACTAAAACAGCCAGAAAAATGAATCTCATGTTTTCTTGACCCAATTGTGATATTTATTATCCTTTTAACAGTGAATTGCTTTTTAAATTTATGTATTTGATTATTTTGCCTAAGACGTTTGAGGACTCACTTATTTCAAATTTTTTCTTACATATCGTGATGTCCACCAAAGTGTCCATAAAATTCTTGAATAAAAGAGAGGTTTCAATAAATTGAATAAAGTTAAATTTTTGCATAAATAACTGTCACAAAAATTAAACTACTCATTGCTCTACCAAACGGATGATTACTTTATTAGAAATTCATCCTAACATATGTTAATATACATTATCCTTTCTTTAAGGAGCATATGACATATCTTAGAATGGGATAAAGAAAATTACAAAATTGACTTATTTCTTTATCAAACTTGTCAAATGTTAGCCTTATTTTAAAATATTTTCTGTGTCATAGACCGTATAGGAACGATAGACTAATATTTTGCACTGTAACTATATCCACTTCTCATTATATTAACAAATTTTACCCTCACAATAGTTTTTTAAGCTATCCCTTACTAGCTGTCCTTCAATGATAACTGACTTGAAACTTTAAACAGTCATGTATAATTTCCAAAGATAACAAAGTCAGAAGAACAGTCTAAGTTAAACCATAATATATAATTTCTTCTTTATTCTAGATCAATGTTTGCAAAACTTGGTTTCCTGGGTCATTACTAACTAGATAATTACACTGAGTTTCACGCTATAAGGGTTGCATTTTCAAATTAGTTTGGAGGAAAAGAGCTAAATAGTTAATAGAATATTTGCATATTAAGGGCACTATTCAATACTGAAGACAGAGAAATCTACTTATACCTTTAAAACTTATCATTCCATAAACTTATTTGATAGCAGAGATCTTTATAAGAAATTATTTAATATAGCATATAATATGAATTATTAGTTTTCTGCACAGTTTGAGAAACACATTGCAGCATTCCAGCACACACAATTTGCAAATCCCCTATATATAAACTGTTGCATATTTAATATTTCAATTGATAGATAATTAATTGGTGTTAATTATCCATAGGTGAAGTTCAAACTACTAACTTTAAAAAATAAAACATTTTGGCCAGGCTTGGTGGCTCAGCCTGTAATCCCATCACTTTGGGAGGCTGAGGCGAGTGGATTGTCTGAGCTCGTGGGTTCAAGACGAGCCTGAGCAACTTGGAGAGACCTCATCTCTACAATAAATCAAAAAATTAGCGGGGCGTGGTAGCGTGTGCCTGTAGTTCCAGCTACTTGGAAGGCTTAGGTGGAAGGATCATTGGAGCCCAGCAGGTCAACACTAGGGTGGCCGTGAGCATGCCACTGCACTCCAGCCTGGGCAACAGAGTGAGACTTCAACTCAACAACAACAAAAAAAGATATTATCTTTTAAATGTCCCACCTCTCAACACTGTTACATTGGGGATTAGGTTTCCAACACATGAATTTGTGTTGGAAACACATGGACACATTTCAACCATAGAATAAGTTTTTAAAGAGGGCTTTCTTTTAAGATGGGAAGATTCAAAGATGGATATTAACCAAAAAAGGGTCTGGGAGAGAGGAAAAAATTAAAGATGTAGAAAGAAAAATAGATACATAATAAGGAAAGAAAGCTCTTATGAGGGTCAAGAATGAGTTAAATGTAAACAGTAGGTAAGCTCATATACAATGAATACACATCAACTCATTATCTTTGGATAACTATTTAGCAGTATAAAACAAGAACCTCAATATTGATCAAACATCTGACCTATAACTCTATTTTTGATAATTTTGTCATAAGCAAATAATCCAATGAGTATTTTTGCAAAAATCATTTCCAAGTATCTGTTAAATAAGAAGAGGGGTATTAATTATTTTTATATTTTTAAATGCATAATTTGCAAATATTAACTAATACAAAACAATCAATATTTTAGAAACCTTAAATAATGAGTTGTATTCTGAATAGAGATATAATAATAGTCTAAATTAACTGATTTCTGCATTCATATTGAAATCAATTTTTGTAGGGGTAATCACTCTAAATTTAAAGTAGATATTTGAGGATTTTAATTATTAGTCTAATTAGCATTTGAATATTAATTCTCATATTTTCCAAGTTTGTCCTAACAATGCAATAATAATTTATTAATTTATCCTCACCTTAGGAATTCAATAATGTTAGACTTAAAAACTGCCCCTTCATATTAGTCAAGGTTGCAGGATCTAGGTATCTATGAATTTATTTCTTGTTAGGACATAGTATATTTCAACTGAATTTATTCATAAGATTCTCAGATTGAGTTATTCGGTCATTAGATCAATAATTTTACTTGTTATGTAGGATTTGCTGCCTTTTATATATGTTTTATTTTCATGTTTTAAAATCTGATGCTTTGCTTTACTCTCGATTTCTTTTTAAAGATTTACATGGTTAAAAACACCCAGTCCATTGTTCTGTCAATATGATATATGGTCCCAGTTTGTTGGTATAATTGAAAACTTCTGTAAGTCTTATCAGTATCTCATTATAATTAGCAGGGTCATCTGGAGGTTTTATATTCATGTAGGTGAAGGATACAATCTGCATTGTTAGTACTTTTCTGTAAGCCACATGGCTAATTCATCACTTTGGAACACTCGGTTGATCATCCTACCCCAGTAGTTATTGAGTGTGAATACCAACATCTCTTCCTCCGCTACCCTCTCCTCTCTACAACAACAAAGGCTTTGCCCAACCCTCACTACAATTTGACTGCCCTAGGACATATTTACATATCTGTTAAACTGATTTCACTGCTAATAACTACTTCTTGTTTTCTTTATTTTACATAATAAATTTCATCTGAGATAATGCTGAATTCCAGTGATATGATGCTAAAATATTTTTGGTAGAAGAAGAAAAGTTTTTTGGACAGGAAGGGTCTGTGTATCTGGAATAACACTGTCATGACAACTACCTACTGTTGAGATTAAATAATCAAAATGATGATGGAAAATATATAAAATATTTGTATTTTAATTTTAGACTTATTTCTCTATTTTCTTTATTTTGAATAAAGTATCATGTCAGGAAATTGACTTACTAGGTTTGACATTGTATTTGTCTTAATGAATAAATGTTGTGATCAATTTTATAAGAGCATAAAAATGTATTGTCGCCAAATGGCATACCTATGCAAATTCTCCAGAAATCTTTTTTCTAATGATAATTAGTTTCTATGTACTAAATACCTATTACGTGCTAGGCATGATGATGGACTATTTAATTAATTTTTCTGACAACCACATGAGAAAGTATTACTGTCCCCAACTGTGATAAGAAAACTGAAGATATGAGAGGCTAAGTAATTTGATAAAGGTCACTCAGCTAATAAGTGCCAAAGCCAGTATTTGAAGACAGGCATGTTTGAATCTAAGGTCTGTGCATTCTCTCATTACCTTTTCCTACCTTTGCCTGGTAAAATTAATCCAAAGAAAGATAAGAAGAGGATATGAAGGAGATGAACATTTTGGTTTTGGAGACACTTGAGGCTAAAGTGTGTGTAGGGGGAAGAAGGGGTGTATATATGTTGTGTTAAGACATACATATAAAATATGTAATATACACATATGTAAAATATTAAATTTTTAAATATTGAGAAATACATTGAACTAAACATTAAAATGTTTATAGCCGAGTACAAGTGTTTACTTGATTTTATATGTTGTTTTGCTTGGACAAAACTAAATATCTCACAATGCCACAAGTGTACTTAATATTTCACTAATTTAAAAGAAACTAATTTTTTAAAGACAGTGTTGCAGAATTTTAGTACACTTTATGATCATAGATCTGTCTGAGATTCAGGAACTTCTCAGTTTTCTCACTTTTTTCTTCAGTGTAACAAGTTTTCATAAAAAGCATATGTTTACAAAGTGTTGATTACATCAAGTTGAGTAAAATGGGTAACACCTTGGATGACAGTATCGTCTTAGAATTCAAAATACTTCAAAAATTTGGAAAAGTAACCAAAAACAAATTGGGAAAAATGGTGTTTATTGATGAAGAAATAAAAACAAGAAAGATAAATTGAAAGTGGAATATGATCAGTTAGAAGTGACTTTACAGCAGAAAAATATACTTTCTGTTGCCACTAATGTACAGAGGTTGTTTTGAACTTGTGTGCAGACATTTTGCATATTAATAAGGACATTTGGGGAGGGGTGAAGGTAGTCTCCTTGCAATCTCAGTTACTTTGTCAATACTGACCTCTTCACAGCCCCTAGTGATGATTATACTGGCACCAACAAAAGACCTTTCACCATGCAAAATTCCCTGGGAACACAGTTCAGTAGAATATCATAACTTCTTTCTATATTAGCAAATGAAATTTGAAATTATTTTCTCATGATTCTAACCTTGGTGACTGAAGCAAAAGGTGGGAAACAGAATGCTCTCTTTTGCAATTACATAAATGATAGTAATGATAATAATGCTAACAGTAGCTAACATGTATTGAGTACTTATTCTATCCTGGTGTTTTTTATACACATTATCTTATTTATGCCATGTAAAAATACTTTATATTTTGTCAGTAACATTTTACAAAAGTGGACACTAAGATCTAGAGAGATTGAGTAATGTCACAGTCTGGTAGATGTGAGAGCCAAGATTCAACCCAGGTGTGTTTGAACTACAGCGCCTACGTGTTAATCCTTTCCTCATGCCACTGCCTTCTCTGGCAGCTTCCCGTATTCATTCTCTCTGGATCAGAGGAATCTGGTTATCTGGTTTCTTTCAGTTAAGATACTTTGGAAGCCGGGCTCGGTGGCTCAGTCTGTAATCCCGCGCCTTTGGGAGGCTGAGGTGAGTGGATCGCCTGAGCCCGCGGGTTCGAGACCCGCCTGGGCAGCGAGACCTCATCTCTACAATAAATCAAAAAATCAGCCGGGCGTGGTAGTGCATGCCTGCAATTCCAGCTACTTGGAAGGCTGAGGCAGAAGGATCGCCAGAGCCCAGCAGGTCGAGGCTGCGGTGGCCGGAAGCGGCCACTGCACTCCAGTGTGGGCGACACAGTGAGACTCCAACTCAAAAAAAAAAAAAAAAAAAAAAATCCTTTGGACTTTGAGGCTTTTTAATATCCCTAAATATTAAAATGTCTTATGTCAACGACTCCGTTTTTTTAGGTACATTCTGCTATTTGTACCATCTCTTCTGATTGGAACATTTGTGTAAAATATTGGGTAAGAGCATCACCTTACCTTGTTGGAATGAGCCTTTTTATCCTCCCAGCAGGATTGAGAAGATAAACTGTCTCCTCTGCCGTGGAGTTGTCCCTCCTTCTCACTTGCTCTTCATCCTGATGCAACCTCACCTTGATAACAAAAGTATGATGCCACCAGTCTCCCGTTACTAGTATATATTATCTTTCTTCCCGAAATGATTTATATTAACAGAAAAAGCATATGCCTAAGAAATCAAAGATCCCAAAGTTTACATAGAAAAACAATTTCTCCTTAAAGGTTTAGGGAATTGTAACTTGTATACTTGTAACAAGTATACAAGTTACAATATAAGATCAAAAGGAAAAACTTCAGAGGGCAAATAAATGAATATCTTAAGACACAGATGGTGATGACAACCTGATTCCATTTGCAAGGAGAATATGCAAGACATCACAAGTTAAAATTAATTAGCTTAATATATGCTTACTATGTGCTAGGCATTTGACTGGATGCTAGAATTACAAAGAAAAAAAGCCCCTGTCCTCCTAGAATATTCGAGTAACAAGCACTATGGTGTCAGGCATCATCCCGACACAGACTCTTTTCCCCCATACCTGCCTTGTTTCTTCCCCCTCTCTCAGGGAGCGGCCTCTGACCAAGGTTGGTCTCTGAAGGATTATGAATACTTTCAGTAATGAGTCATGGGGTACAAGTGGTCAAGCAATGCTGAAAGCAATGTAGGTGTCACTCTTAATCAATGGAATTGTGAACACCTTATAGCACTTTGAATAATTAACTTGCTTGATTAGAAAACTACTTGCTGATCTATCCCGAGGTGTAAATTTCTTCACCAACTGGCTGCCATTTGTGCCTCCCTTAAGTTCTAGTAAATCAATGTCTTTTCCTGCTGGACCTCTGAGTGACTTATTTGGAAGAGGTAAACATTACACACAAGCCCCCTCATTCTGGGGTTGCTACATTACATAAGATAATGGCAAGCAGAGGATTATGTGGAGCCTATGGGTAGGACACCTTTTAAAGCTCAGAAGTTGGAGAGAATTACTTTAATAAATTATGTTTGAGTCCAGTCTGTTAATTTTTTTGATTTTAAAGATATAGTGTATAATTCAGAGTTAGGTACATAAGGGTCAAGTCCTATCTTTTAATAAACAACATCAGTATCCATTCATCTGATTCATCTAGCACCCTGCTTTCTTCTTTGATTTCTTCATCACTAATGACAAAAATATCAGATTTAAAATTCTTGAGTGTGATATGCAGAAGTTAGAGTAATAAATCAATATAGGAATGATCAATAATAATTAACCAAAAATTTTTAAAGTTTTAACTTTAGCCCATCATAATCTTTCTGCATAACTCCATTAGTACCAATTACTCTAGATTTGTCAGGATAAAACCAAAACATTGTTTGTAAGGCTGCTTACCCTTTCATGAACATAAAAGGTTCTGAAAAACTGGTGGAATTTCTTTCTCTCCTCTGCTTCATACTATGTACTACACTTATTGCCCCACATTTGATTTCATCATTATGAGAAGCTTCTTTTCACTTGTGAATAAGCTTATGGCTTTGGATTTATATTCTGGCATTGTTTTTCAGTGCATTGGACCAATAGCTCCACCTGCCTCTTCTACACGTTCAATATATTTCTCCTGCAAACTGAGAATGTTCAAAACAGAGTTGATAGTTTCACTCCTCAAATCTATTTGATTTATCCCTCTTTTCACTCCAAATATTCAATCAAAGATAGCTGGTTTTAATGTTTTTTTTCCTTCTTTTCTTCTTCATATATGTATGTATGCATGTATGTATGTATGTATTTGCTGAAACAGATCTTATGTTGCCCAGGCTGGTCTTGAACTTCTGGGCTCAGGAAATCCCCGCACCTCAGCCTCCAAAAAACCTGAGACTA
Organism: Cephalopachus bancanus; assembly: GCA_027257055.1. Taxonomy (NCBI): domain Eukaryota; kingdom Metazoa; phylum Chordata; class Mammalia; order Primates; family Tarsiidae; genus Cephalopachus; species Cephalopachus bancanus. Next base: position 4,370,093 of record JAPVLO010000089.1, read on the forward strand.
CTGGTGTGTGCTACTGCACCCAGCTGAAAATAGCTCTGATTCTTTTCTTTCATACAGCTGTTGATTCCGCCAACCTCCAATCTTCTCCATGACAGCACCTTTGTCTAGCTGCCCAATCCTATCTATCACAGTTTGCATAGAGGTCTTGCTTTTCCTGTAGCTAAAGAAGACTTGTTTGAAAGATCAAACTTGATCAAGAAAAATTTCCTGCTTAAAACCCTTAATGACTTTTCATTGCTTTTAGGTTAAAGTAATATACATATTCTGTGGACCGCAAATTTTGTGTGATCTGATGCATTTCTACATCTTTAAATGAATCTAGTATCACTACTCCTCTTGTACTTCCCCCCCTTCCTGGGCCTCATTGATCTTTCCATTTCTTGAACATATAATTGTTGTTTTTTAATTTTCCTGGCTCTTCAAACCTGCTTTCTCTCTGGAACATTTTTCTGTCCACCATGCCCCTTCACACCTATAAATTCCTACTCAGTCCTCAGATCTCAATGTAGATGTCACTTCCCCAAGAAATTTACCTGATATTCATCACTTGTAACACACTCAATTAAGGTTGTACAACTGTGTGGTTCAAGATGATAATACCTATGTGTTTAGAACTCTATTATTCATAAATATGAGACATAACTTTCTTACAGCACATCCTAATTTTTAACCTAAATATTTTTTGAAAGCTAGGTATGTGATTTAAAGAAAAGGAAGTTTGTCTTATTCATGGTTGGGAGATTTGTATGTACTATATGATTGACACAGAAAGAAATATTATGTTGAACAATTTTATGGCAGACGTGCCCAAGGCAATTCAGATGACAGAATTAATAACAATGCAGGCAAAATAAATTTCTTATTAAAACTTTCAAAAATGGGAGTATAATTCATTAAGGATTATATCATTATAAAAATCCATCATGACCATGGGGACTTCCACGGCCTTGCTTGGTAAATTTTACATGACTTTTGCACTCCGAAATTTTGAAAAGTTAAACTTATTTGTGCCCTCAAATGTTAGATATTTTTTGGAGCACCAAAATAACTAGCACAAAGTCTGTAACCATTTTGAATTCCTCAGGCATTTTAATATTTCAAATAAAAATAGTAAAATCATATTCAAAGTTCCTTATAAACCCTTTTTTCTAATAATAAACTGATATGCTTACATTAGAAATTTTGGACAATAAGTGCAACTTATTTATTTTAATTGTACTTTATTCCATATCTTAATATGCATATGTTTTTATCATAATTGACATCTCACTATGCATAGTAAATATAAATTTTATATTCATATGGACTGAAATATAAAATAATTTTTGTTTTCCTCATTTCTTTATAATAGACTTTCACTTCTAACTCCATCTTCTATTCTGCCTGTGACAGAAAATTTGATATAGTTATTTCAGACTTATACTTAGTTCCTTTCAGACAAGCTGAGTCAATTTAAGGTTCTTTCTTTCTCAGTAGGCTCTCTAACTGTCCGAGCATTGGCAGGAACAGGTGAGGGGTTTAGGATCTCCCTTGGCACTTAATAAGATATAAGGTTTTCTGTCTCAAGTCTTATTCCATGGCAAAGACTCTTTTAAATTTGCAATATCTTACCATTATACTCATTAAATTTAAAATTGAATGGGAGAAATGACACACTGCTTCTCACTCTTAGTAGTGAGGACTCTCCACAAGAAGAGAAACATACAAAGTGGTGACTCCAGTAAACCCTGTCTACTGTATTCTGCCTTGTTGGTAGGTTTCTTCTTTTATCTCCAGATGGAACTTGCTACATGTGGACAATACCTGTGAGTATTCTGCCCCCATAGAATTCTAGATAAAATAACCAGCTATCTTCTACTTTTTTTTTTTACAAATCTTAAAAATTTGACCTTTTTATTTTAAATACATGGCTTCCTTAGGGAATCATGCTGATGAATCTAGCTTTATATGTTCCATGCATTTTCTCATGGTTTTGCTTCGTTCTGTATTATCCCAGAGCTTTTTCTCTTGTAACTCAAGAAAAGATGATCAAGTTTGAGATGTGGAACTAGTGTTCTTTCAACAGTTACTGTTGGTTGCATGAAATTTACACTTGGCTTCCTCCAAATTTTCAACATATTCAGTTTCAAAATATTTATGATAGCAATTCAAAAATCTCAGTTTTCAAAAACCTGTTGACCCTGCTATATCTATAAGGACGATTTTACATTATCTTTTGAGTCACTGAATGTTTTTAATTTAACTTTTTAAAAACTATTTTAAAATGACACTGGTTATGATACTACAAAGAAAATACTTTTGGTAGGAACAAAAATAGTTGTTAATATGTTCAATATATATTAAATGTATATAAAATGTCATATTTGTCTTTACTCAGCATTTTAATATATGAAATGTCCTTCAAGTGGTCTTAGAGGCTGATATTGTTTTTGAAACAGTAATTGAGTCATGCACATCTTTTGCATCCTTTCTGCCTCAATTACCTATGTTTTTCATTTGTAAAAGCACTAATAAACTTTATGCAAGGGTGAATTGATAATCCCTCACATTAGGTTCTTACCCTGTGCCTCCAACTCTTAAACTTGCCTATTAATTATAATGATATCCCAATTAGTACTTATGCTAGGTGTGGACCTATGGTAAGATTGAAGCTAGATTGCTTACCAATCTGATTGCAATAAAGATTTAATTGCTGGTGGTCAGTAAGGCTGTAATGATCCCTGAATGTAGTCACATCATAATTATTATGCTTTTGCCTCATATTAACTGTGATGAGTTGCAGGTGGTAGATGAAGCACTGTGAAAATAATTTTGACACATTCCTACTTATTTTAATGACCTGATATCCAGTCAAAAATGTAATATTTTAATACCTCATGGCAACTCTGGATTCTGATCACCCCCCTAGAATTTTTGTAGTAGTAGCTTCATGTTTTGTAATGTGCCTACATTTAAGATATAAGATTAGTCTCTCAATAATGTACAGCTGACACTTATTCTATTCAGATCTTTAAAATTACTTATTGTTTTCTTTAAATCAAGTTTAAAGCTTTTTTTTTTTAAGCTTTTCATCCTAAGTGTTGCCACAGTTTATGCAAGGCTTAGTGCTCAGCCATTGATCTGGACAGAGGATATGCTCAAATACTTCAGGCTGGGAAGGCCTCCACCCTCTGCTGATCTTTTTTATGTAGTTTGGAGAACACATTCATACTTCAGCCAGTTCTCAAGCCTGCCTCAGCTTTACTCTTTCTCTGGGCTTTCTCAGATCTCCATCATATGTGCATAGTTTTCCAGTTTGACAGAGTACATGGAAAACATACTCTGTTTTCTTCTGTTGTTCTCTCATGTTGATGATCTCTCCATTTATTTTTAATCTTCTTTATTGTTTGCCCCATCTGAGAGCAAAATAAGAGTTTTTCTGAGCTGAGGCTTTTTGTTATTCATTTGTTACCAAGTTTACCACTTAAAATGACGATGACACCAGGTTTTCATCCTCCACCCAAAATTAAGCCTGTCTTCTCTGACTGCAAAACTGCTGGTTTTCCCGATCAACTTTGAAGTGACGAAAATTGTTGTTCTCATCAATCCATCAGGAAGAATTGGCAGTGAGATAAGGAAAGGGGAAGTAAGGGTGGTTCACAAGCTTCAGGCAAAAAATCTACAGACCAAAGCTACTGACTTGAATTTTTTTAATGAATAAACATTTCACAATTTGTTGTTTACCTTTATTGAATTTCTAGAGTCCCAAAATGTTGTTAGACAATTTTGTCCAGTTTTATTCTTGATTGGGGGGGAGAAAATTTACTGACCCCTATATTTCACCATTTCCAGAGATTAACACATATCACTAACATCTCCTTTTCACCATATTGGGAAAATGACAACATCATAAGTGTTAAATGGAAAGAAAATAAATTAATGCTTCAATTAAAACACAGGTTCCAAAATTCTTAAAAATTATGTGAATAGAAATGATACAAGAAGATAAACATCATTTCAACTCACTGACAGATTTATTTCATTTACATTGCTATAATTTTACTAATGCATTCATCAAAATCAGCTTATTAAATGTTCTCTAAAACAATTTGCTAATCTTAAGCCCATTGTGGAGTGTAGCAATGAGATTATTGGGGCAACAATGCTCCTTCGGTTCCAATTCACAGAATAACTGTTTGAAAACAAAGAACGATGTTGAGGCTGTAAAATAAAAGATTTTAGCAAATTGAATTTTAGAGATCGAATTGGCTTTTGTTAGTGATTCGTGGACCAGACAGCATCCAGGGCACAAAATAGAAGGAACTCCATGGAGTGTGACAGAACTGTCCGTTTTTGTAAGGTAGCATGATCAGGGACAAGGAAACAGCACAGTGTAAAGAGCAGATTGGTTAACATTTGGTTATTTCCGGTTGCTTTCCTCCTATGGGTTAAAGCAGAGGTGACTTCTTTCTCAGGACAACTCATGATGACTTGGCACCTTTAGACTGGTTGTTGTACATCTCCAGGTTTTGTTTGTTTTGCTTTATTAGAAAAGTAGCCTGTTTTTATGCTCAGTTTGATTATGGGCGTCCAGTACAAGTGATTCCATTCTGGTTTAGTCTAATCTGTTGGAGTCTAGTGCCGGAGCTCAGTCTGAAACAATAGTCTTCTATACATTTTACTTTTAAAAGTCTATGGAGTCAGGACACTTTCAGTGGGGGTTCATAGGCACAAAGAGAGAAGTGCTAAACTAACATGCAAAAAGGCAGACTTTTGATATAAAAATAGAAGGTTAAGATAGATATCTTGCATGAAATGCAAGCAGGATTGAATTGTTCAAATCCATTTTTAGAGAAGCTTGCTTCTGGGAATGTTGTTTATTTAGGCGAGGTAAAGCACCCTTCCACAATTTTAATTGGCCTTAAAGTTAGACTCTTGAACATTTGCATCCCTAGCTGTGGAGTAGATTAGGTACAACTATGGCACATTGGACCAATTATGCATTTTTCAGGAAATCTAGCTAGAATACCAAAAAACAGCTAAACGTATATTTTAAAGATTTCCATGGTGTACATTTGCTTCTATTGAATAAATATATACAATTGTAATTTGTGTCTTATCACTTCAGGATTTCAGTAATATATATATATATAAAATACTAAATATATATAAAATACTAAAACACAGAAATATAGAAGCCATCATTTTATTTGTGCTTATAATATATATATGAAAATTAATTCATTTAAATAAAAATTGCCCAGTTTAATACAGTGTGACATGTTACACTTAAATAAGTTATTTTCTATAGTTTCAGAATTTAAGAAAAGGTATAAGCATGATACATATTTTCTTCCAAACAGGGAATAAAACCATTCCATTTTATAATGCAAATACAGGCAATATCACTGATAACATTTAAAATATAGGTGCTTACATTAATCATGTAAGAAACTTTCAAAATTTTTAGGAAGTTTTAGAATTACCTAAGTGAAAATCTTTGTTGTCATTTATCCTGGTTTCCAGGAGGGCAGCATAGAATTTGATAAAGATCCACTCTCATTTTTATCACTCTGTGTATATTCTTGCATTTATGACTTCCCACTTTGATTTTTTTTTTTTTTTTTGGTTGATTGACTTCCTGTGAGTCTGACTCTAAGGGCCTAGAGTACAGTCAATTCCTTTTATGTTGTCAATCAACTAGCAATTTGATGTCTTTTATAAGTGTTAAATGCTTAGTGAAATCATTTAAAGGTCAAAAACAATACCATCCTGAAATTCAATTGAAAGTGTGTCCTTCCCATTTACTTGTTTAAAATGGCCTCTCTGGAAGACTTGTTTTCCACGGGGACTACAAAATCATTCATTTTGAGAGACGACCCTAAGTTTCTACAATATTTCTTTTCCCTGAAAAACAACATCCAGAAAGGCTTTAGTTTTTTCTTTTTTTCTAATAACTGAATGAAGCACCGACTCAGTAAAGGGGATGCCAAATTGTCTTACTTGGATACTAAGAACCAGAAGGGCGTAATAAATAGATTCGCCCTTGGTCTCCACCTTCACATCCTTCCTCCTTGCTTTTGCTTTTTTTTTTTTTTTAAATAGAGATTAAATAAATAAATACACACATACATACATACATACATACAGAGATGTAGTAATCACTCAGGGTCACTTATGACAAGGACTCTCGGAACACAGAAAAAAAACACACCTTTAATTAGTTTTATTTTTCTGTTTATGTCAATTTTTGTGCCAGTGTTTAGATAGTCCCTTCATTGTTTTGACTAAGCTTTCTCTAGAAAGTAAGATAAAGTAGAGTTATTTTCCCAAATGGCAGACTTTTTCTCTATTTTAAAAGGATCAAGCCAGGCTCGGTGGCTCAGCCTGTAATCCCGCGCCTTTGGGAGGCTGAGGTGAGTGGATTGCCTGAGCCCGCGGGTTCGAGACCCGCCTGGGCAGCGAGACCTCATCTCTACAATAAGTCAAAAAATCAGCTGGGCGTGGTAGTGCATGCCTGTAATTCCGGCTACATGGAAGGCTGAGGCGGAAGGATCGCTGGAGCCCAGCAGGTCGAGGCTGCGGTGACCGGGAGCGGCCACTGCACTCCAGTCTGGGTGACAGAGTGAGACTCCAACTCAAAAAATAAATAAATAAATAAAAGGATCAAAACTTGCAAATAAAAAATTGTACAGTATATAAGTTGCTTATATGTAAATTAATTGACTTCTGAAATTATTCCAAAGTGCCTATTGGAAATGTGGTGCAGTGTTTTTTCGGGGAAACATCTGTGCTAAATACTGAGTTTGTGATGGGCAGCAATTCTGTCTACTGTGTGTACTACAAGCATGTATCATCAGAGTTTCACTGTAGTAGATGCTCTATGAATGAAGAAATAATTGAATACTTGCTTTTTAAAAATATGACTAGTGATCCAATTAATATAAATGATTCCCCCTCACAAAATACCACAAAATAAATTTAAAATTAGTTAAGATATTTTTTTACTTGCATCTATTGACTTCCTGAAATGAAACGTACAGTGCTTTAAAAGTCAATGTTTCCTTTTCCTAAACTGAGCTCAAGATGAATTTTGTCAGTTAATCATTCAGTAAATGAATAGTTATTGAACATCTTCTAAGTATTAGATAAGAAATGTTCATATAAGAGACCACTTTGCTGACCTCAGGAATTTGCATATCTTTTAAGTAATCGAATGAGATAATGACAGTACTAATAAGTACAGTTACATGCTAATAAGAAGATAAAATGAAATATGAGAAATAATTAATTGACTAGCTGCTCTAAGAAAAGCAATTACAAATATCTTGAGGTGACCCACTTGTATTGAAGTACAGAAAAGCCAGTGTGGCTAGAACACAGTGAAAAGGAGACAAGGGAGAGAGAGAATACAGGAAGATGTTTGCAGATGGGACAGGGCAATCTCATGGAGGTAAGACTTACAGGAAGTCCTAAAGACCTGGGTTTTATTTTAAATAAAAAAGAGGATCTGATGGAGAGTTTTAAATGAGATAACGATATGTTATGATTTAATGTGCAGAAAAAGCAGATGGACTAACTGGGAACAAGAATGGACCAGGAAAAAGCAGATAGTAGGCTATAGTAGAAACTTGGAAGCGAGATGGAGATGTTTTGAACCAAGTAGTGGTTAAAATAAAATTTAAGATATATTTGGAAGTAAATTTTATAGGACATTGTGATGAATTGGATGCATAGTAGGAGAAGAAGGGCAGAATAAAAGATGGCCTGATGGGCAAATGATGATGTCATTTACTCAAATATTCAAAGGTCACAGAAGATGCGTGATGGGATTTGGCGAAGGGAAAATAAGATCCATTAGGTCTTTGTACATCTTAAGTCTCAAATGCCTAGTTAGTTTTCTCCTTTTTAAATTTAATTTTGTTTTTATTTTTAGAAAGCAGGATATATTGAGAGGACAGAAAAGATCCCACAGTGGGCTGGGACCTGAGGGGGTTGCCCACCTAGTTAGTTTACTACCTGGAAGTGTTCAAATGGTAGGCCTAAGTTATTAAGAATAATATAACAGATACGTAAAAATAGAGCAAGAAATATTAATCAATTAGGAGCAGTGATAGCTGCCCCTAAACCAATTGCATTTTGTTCAGAAAATATTATCAGCAAAGCTTTGACCTGAAAGTCCCATGAGACTCTGGACATTTTACGTAGTTCTAAACATGGAGAACAAAAAGTCTCAAGGCATTTTATATTTGTCCTCTGCTTGTGAATGAAAATTGCACTCACCTCTAGATGTATTGAATGACCAGCGTAACATCCCCAAAGACATGGAACATAATATAAGTGGTGAAACCAAATAATAAAGTTGTGAACCAGGCTCTATACAAACAAAAGATCCAATAAATTGAATAACTCTCCTTAGTCTTAGGGAAATGCTGACAAATTATCAGAGGAATATGAAACATGTTAGTATATTTATTCTTGTCATGGAAATTCTTAGTGAATTTTCTTTTTCTTTTTTTTTTTTTTTTGAGTTGGAGTCTCACTCTGTCGCCCACACTGGAGTGCAGTGGCCGCTCCCAGCCACCTCAGCCTCGACCTGCTGGGCTCTGGCGATCCTTCCGCCTCAGCCTTCCGAGTAGCCGGAATTATAGGCGCGCGTTACCACGCCCGGCTGATTTTTTGATTTATTGTAGAGATGAGGTCTTGCTGCCCAGGCAGGTCTCGAACCCGCGGGCTCAGGCAATCCACTCACCTCAGCCTCCCAAAGGCGCGAGATTACAGGCTGAGCCACCGAGCCCGGCTTCTTAGTGAATTTTCAAAGCCTTCTCTCAAAAATTGTAGAGATGAATAAAAGATTGGGAAAACCGTTATAAAGATTTATACTTAGAATGAAAAAGCAAAAGTCATAATTCCACATTTGTAAACTATTAATAAGGACAGAAATATTTTAAATATCAAATAACAAAACAATAACTAATATCCCCTAATTTTCTCCCTTCACCACCAAAACACTTTTTTACAGAAATTGATCACAGATATGTACAGTTGTATTGGTTCCATCATCTCTGGAAATTTATGTAATTAAAAATAATTTCATCTTAATTCACGTAATAGATTATATAGAAAGGGAATTTTTTAAATGGCATGATTTCTCAATAAATGAATCTAAGCTAAAAGATGTTTTGAACTCTGTAAATAGTGTCAAGACAGAGCACTCTAGTAAGAAAGTGTTTTGCATATGCCTTTTATTGGTTTTCATGAGATGTTTCTCCTAAATTTAATATTGTGCGGTTACTTATTTATACTTTTTTCTGGTGAATCTCAGTCTTCTAAAAGATATGATATTCATAAAGGTTTGCTGTTCTTCAGCATAACTAGATTAAAAATGCTTAATGAGTTCATTTCACATAGAGATAGAAATAGAAAATTACACTTACAGCAAACAGATACTCACAGTAAACATGTCTTAAGGTCAAAGTCAGTTGATATCATGAAAAATTTCAGAGGAACTTTTTCTGTTGATTTTAAAACTCTTGTGTATCATTTTGTATTTTCTAGAAGTTTTAATAAAGATGGTGTGTTATCTACCTATGTGAGTTGCCAAAGTAAACATACATTTTATGATTTGGCATGACAATCTTTCTTACAGTATAGCTGTAGTTGTGTGTTTACTATTTTCATGCTATTGTGATTCTATATATCTTTTATTTCATCACTCCCTTGGTGCCGCAGTTTATTTTTCAAGTTAAATAAAAACACTACCTAAGAAACAAAGAAAGTGCTGTAATCTTCTGACCCTCATACTGACAGTTCCATATATTTTGAAGTAAATAAAGATATGGAATCAGAATTATGAAACAAGCATACACTTCAGAGAGATGTTTTATAAATTTATTGCTTGACTGTGTAGTGCAACTGCCATAGTCTTTGATGGACAAGGACATATATCTGGAAAATGAAACAGAGATAGTGGCTCACTGTAATTCAAAGATAATAACTACTAGAAGATACAATTGTTCACCAAATGTGAGATTATTGGTTTCCTAGGGATTTATTAATTTGATGTATTTTAATCCTTGCTTGCTGTAAAAGAAGAATATTGTCACTCATATGATGGGGTCTCACTCATTTTGCCCAGCGTTCTGATCATCTTTTTCATTTATATCTAAAATTCATCTGACAGTTGGAAAAAGGCCCCTGCTGCACAGTAGTCAGTCACCTACAATGAATGTAAGAGCCCACGTCCAGGCTTCAAATGTCACCACATTGCCATCTTACTGTGAGTGACTGAAATTTACTTCACGTTGTTAGTGGTGCTGAAAATTGCTACGAGTTTCTGCAGTTTATAATGTATTGTCTAAACCAAAAACATTTTCCAGATTGAATTGACCTTTTAGAAAACAGCACTTTCATCCTCAAAATGCAGGACTCTTGCAATATTTTATTTAAAAAGGTTATTTAGTTATAAAGCTTGGAGAAAGGGTAAGGAATTAGAACTGAGTATCTCTCTCCATATAATGCTTTGCTGTCAAAACATGCAAAACAAAGACTACTGATTACTTAACCACACAAATGCCACATTGAATAGTGCACCGGAAAAACAACATCTTGCCAGTATTAATAGAAAAGTGCAATATAAGGAAGAATGCCTTTTTTATTATGTATTTTTAATTAATGTGTCTTTTTTTTGTCAAAGAAAGAGTGGAACAACTTTCGACTCTTTGGTCTATTGGTCCACTCTAAACAAAATACAAATCTTAAAAACGGATCCCCAAAGGAGACTACTTTCTTATTTTTGAACACCCATGTCTGTATGTATATACATTTGAGTAATAAAAAGGCATAAATAGAAGCATTTAGAAATAAATCTTGTGTTTCAAAAATAATCATTTCACCAGGTGGAGCAATGAGTAGAAGAACAAAAGTTTGGCTAACCAAGTAATTTGAACTTGACTATATATAGTTGTAGCACCAATTCATGAGAGTAGACACATAAATATAGCAAATTATCCTGACATATAGAGCCAACTTGGAAAAACATATGCAACTCAAAAAGTTTCTCATATTCTCTCTCATTTCCTTTTAAAAATTCTTTTTCTCTTTTCATTTTGCTGTCAGGAATGGTAAAAGAATAAATATTAAGAGTAAAATATTTTGGATAACAAAATTTTAAAGAAATTTTAAAAAATATCTTGAAGCAGGGCAACCCCTGCCACTGTGGGAGCTTTTCTATCCTCTCAATAAATCCTGCTTTCTCCCTTAAAAAAAAAATCTTAAAGCACTGGGTATTAAAATTAAGTTATATTATTTTCAAATGTCTTTTAATATTCAGAGTATCTGACAACTTCTTAGTATTTTAGGGTCATTGTTACACCAGTTACTTACAATCATCATGTTGCTAACATTCCATGGCATTTTGTTAAACATCCCATGTCTTATTTATTTAGTTATTCATTTTTATATATTTTTCTTTGTATCAAGGACTCACGCTGTCATCCATGTTGGACTGCAGTGGTAGGACCACAGTTCACCACAATCTCGATCCCAAAGCTCACCGCAGCCTCAACATCCTGGTCTCAGCCAATTCTTTCACCTCAGCCTCCCTAGGAGCTGACACTACAGGCATGTGCCATCATGCCCAGCAAATTATTTTATTTTATTTTTGTAGAGACAACGTCCCTCTTTATTGCTTAGACTTGTCTTGAGCTCCTGAGCTCAAGCAACCCTTCCCACCGCAGCCTCCCAAAGTGCTATTACAGATGTGAACCACTGCACCGGCTTCATTTTATCTTAATAAAGAAAATACTTCTTTTGCCTTATCCTTTGGATTGCATTTGGTTTTTATACTTTGCGCTAGAATTTGTTTCACTATTAGATCTCTAGTTGTTATCCCTTTAGAAGCAGAGCTGTACCTTCTCATTTGGTTTATTTCCAGAAACTCCGAGAAAGCATGGGCTTAGATAAAACTTAATAATGGTGAGGTTAATGGTAATACTTATTATTGTGATTTCAGTAAATATATTATAAAAATTAAAGATCAATATAACATTGATGATTTTGTAAATTAGACAATAATAATTAACAGTATGCATTTCGTTGCAATTTATATTTCTATTTCCTTAATTCTTATTATTGCTGTAGAGATAGCTGTTCTTTCTTTAGTAGGTTGCAATCTTTTTTTTCTGGTTAACCTTAAGATCTAGTTGTTGTTTTTCCTTTTTATTAGTGTGTTTTGCTAGAATATCTCTGCATAAAGTCTTGCTTCAATCAGCCTGTTTGCAGTAACTGATTTTTCAAATTTGAGTTTTAATCAAATTTGAAAAATGCTCAAGTATTTTGTCTTTCAAATTTTTTCATTAGCCTCTTTTATTTTTGGAGAAAAGACAGGCATTGGTGGTCATTTCATTCTATACTCCATGTGTTTTAACCATTATTTTATATCTCTTGTTCATGTGCTGCATTTGGGTAATTTCTTCAGATCTAGCTTCACTTGTGATTTCTCTCCAGAGTTTTTGAAATCACTCTGAGTTTTATAAGTATATTCAATAAGTATATTTTAAAATGTAGAATTCCTAGACTATTCTTATTCAAATAGTTCTACTTTCATTTTTATTTGAATTTATGGATCTATTCATGTGACATATATCATAAACTCAAAAGTGTACATGGAAGAAAATAAATCTTAACCCCGACTTTATACTGCACACCAAAACTAATTTCAAATTGACTGAAGATATAAGTGGGAAACAGAAAAGAATAAACATTTTAGAAGAAAAAAAGAGAACATCTAATAATCTTATGTTAGGCAAAGAATTAATGAACATGACACAAATAATTTTAAACTTAAAAGTTAAGTAAGTAAATAATGTTAAAATTAGAATACCCATATATAAGATGTCTCAGAATGGGAGATTATCTATGAATTAATAAAAATCAATAAGAAAGGATGATGGCAGCACAATAGAAAAGACTTGAACAAACATTTCACCAAAGAGTTTAATCAAATGACTTATCGTTGGCTACTCAACATTGTCATTCATTAGGAAAATGTGTATGTACATATTTAAAAAATAAATACTTTACTTCTAGATTGGATTGAGTACTTTATGACAAGCTGATGTTTCCATTAAGAATAGGTAGAAAAACTGGATAATCATAGGAATTACATTTTTTAAGACATCAGGAAATTATATAAAAATAAAAGTTGATAGATTAAACCTCCACTGAGGGTAGATATTTGCAGAATTGAGCTGAAAATTTGCATCTGGCTTTTCACTGAAGAAATTTACCAATTTTGTGAGTAGGCTGAAGGTCTCAGGTGGAAAGCAGAACTAGCAGAGAAAAATCAGCAGTGCTTTAGATAGATACACAAATAGCCAGTCTGCTCCTCAAAACATCTGGAAATATTGGAGTTGCTCTGGGCACAATGCAAAAGAGCTAAGCTAAAAACAGGCTGAAAGAAGGGTGGAAATATTTAAAATGCCTGGGTGCTAGGTACTGCCAGTTCTCATTTGCAAACTATGAAGAGCTGAGCTCAAGAAGCAGGAGAGAGCCAGAAGTCAAGGAAGCCTTATCAAAACGTACATTCGGCCTTGACCTACTGCAGTCCTGATTGCTGCTTATTCTACTTACTTCATAAATAAATAGGTGAATCCTTTTGAAAAGAAGATAATATCACTGGAGTCCTCATGATCCTTCTAATCACAATGTCCACCATTCATTAAAAATGTAAGTCATTTAAGTATATGGGATCAGGTGACTATTATCTAAAAAGGAAAAGCATAGTCCATATAATAGAAGATATACAGGTAACCTCAAAATATTACAGGCAGCAGAAAAGGGCCTTACAATATTTATGATTAATATGTCAAAAATAAATAAAAATATGACAATATTAATAAAAAGACAAGTCGTCTCAACAAAGATAATTAAAAAATAAAATACAGACAAATATACTGACAATATAATTTTTAAAATAGAATAAGATTAGTACATAGAAATCTTATTTCACCATCAGATTGCAACACCCTTCCTCCATAGCTGTAATCATCATGTCCTGTGTTGATCATTACCTCCTTTTTACCTCCTATGTATTTATCACTAATAATACAATGTTTAACTTAAGCTCATTTTTGAATTATTAAGCAGATTATACTTCATCTTTTTCTAACTTTTTTCCATTGTCCAAAATTTTGATTTTGAAATTGACTTTGTTGAAGAATATAGTTGTCATTTATTAATTTCCATTGCTTAATAATAATCACTGAATTAAAATATCACAATTTAGTTATGAATTTTCTTTGTAATAGCTGTTGGATTTCTCTATATTTATTTTTGCAAATTATGATACTGTGAATATTTTTGTACATATCTTCTGAATCATTTTAATAAGTTTTTCTAGGGATATATATTAAAAAGCAGAATTGAAGATCAATGCTATGCAAATGTTCAATTTTTCTAATACATCCCATAATGTCTTTCAGAGTGACTATACTAGTTTATATTCTTTTTCTTTCTTTTTTTTTTCTGAGTTGGAGTCTCACTCTGTCGCCCAGACTAGAGTGCAGTATTTTTAATAGCTTTGGATTAAAGTTCATGTTGCTCACCAATTCTAGGAATCATCCAATTTATTTTATTTTTCCTGGTATGGGGGAATAAAATAGTATCTTATTGAGGCTTTTTATTTCTTTTATGATTACTAACAGAGTAACTTTTTATGATTCTTTGCTGGAAAAAAGAGATCTTTTAGTTACAATTTTAAAACTTTTCTCCTCCCCCAAAATTGACATTTTTTTTGGTATGGTACAAGGTTAGACCATAATTTCAGTTTTTTTTATGTGTGCAAACAATTGTTCAGGCATCATTTCTTCCTTTTTATAGACATTCAATATCAAAAAATTTGAAAACAAATTACATATGTAAAAATTATTATTAAATTGGTATCATATTTCTCTCTAGCAGACTTTTTTGTCTCAAAGTATACTTTTTCTTATTTTAATAAATCATACAAGCAGTTCATTGTTATAGTTTATTCTTTAATTTATTTTATATTTTGGATGTATTTATTATACACAAAATAAAGCTGGAGTGACTTATTTATGATTTTCATCTTCCTATAAAAAGCACAATATATTCTATCTTTTAATACATTTTTATAGTTCTCCATAAGATTTTATGCTTTTAAAGTTATTATTATTATATGCATATAACTGTGTGTATTTAAAGTTATAGTTTCTCACTAACTGTTACAGATGTTCAAAATGCAGTTTAATTTACTGTAGTATATTGATTTTTAAAATCCAATGACCTTACTATTCTGTTATTAATTTCTTTTACTTATATTTTGACATTTTTGGTGTATTTCATTAATATAATTCTTCCATCTAAGAAAAGTGATATCTGAGTTCCTTGCTTTCTAATTCTGTAGGTCACTTTATGGCCTCAAAGAACCTGATGCTAAGGTCAGATGCAATGATACTTACAACTTGAAAGAGATAAATTGGTTATTCAAATGATTAAAGACCACACAGTACATGGTATTTAAATATTTTGTTGTTCATATACAACAGATACACCTGAATTTTCCCTTACTATAATAAACTAAATAAAACCAAAAGATAGAAAAGATATTAAAGGACATTACATAATGATAAAAAGCACAATCCATCGGCAAGAAATATGCATCTTAAATATATACACACTCAACATAGGCGCACCCAGATTTATAAAAACAATTGCTAATTAAAGTAGCAGAAGACATAGACAGCCATACAATTATAGTCAGAGACTTTAATACCCCACTAATAACCTTAGTCAGTCTATAGAGGCAAAAAATTTGACGGGGCACAGTGGCTCATGCCTATAATCTCAGCACTTTAGGAGGCCGAAATGAAAGGATTGCCTGAGCCCACATGTTCAAGACCAGCCTGGGCAACTTGGTGAGACCTCATCTCTACAATAAATAAAAAAAATTAGCCAGGTGTGGCAACACACGCCTACAGCCCCAGCTACTTGAAAAGCTGAGCTGGAAGGATGGCCTGAGCCAAGCAGATTGAGGCTGCGGTGGCCGTGAGCATGCCACTGCACTCCAGCCTGGGAGACAGGGTTAGACTTCAAGTTACAAAAAGAAAAGAAAAGAAAAGAAAAAGAAACCTGGAACCTTAACCTGACACTTGACCATTGTATCTAATAGATATCTACAGACCACTTCACACTACAATCACAGGATATATATTCTTCTCATCAGAACATGAAACATACTTCACATACTTGGACAGAAATCAAGCAGGAACAAATTTCAAAAGATCAAGTCATACCAAGTATCTTCTTAGATCACAATGGAATAAAAATAAATATAGTCACCAACAGGAACCCTCCAAAAGACATAAATACATGGAAATTAAACAATATGATTTGGAATGACTTTTGGATTAACACGGAAATTAAGGTAAAAATAAAATGATTCCTAGAAACAAATGAAACAAAGGCAACACACCAAAACCTCAGGATATGATGAAATCAATGCTGAGAGGAACATTTATAACATTCCATGCACATTTCAAAAAAGTAGAAGGATTTTAAGTAAACAGTCTAATGTTACACCTAAGGGAGATGGAAAGGCAAAAGCAATCCAATGCCAGAATTAGAAGAAAAATGGAGATTATTAAAATTCCAGTTGGGTGAAATAAAGACCAAACATTATACAAAAGATCAATGAGACAAAAATCTGGTTTTGTCAAAGGATAACTAAAATTGACAGACCCTAAGCCAGATTTAAAAAAAAGAGAGAAAGAGAATTCAAATAAATACAATTAGAAATGAATAAGGCAATGTTAACTGACTCTGAAGAAATGCAAAAGATACACAGAGATTAGGTGAACATCTGTATGCAAATAAACTGGAAAATCAGAAGAAATGGAGGAATTCCTGGAATGATATAATCTCCTTAGATTAAATCAGGAAGAAATTGAAAACCTAAACGACCACCAACAATGCAACAATTCATCTCAGTAATAAGAAATTTATCTGCCGAACAAAGCTCTGGGACAGATGGTTTCTCAGTTGAATTCTACAATATGTACAAGAAAGAACTGATATCAATTTTTTTGAATTATTCCAGGAAATTGAGAAGGAGTGAATTCTCCCTAACTCATTTTTATTAGGCCTTATATTTTCCTGATACTCCCAAATGGCAAAGAACTAACAAGGAAAGAAAACCACAGGTCAATTTCTCTGATAAACACATATGCAAAAATTATCAACAAGATTCTAGCAAAGCACATCTAACATAACATTTCAAGAATAATCCATTAAGACCAGGTAAGCTTCACTCTTGGGATGCAAGGCTGGTTTAACATATGCAAAACAATCAATGTATTCCATCACATAAACAAGTGTAAAACCAAGAAATACATGATTATCTCATTAGATGAAGAAAAACCATTTGGTAAAATCCAGCATCCCTTCTTGATAAAAACCCTTGGACATCTAGGCACTGAAGAAACATTCCTCAAAACTATAAGAGCCATCTATTACAAACCTGCTGCCAACATCATGCTTAAGGGACAGAAGCTGAAAGCATTCCTCAGAAGAACTGGAACAAGACAAGGATGGCTACTCTCACCCCTCCTATTAAACATAGTACTGAAAGTCCTAGCCAGAATAATCAGACAAGAGAAAAAAATCAGTTGTATCCAAATAGGAAAAGAGGAAGTTAAGTAATCCATCTTCACAGATAGTATGATTCTATACCTAGAAAACCTTAGAGAGTCTGTCAAAAACCTCTTTGCATTGATAAATGACTTCAGTAAAGTCTCAGTATACAAAATCAATGTGCAAACAAGAGTTGCATTTCTATACACCCACAACAAGCACACTGAGAACGAACAAAATGCAATCTCATTAACAATAGCCACACACAAAAATAATATATCTCAGTATCCATCGAATCAATAAGGTGAAGGATTTTTACAATGAGAACTACAAAAACTGCTCAAATGAATCACAGGTGACACAAACACATGGAAGAACATCCCACGCTCATGGATTGGAAGAATCAAGATGTTTATTCCACCCAAGGCAATCTACAGATTCAATGCAATCCACATTGAATTACCAGCATCATTTTTCACAAACCTAGAAAAGACAATACAGAAATTCATATGAAAACAAAATAAAATTCAGTGGTTCTCTGAAGAAGGAGGTAAAGAGAGAGGGCTTCAGGGGGACAAAGGAAATTTCTGAGGCTGATGGAAATGTTAGTTTTCTTGATTGTGGTATGTATGTATGCTAAGACTGATCAAATTGTATTCTCTAAATGTGTATGGTTGGTAAACTTTAGTTATATATCAATAAGATTGGAAATAAAAATTTCCTTGAAAAACCTAAGACCTTAGGGTGTTTAGATTTAGATCTTTTCCTGGTCCCATTCCAGCAGAGGAATCTTTGTTTTTTAGAAGTTTATAGTAAGGCATCTACTCCATCTGGAAAACTGTATCATGGACCAGCCTACAGTTAACTAAAACTTCAGTCAATGATTGAAAACCTGACATTGTCTGATGAAATGCATGCAGTCAGATCTTAGTGGCAAAAAATTTATTTATTCACATATATATCTTAGGCGGTCACACAGATGGTTTGTCATATATCACTGTAGAAGAGCATGAATGGAGTCTTAACTGGTTACAACTAGCTTTTAGCTGGAAGAGGTGATGTTACAGTTCTTTTATCAAATTGAGTGGATATGGTCAAAATGTAAAATAGCTTTATAAGTTCCATCAAATAAACAACCGAATTTACTTATTACTTGATGAGGCTTCTAAATTTCCTAGTTTCATTTACTGGCTGCGGATCAATGTTTCTAATACTATCATTGTTCAAACTCTTTTATGGCTTTCAAAAATTTTAGAGCAATAGACTTTAAGAAAGTAAAATCTCACTCAAAACATTCATGAAAATCACCATACTAGCTGTAGATAAAAGCAGAATCTTATAACCATAAGTTTATCTTATTAGGCTATCTGCTTAATTCTTAAAATTGAATAAGAATAGAGTAATTAGAGAATAATGATCACAAGATTTGTCATCTATGATTTATAGATGTCTTTTACTAACGTATCAACCCCAGAATCCATTTCTGTCTCTTTTTTTGGATAACAGTTTTCATAAATTCCAGATTCATGCAGATAGACAGTTTTAAACAGTATTTTTTAATCAGTTCCCATTGAAAAACTTAATGTGCTTCCTAATTAAACTGATCTAGAAGTTTGAGATGATGCTAGCAAATGTTTGCCTGTAGCTTGAATTACTAAGATCTAACAACTTATTTCATTACTTAACAAAAATGCAGGAAGAAAGCACCAAACATTTATAGTAAGTATTAAAATGATCTAATATAAAAGCAGCACAACTCAATGTTGTTAATTTACTTATGATTGCACAACTTTCACAACTTTTTACTTTTACTCATTATAGGCACCAATGAAGCAAACACAACTGAGATTTGCATGACATTTCACAATAGTGGTCATGCAAAAATCAAAACCAAAATTGAAAAAAATGAAACAAAACAAAAAAAGGAGTCATAACAGAATGACAAACTCAATAATCAGTGAAACAATACAAGAAGATTAAATATACTGAGCCAGATGGCAGAAAAGCTGTGGTAGGCAGAATTCTAAGATGACCTCCAATGATCCATGACTTTGTATAATCCCCTCTCCTTTGAGTATGGGTAAAGCCTTTAAATACTTCTGATGAATTGAATATGGTAAAAAGCTATAACTGCCATGATTATGCTAAACTGTGTGGCAAAGGTGAAGGTATTATGCAGATGTAGTTAAGGTTCTTGATTAGTTAACTTTAAATTAATCAAAAGGAAGATTATCCTGGGTGAGCCTAACTTAATCAGGTGACATCATTAAAAAAGCGTTCAAGGATCAGAGGTAGAAATCAGACGCTCTCCTACTGATCTCCCAAAAGCAAGTCCACTGTGAGTTCCACAGCTGCAAGGAATAAATTCTGCTAACAACCTCATGAGTTTAAAAGAGGACCCTAAATCTCAGATGAAACCTCAATACCCACCAGGTGCCCAAGGACTCAGATTATGAGTGTTGTGTCTGGAGAGTGAGAAAGACATTGCCAACGGAGTCAGATTATGAGTATGAGTCCTTTATTGAGAGCTGGTGACCGAGAGGGGGCTCATGCCTCCTAAAACTCTCGGCCCGAATGAAGCGGCGACAAATTTTTTTAGGCAAAAACAGCTGAATAGCTGGGCTGGGTGGCTCAGCCTGTAATCCCGCATCTTTGGGAGGCTGAGGTGAGTGGATTGCCTGAGTCTGCGGGTTCGAGACCCGCCTGGGCAACTTGGCGAGACTTCATCTCTACAATAAATCAAAAAATTAGCCGGGTGTGGTAGCACGCGCCTGTAGTTCCAGCTACTTGGAAGGCTGAGGCGGAAGGATCACCGGAGCCCAGCAGGTCGAGGCTGCGGTTGCCGGGAGCAGCCACTGCACTCCAGTCTGGGCAACAGAGTGAGACTCCAACTCAAAAAGACAAAAACAAAAAACAAAAAACTGCTGAATAATGCTGAATAGGTTATATAGCATGGGGTGCAAACATCAAACATGAGATACAGTAAGTTACATGGCAGACAGCATGAACACTAAAGATCATTAAAATCAAACAGCAAAATGTGCAAACATATACAAATAAATGTACAACTTGCAGTTAGGGAGTTTCCAATATTTGGGGAAACCAAGAGTGTAGGTGCCTAGTAATGGGGTGTAGGTCCCTAGTTATGGAGAAATTACAATCTCTGAGCACTGAAAAGTCATGTAGGGGGTGATTTTTAGGTTAAAGCAGTTTTAAAGCAACTAAAATAGTTATAGAAAATCTGTTACAAGGTGGGGTTGCTTATAGTTTCACAGGTACTTCAGGAGCAGAGAAAACAACTAAGATACTCCCAAACTTCTTGACCCATAGACCTTTGTGATAATAATGTGTGTAGTTTAAAGATGCTAAATTTGTGGTAATTTGTTATCCAACAATAGAAATAATTTAAATAGAAAGAATCAGGATGTAAGTTAGCTTCAAAAGGTACAAGGTACTTCATTTTTGTAAAAGAAATAGTGTAGTTTATCTATATCTATATAAATATAATAAAGCAATCTCCCAACAAAATCTCAAATTTATAAGATTAGGTATTATACTATTCAGAAATCATTCAAATGACCAGAGTAAGACTTCTTTGGAGGGTGGTAAGCAATGCCAATCATGTTATACTTAATTCACAATATTGAGAGATGTGTTTTAAAACAGGGTTGCAATACAAGTAATATTTGATTACAACTTATTGTGTCAGCATTCTTTTAAAATCTGTCTCTGTTCTGTCTCTCTCTCTCTCTCTCTCACACACACATACACATAGACACACACACACATACTTAAGCTTCATACAAGAAATTGTAGGATAGGTGCTATTATTATCTACATTTTTCAGTCACAGATACTTAGGAAAATTGCCCAAGCTGACAGGATACAGTATGGCATACCAGGGATTTAAAATCAATTCGTTTGGCTCCAAAGGAAAACAAATCTTTATGATTAATGTAATACTATTTTTACCTACTGAATAAGCATTTTAAATGTTGAAGAAATTGAAAACTAATTGTGTTCCAACACATTTAACAAGGTGGATGATCAAGGTGGGTACAATTATTTTAGCCTAATTATATGTAACTCTAAGGAAACTGATTTTCTTGACTTATTTTTAAATTTACAGTAAATAGCAAAAGATAATTGACATATTTTTGCATAGTGTTGACACTCTTGTCTTAAACATAAAAAACAAAATTAAAGACTTGACTGCAAGGGGAAAAGAACACAGAACAGATCCACCATTGTTTTTTGTTTTGTTTTGTTTTTTGGGTTTTTTTTTGAGTTGGTGTCTCACTCTGTCGCCCAGACTGGAGTGAAGTGGCCACTCCCGGCCAACGCAGCCTCAACCTGCTGGGCTCCGATGATCCTTCCGCCTCAGCCTTCCGAGTAGCCGGAATTACGGGCATGTGCTACCACGCCCGGCTGATTTTTTGATTTATTATAGAGATGAGGTCTCGCTGCCCAGGTGGGTCTCGAACCCGTGGGCTCAGGCAATCCACTCACTTCAGCCTCCCAAAGGCGCGGGATTACAGGCTGAGCCACCAAGCCCGTCTTGGATCCACCATTGTTAAAACACTGGTTCTACACCCAAATTTAGAAACGAAATAAAATTTTAAAAAATTTTATATTTCCTTCAAAACATTTGTTTTCCAAAGACTAGACCTCTTCATAAATGTTTTTCAGTAGACGTTAGTTTTCACTGAAATCTGGCAAAGGAAATCATTAAAACCATCTTGTGCTTCTCCAAAAAAATTGCTATTATTTTAACCTTTTTCTTACATTAGGAGGTTTTTGAAACTGAACCACATGACACACTAAATGTTATAATACTGAATACAGAGAAAGATATTATGATAATGTGTTCTATTATCTCTGTTCTATTCTATTGTGGTGCTCATATCATAAGTTTGGACATATTTCTGAAGACATTTCTGAATACAATTTTCACAGAGGATATAGATTTTGAAAAGATTTCATGATATGATAGGTTTTGAAAAGTCTCTTGGTTGTCTACATTATTTCTTCTGGGTGTAATCATACCTTTTTTTGTATGATTATTATATTCTCTCTTCTACGTGTCTGTTTAAAAAAATTGTAAGCCTAAGTATTCATAAATTATTTCTTGAATGAATGAAATCACATACTGGGAAATACAGTCATGCATTACATGACAATGAACATGAACCCTCATAACACCTTATCTTTATTGTATCTTTTCTGTGCTTAGATATATCAATATTTACCATTATATTACAGTTGCCTACAGTGTTCAGTACAGTCACTTGTACAGGTTTGTGACCCAGAAGCAGTGGGCTATACCATTAGCCATAGCTTAAGTGTGTAGTAGGCTTATGTAAGAACTCTCTATGGTGTTTGGACAATGACAAAATCATCTAAAGACACATTTCTCAGAACATATCCCTACTGTTAAGCAATGTATGATCATAATTCAAAATAACTCTTTAAGAATAAGACACATTAGAGAGCACAATTAATTCTTTCGTGCCATTAGTTACCCTGTCATTGTTCATGTGTTTCAAATAGCAGAATAATCTACTCATTTTTCCTTTAGGGACCAAAAAGCCAGACAAGCCTTAGTAAATTGAAAGGAAAACAAATTGGTGTTGATGAAGTGCATCATTAAAAAATAATGAACACGGGCTCAGTGGCTCAGCCTGTAATCCCGTGCTTTTGGAAGGCTGAGGTGAGTGGATTCCCTGAGCCCGCGGGTTCGAGACCCGCCTGGGCAGCAAGACCTCATCTCTACAATAAATCAAAAAATCAGCCGGGCGTGGTAGCGCATGCCTGTAAATTCCGGCTACTTGGAAGGCTGAGGTAGAAGGATCGCCGGAGCCCAGCAGGTCGAGGCTGCGGTGGCCGGGAGTGGCCACTGCACTCCTGTCTGGGCAACAGAGTGAGACTCCAACTCAAAAAATAAATAAATAAAAGAAATTGTGTGTGATTATTTAAAAAATAATAATAATAATAATGAAGGGCTGGGTATGGTGGCTCAGCCCTGTAATCCCAGCTCCTTGGGAGGTGCAGGCGAGAAGAATGCATGAGCCCACGGGTTCGAGACCAGCCTGTACAACTTGGCGAGACCTCGTCTCTACAATAAATTTTAAAAAAGTAGCCTGTCATAGCGGCTTATGCTTGTAGTTCCAGCTACTTGGAAGGATGAGCTGGAAGGAATACGTGAGCCCAGATGGTTGAGGCTGCAGTGGCCATTAGCAAGCCACTGCACTCTAGCCTGGGCAACAGAGTAAGACTCTGACTCAAAAAAAATAATAATAATATATAAAATAAATAAATAAATAAAATAATGAAGGTATGAAAACCTAGAGAACAATTTTTCTTTTAATGCACACACATCAAATTTAGAGTAAAAATTTAACATTCAATTTGATATCCTTTGGATTTCAGATTATGCTATTGTATGTTATATTGTTCACAGTTGCTTATATGCAAACATTTTGTTTTATATGCCTTTTAAATACATGTTTGCTATACACACTGTTTTGAGTTTTGATGCATTATAAGTAAAGGTAATGTCTCCCTCAACAATTTTAAAGCTTTCTAAGGGCAGGGAGACTGTTCTGTGCCTCTGTGATTGTCCCAGAGCCCTACCCAGTACTTTGTATACTGAGAAACTCAGTATTGAGTGTGGATGTATTGTTTGTTTGCTTGACCTTACTACTGCATCTATTTGACCTTTCACAGACTTAAATTCTCATAATTGACCTAGGCATTTTATGTTTTATTAAGTTTTAGCTCTTACCAAACACTTTTATAGGTGGAAGATGAAAAAACCTTCATGTTAAACTAGCATAAAGCATAAACACTTCAAACCTCCCACTCAAAGCTCTCAGGCATCTAGAGAAACACTTCTAGTTTAAGCTTCTCCAGCAAAGCTGAGGATTTAAGTCCAAAACTAGAAATAGATGCTTATCCAGACTATAACAGTGTAGTTGCCATGAATTTATTTCAAGACTATAAAATTGTTAGTTCTGCAGACAAAAGATACTCATTTAGTTTAAAATAGCTCTCATTTCATGTTGTTAAAAGAAAAACTTTAGACAAATTAAATTCAACAGAGTTTATTTGTGAAAAGACGATTCATAAATCAAGCAACAGGCTGAACCAGGAGTGGTTCAGCAGTTATGGGCAGGCAGTATTTATAAACAGAAATAGGAAGTGACATAAAAACAGTTTGATTGGTTAAAGCTCAGCATTTGCCTTATATAGACATGGTCTGATCAGTTGGCTGTCTGTGATTGGCTGAAGCTCAATTGCAGTGATTGACTGAGTCTTAGCTATTAGTTACAAGAATATACTTTATCCAGTCCAGCTTCAATGGGCAACATGGTTGGTTCCATGTTTTTGCTATTGTGAATAGAGCTGCAACAAACATACGTGTGCAGGTGTCTTCTTTGCAGAATAATTTGAGTTCCTCCAGGTATATTACAATAGGGGAATTGCTGGGTCACATGGAAGGTCAATTTCTAGTTCTTTCAGAAGTCTCCAGACTGTTTTCCAGAGAGGTTGTACAAGTTTGCATTCCCACCAGCAGTGTAGAAGCATTCCTTTTTCTCTATATCCTCACCAGCATCTGTTATTGTTTGTTTTATTAATAATGGTTATTCTTACAGGGGTTAGGTGGTATCTCAATGTGGTTTTGATTTGCATTTCTCTGATGATGAGTGAGGATGAGCACTGTTTCATGTGTACATAAACACAACGGACTGTTACACAGCCATAAAGAAGGACAAATATATGGACTTTGCAGCAACCTGAATGGATTTGGAGTCGATCATACTCAGTGATTTATCACAGAAACAAAGAACAGAGTTCCATATGTTCTCATTCATAAGAGGAACTTGAACAATTATAATGCTATAAAAAAGCGATTGGCAGTAATGGGAAACTATTGGGGGGTAGGATTGACAGTTGAGGGAAACTGCTAGGGGAGGGTGGGGCATACCTCATTAATAGGGGTACCTGCATGATCAATGTTTGTATACCTAACCCTGACTTGGACCCCACATCTTTACAATAAAAATTTTTTAAAAAAGAAAATATTTTAGTTAGGTTGCAGTTTGTTTACATACTAAGTCGGATTGTAATTTGTTATATAAGGTTCAAAGTGTGGCAAAAGATTTAGACCAAATTTAATTTAATTTTGAAGTGTGAAGAATGCATTTATAACTGACAAAAATAATTTTTATCAAAACTTATACCATTTTACTTTTTGAAATGTATTTATTTATTTAAATTGGCAAATGACAAAGTGTATGTGCTTATTTTATTTTAAAATGTATTGCAAAATTAAAGGCGATAACTTATTGAATAATTGCAAAGTTCGAAAAAATAGACATATTACACCTTTATCTACTTTCATTGGTCTCCTTTTAAATTAGAAGAATAAGCCTTGAAGAGAGGATTGCATAGTGAATATTGTTCCACCTTTCTAGAAATAGGCACAAACTTCTGAGCCATAATATAAATATTAAATATTTATAAAATATAATATATTCAAATATTCATTAAATATTATAAAGTATGAAAATATTTTATAATATGTTTATGCTGGACATTCCAAAATAACACTTAGTGTTCTAAAATTACAAAAATAAATGTCAGAAATTTGCATTTCATACAAGAGACAAGCAACGGCAGGAAATTCAGTTATCTGTTATTCTTCCAACTTTATACTGACACATGTGGCACTTCATTCATTTATTTGGATTTTTTTTTCAAAAATGAAAGCAACAGTATAAATAACAATAAAAACAGCAGCCAATAAGTTTTCTTGCAGGAGTGAATGCTTTTTATTTTTCTGGAGCTTTCAAAACGATAGTTAATATTTACAAAGCAGTAATTTAATGAATTATAAGTAACAAGATATCCGCAATCTAAATGAGAAAGACTTTACCAGATCAAGAAGAGCAAGTTCAAGATGAAGTTTCATCATAGATCAGATAAATAAACACAAAGATAATTTTCAAAGAGATTTACAGATTTACCTTTGTATGCTTAAAAAAAAAGGTATTTTAATACTCCAATTACTTATGGCCAAAGTCCCATTCAATCTTTTCTCTGTGTAACTCTAATAAAATTGCTCCTTGATAATCTTACTTCTATTAAATTAAATACTTTATATCCTTACTTCCTGATTCAAAAAAATAATTAAGACATTTTCACTAGATTTTAAAATAACTGAGCTATCCTTTTTCAATATTTTCAAACTTTTATTTTTTTCTTATTAGAATTGCAAGCTGAAATAATTATAAGGGTAAAAAAATAACACTACTTATAATATTTTGGAAGACTAACATTATTAGATTATATTACTGTAATTTTACTACTTGAACCAAAAATTTCATCCTTCTTCCCTTGCTCTATGTAACTTTAAATAAAATTTTCTAATCTTACCTATACTCTTATATCTGTGCTCTAGAGTAAGATATTGAGTTTCTCATTCTCTCCTAAATGTATTTCTGTTAGTCTCTTGTTCTTGTTTTTACTCCCTCTTAGATACAGGAAGCCTGAGAGTGAGTTATTTCGTGCCCATTGACTGAATCTCAAGAAAGACTTAGTTTCAGGCAGCAAACAAGTCTTCAAGTGTCAGGAAGAAATGTATAGTAATCGACAGGTAAATAGTAAGATTGTAAGAATGTACAATTCCAGGCAAGACCATATTTGAACATAAAACCATGTGACCTTCTAGGCCTGCCTAAACCATGCATCAAAATTTTCCATATTATTTACCTAGTGTTTATTTGCAATTTGACAGAAACTTCATTACTGAAATGTAGGGTATTTTTTAAATTATTAGATATAAGATTTTATGAAAACATTACTCTGATTTCTGATTTTTATCTATTTTATTTGGTGCACAGTATTAATTTGTGTAAGTTAAGTAACATTAAAAATATCAAAGCTAAACACATTTATATATGATGATTAATTGATTTTTTGAAACTTAACTATATTTCTGTAATTAAATAACTAGGATATTACACATTCATACTTTAGGCGATAATTCTAAGACTGAGTAAAATTGAGATTCCATCTGATCTCTTCCTCTTACTATGACATCCTCTACAAGCCTATTTCCCGACCTGAGGAATAAGCAAGATAAAATGACAGTTCCCTCTGGAGTGTGTCAAAACATGTCAGAGCAATAAAAACTATGATAGCAAAGATGAAGGTTTCTGACCCCAATCGTGGCTTCTCAGCTTTTTAGAGAGCCACTGGAGAATGGCCTTGTGCCTGGCCTCACTACCTCTCTTTCTCTAGTCAGTGCATAAGACATTTCACAAACATTTTGAAACTAAGAAATTTTTCTTTCAGAATTGAGCTCTAGGGACGATTTAAATCTTTTAACCCACTGACAAATTTCTCCAACCTAGAGGGTTAATAAACCATTCAGTCAATAAACTTTTGAAGACTTGAAGGAGAAAGTTGTAGAAGTCTACATGATACACAGGGTATCATATTAAAAGGACAAATATATGTTCTTATTTAAAAGAGATGACTACCAAATCATGGAAATAAATAACATATGTATTCAGAATAGATAGGATTAAATTAAGAATGAAGTGCTTGTTGACTTAGCCTTTTATATCCTATTGTGTTTAAGATACTTACGTTAGGAATAAAAATGCATTAGATACAGAGATTTCCCTCATGAATCTTTGCACCAGAAATAAGAAATGGATAGCCCATATATAGAATAGAATACAGCAAATGCTAAGTGCCATAAGACCTCTCTTATGAATCACCATCATAGAAGATTACAAGAGAAAGTTAATCTTTTCATGAAGTAGAGTCATGGAAGACTTCCTAGAGAGAGTCTTTGAAGCCTAGGAACAGAAGTTGAGCAAGTATTGAAGTATTGACAGAATTTAACTATGGGCACTTAATAAGAAAATACTCTTATACAAAGAAAAATAATGTGGCAGCAATAAAAGAGGCCTGTTAATAAAGAGTTTTACCTTAACTCTGGAGGACAGAATTTCCAAAACTGTAACTCTGGAGGGCAGAATTTCCAAAACTGGTTTCTAGAATTTCAATATCTGTTGAGATGTAAATGGGTATTCCATTAGAAGTAAAGACTTCTCTGGAAGAATTGAATTTGTGCAAGAGTGAATGCTCTGTAGGTCAAAACACCTACAGGGCTAGTACTCATGGAGTGGAGACTATTGTTTGATGACAACATCTGCTGCTACTAGACAGAAACTAACATTGGGATGTGAAGATGAGATGCTGGGGGCTGATGAGTAAGGAAACAGCCTGATTGATGCTGTTCCTTGTAAAGGTAACCAGCAGTGCTTGGGATGAAAAGAGAAGAGATAAGGTGACTTTGCTGAAATAGAGGGCAGATCATGTTATTTATTTGTTTATTCTTTTAAGGACATTGTCCCTCTCTGGTGCTCAGGTTGGAATGAAGTGGCATGATCATAGCCCACTGCAGCTTCAAACTCCAGGACTCAAGCAATGGACTAGAGCAACTGGGACTGCAGACATGTGCCACCACTCTTGGGTAATTAAAAAAATTTTTTTTATAGAGATGGGAACTCATTATGTTCTCCAGGCTGTTCATAAACTGACAGCCTCAAGAGATCCTGCCACCTTGGTCTTCCAAAAGCTGGGTTGATTCATGTGAGCCACAAAACCTGGATATTTTTCTAATTATTTCTTTGCAGTGACTTCTCATCTCACTTAGAGAAAAAGTCAAAATCCTCATTCTGGCCGTCAGCGCCCTCTTCATCTTTATCACCTGTATCTTTCTCAGTCTCCTCTTGTTCTTTCTCTCTCTCAAACACTGCTCCAACCACTCTGCTCTAGTATCAAACTTTATTAAAACCTACTAACCCATTATAACTTTTCTGTAATTTTCAAACCCTTATTCTGCTCAATTCTTATTTATTAAATTTACCACCTTATCATAGTCAAACTTTTAATTTTCTTTCACCTACAGTTGAATGACACAGTCCAAATAAATAGGGACAGATTCACTACTGTATTTCTAGCACCTAGAAAAATCAGTACTAGAATAGGTACGGAAAGAACAGAATGAAGAGAAAATGAAAGGTGTGGAGATTAAAAGAATTCTGTTTAAGGGAATGTGAGAAGAAACAAGGGCTTAATTTTAGGTGGGAATAGAGTAGACCAGACAGAATAATATTTAAAGACAAACAATTAATTTAGCCATGCAATATAGTGAGAGGGAATGGGCTGTGGAGGCATTTTCTGGTTCAAATTTTAAATTTTCTACTTTGTAGCCAAGCATAATACTTCATCTTTCTGAACTTCAATTTTATCTTCTACAGAAAAGGATAAAAGCTGCCTTTTCAGATTGTTGTAGTTTATAAAGAGAATGAATGGCTACATGTGACTGAGGTGGTAGTACTGACATTATTACAGTGTCACATATTTGAACATAGTTTTATTGGAATTAGATGTTTTATTTGTGTTGTGTCCATAGTAAACCTTAAGTGCAAAATAACATACAAAATTCAGGACTTTTACATTTTCCATAGCACTTAGTATGTCCCTATTATTGTTTTTTTACATGATACCAAAAAAATGAATAAAACTCCCCATTTCTTGAACATGATCTGATTTTAATATTAACCAAACAATATACTTAATGTATTTTACATATTAGAAAGCAAGTTCACAGTAGTAACATAGCACATAGGAGATAAATGAAAGAATTGAAATTAAAATTCAGATATTTCTGAAATTCAAATTTATCTCATGCTCTTTTCATATACTTACTATTATGTTTGATAGTTCTTTAATGGATAGAATGTTTTATTAGGAGAGGTTTGTCTTTGTCTTATACATTTTCAAAATTTGAGTTTCCCCTTTGCTTATCACATTTTGCACACATACCTAAATTGGCTATGCATGTTTCTTCTTCCCTTACAGACTTCCAATGACTTCCTACTACATGTTGATCCAAAAATAAATGTTAGATTGTGACCTTTAAATGTTTACTCTAAATTGTCGTTTTTAACCTATTATTTACCATCTAAGTTTATGACCCTTTGAACAAAGCTCCACAAATGCACCTGCAATGCAGAAGCTGTGGCTCCCAAAGTGTGGAGTGGTCCTAAATAAAGAAGTGTAAATTCACATAATTTGGAGAATTTGGTTTTTTCAAATTTCCTATTCCTTACCTTAAAGGACTTTTCTAGGCATAGGCCTCCGAGCATGAGAATTTTTAAAAGCTCCTCCAGTGGTTTGAATACAACCCTCACTTTATGCCTCTTTGAATACAACCCTCACTTTATGCCTCTTTGAATACAACCCTCACTTTATACCTCTTGCTTGGAAGCTACTATCCAAGAGAATGAGGTTTTTCAAACTATTTTACTCTGCATTCTTAGTGTCCAGCTTCATGCCTGTGTGGCAGCAGCATAACTATAATTCATGTCATCTTCTACTTGGTGAGAGAGAAAGAGAATCAGAAAATAAACCAATAAAACTCTCATCTCTGAGGGTGTAAGGTTAATGAATAACTTAGAAGTAGGCTCAAGTCTAAAAAAAATATTGTGTATATATTTTCAGAAATAAAGAGAAGTGATTTTCTCGATAGACAATGGAAATAAATAACACGAGTGAAATGTATATAAGATTGAGATGACTATTTTGGAAAGAACAGAAAATAAATTAGTATGACTAGACAGTAATAACACGCATAGATGTGATTAATCTAAACTGTTATATTGGTAACAAGTAAAATTTTTCTGCTATTCTCTTTCCAAGACTGGATGTAATATCTGAAATGTGTGCCTTGATGGTTTCCACAGTTTAAGTGCTTTCAAGCTGAAGTATTTTAAAGAAATTTAAATAATTTACTGCATTAACTTCTATCTCAACAAAGCCAACAACTATCTACTAACTACTCTACTGCACAAATGTTCTCTTATCTTACTGGTCTCTATATCTTTTTAAATGTTTTGTCAGTCTGATGGCCCTCACTAATCTGATCTCTTTCTACAAAATTCAGTAAAGGATTTACTTCTTTAGTAAATTTTCCCTGACTGCTGCAAACTTGGGTTAAAAATATATCCTTTATGCTTTTATAGCATGGTAACATTTATCCCCCAGCACACCAATCACATCCTGTGGTATGATTGTCAGTTGACTTGTTTGCCATAGCCATTTTCCTTTAAAATATTCTGCTTGAAAGAAAGACATTTCTTATTACTAAATTCTTCTTTAAAAAATTCTTATATGAGAAAGTTATTTATATATATTTTTTTATTTTAAAGATATCGGCTGCAAGTAAGGATTAAGTATATAAGTGGTCTATGTACAAGTGAAGTTTGGGCCTCCCATTGGTTCTCACTTCACCTGGTTTGGGATAAGGCACCCTTATTGTTGTTATGTGCCTACCTTCATCTACCACCTCTGTCTCCTGGCAGTGTCCTGCTACTGCCAATCCCGTTGTTCTTATAGTTTTATGATAAATGTTCCGGGTTCATTTATGAATCAGAACATGTGGTTCTCAGTTCTTTGTTTCTGTGATAGACCACTGAGTATGACAGATTCTAAATCAATCCAAGTTGCTGCAAAGTCCATAATTTTGTCCTTCTTTGTGGTTGCATATTATTCCATCATGTATACGTACCACATTTTTTTTTTATCCAGTCCACTTTCAATGGAGAACATGGTTGGTTTCATGCTTTTGCTATTGTGAATTGTGCTTAATAAACATGTTTGGTAGGTGTCTTTTCTGTAGAATGATTTGAGTTCTTCCAGGTATATTCTCAGAAGAAGGATTGCTGGGTTGTGTGAAAGGTTAATTTCTAGATCTTTTAGACATCGCCAAACTGTTTTCCAGAGAGGTTGTACTAGTTTACACCCCCACCAACAGTGTAAAAGTGTTCCCTTATCTATTCATCCTCTCCAGCATCTGCTATTTCTTGAGTTATCAATCATGGCCATCCTGACTGGAGTTAGGTAGTATCTCATTGTGGCTTTAATTTGCATTAGTTTGATGATTAGTGAGGCTGAGCATTTTTTCATGTATCTGTTGGCTGTTCGTATGTCTTCTTTTGAGAAGTGCCTATTCATGTCTCTTGCCTACTTTTTAAAAGGGCTGTTTCCACACCCTGCCTCCCCCCCCGACACATTTGGGTTTCTTGTAAATCCTGGATGTCAGACTTTTGTCAGATATATTATTAGCAAATATTTTTTCCCCATTCTGTGGGCTGTCTCCCTGCTTTCTTGATGGTTTCTTTGCTTTGCAAAAGTTTTTGAGTTTGATGAGGTCCCACTTGTCTATCTTGTCTCTTTTGTGATGAACTTTTGGGGTTATGATTAGGAATTGGTTGCCTACTCCAATGTCTATAATTATGTCTCCTGAGTTTTCTAAGATTTTTACACTGCTCAAAAAAGAATCAAAGAAGCCACAAACAAATGAAAAAATATTACATGCTCATGGATTGGAAGACTCAACATTGTTAAGGTGTCTATCCTACCCAAGGCAATCTACAGGTTCAGTGCAATTCCCATTAAATTACCAATATCATTCTTCTCAGACCTAGGAACAGCAATATAGAAATTGATATGGAAACAAAAAGGACCATGAATAGCCAAAACAATCCTCAGCAAAAGAAACAAAGCGGAAGGTATCATACTACCAGACTTCAAACTTTATTATAAGGATACAATAATCAAAACAGCTTAGTATTGGTACAAGAACAGGCATATAGACCAATGGAACAGGATAGAGATTCTGGAAACAAAACCTCAATTTTTCAAGCAACTCATCTTTGGCAAAGCCTCCATCAACAACCACTGGGGAGAAGAGAACCTGTTCAGTAAAGGGTACTGGGAAAACTGGCTGACCACATGCAGAAGAATCCCATAGGAACTCTACCTATCACGATAGGCAAAAATCAGTTCTAAATAGATCAAAGACCTAAATGTAAAACCTCAAATTATAAGAATCTTACTAAACTCTAATCACTTATGTTACTGCTAGATGCATATCAGTTTTTATTGTAGGTGACAATTTTGATAAAGGGTATCCATAATTGGAAAATCACACTTAAAAACTTGTTGCTACAGTTTAAAGGCAAAGAGAACTGTGCTTAAGGAAATCTGGGGGAAATTAGTCCCACTAAGTTGAATGAAAATGTGAGCGAGGCAATTGATGCTTTCTCTCTGATGTTGCCATCTGCTTGATAAAGGAGTTTGGAGCATATATAGATGTCTTTTTTCAGTTATTCAATAAACAGAATGCCCGAATAACATTAAAGTTATAATGTAAATTCTTGATTTATACTTAAGTTTGCTTTAAGTTTAGCATTGTTATGAGTATTTATATATAGTTATTTTTTTCTTTGCTTATAATACAAAATATTCATTCGTTACAATTTAGTCAATGTTCATTGAGAAAATTATTTTTAGGTTAATTCTCAGAGCGCTTACCAGCAGGTGAATGATTTTTCTATATTACAAAACGAGCCAGGCCTTGTTTGTTAGAAACCCTGTGAAACTAAAATATACTGGTTATTTGAGATATAAACATGGCATTACTATCATTAGTCTTAGTGTTTATTTACCCATGTTTTCTTTCTGGTTAGTTTTAGTTTCTCCTTTAATTGCATTGTCATAATCTGTTACAACATATGGATATTAAATTAACTTTTTCTTATTATGGCATCTAATTTGATATGTATATGTAAATAAGGTTTTATTTATTTTATCAGCTTTTATCAAAGATAAAAAGGTATAACAAAGAGCCTCCCTTGCCACCAAATCCATATTCAAGGAAATACTGTGTATTAGAACTGACTTGGTTGAAGTCAATTACAGGAGCAACAGTGTTACATAAAGGAAGTGCCAAGCTTTCATAAAGGTAGTTTCTAGGTATGATAATTATAAAATTACATGAACATATTTATTGGGTTCACAGCAAATTCTTTATGAAATTGAAGATGCTGGAGCTGAAATATAGCCAGATTTGGTAACAGCATGCAAACAACCCTCAGAGTCAAAAAATCATTCAAAAATGTCTAATCCCATGACTGTATCAAAGCTGGCAGGTGCTCACTACACAGAACATTAATTTGGGAAATTTAGAGGGGATTTTAAAGGTAACCTTCTGTGCCCAGTATGCTAAGAATTAAGTGTCTCGGGATAAAATACAGAATATTTTATAATCAATGGTAAATGAAGATACAAATTTGAACAAGAGAATATTTTCAATCCTAGGCTAATTATATATTTTCACTAAACTTCTCTGTTTACATGATGAAGTGGAATCTGGACAAGAACATGAAAATAGTATCAGAATTGTTTCAGTTCATATACAATAAAGTGACAATAATGAGAATAATGGATCACAGTCTGAAGATGTTTGATGTATAACAGCAGGTGCACAGTCCCATGAACTACTTATAAACACCTAGATAAGGACTTTGAAGGACAATGTTTGTAAAATCCTCTGATCTCGCTTACTCAGTTTTGCAGTGAGCCACATCTTAACCTAACAACTATCACAGTGCCACGGAAGCCAATTGACCAATCAAAAATTGTTACAAATAAAGTCTTTGAATAAAGTCTTTACAAATAAAATCTTTACAAAGTCTTCAACACTTGACTATGTTTTCTGGTGAGTTCTGAATTATTGCCTTAAGGAACTAAAATTCAAAAAGGAAAAGGTTTAGAGAAAAGCAGAAAATATACCGAACAAGAATAAATGACCAAAATATGACACATACATTTGATCTTCCTAAGAAATGTCAAAAGTGACATTAATCTGATTTAAATATATGAGTTTGTGGATCAAAGGGGTAAGTAATTTTCTAAAATTGTATTATCCCTTAATATTTAGCCCTGGTTACATGAACTTTAAAACACCAGATTAAAAATGTCACACAAGAAACTTGCAACAGAAAGATCTAGGGAAACAATGTGTTGATCAATTATCCAAGAGAAAAGGAGCTAAGAGTTTAAAAATATCTCTTAATCCCTTTTCTAAATGTGGACAAAATACTCTTCCAACACTTTAGAAAGAGCATAATACACAAACCAAACAAATTGACATAAAAGTTATAACTATGCCTTTAGTACCTCCTAATCTTCCAGTGCTTCGTAAGAGTAGATCAATGTTAGCAAATATCCGCAAAAACTTTAATTTTTCTTTTGTCTGACTAACTGGAATGCTTGCCTGTGATAAACAATCAATTGGACATAAGGTCTACTTCTACCCAGTCTTATTCTCATCCTTTCAAACTTATAAACCTTGTCATTCAATTAAGTATCTGAGAATATTTTCAATTTCATTTTCTAATTTTTTAAGTCCAGCTGGCCAACCCAAGCCTGGAGCAATTCAATTGACTGATGTCTTTGTTCCTCTATCGAGGCAGTTGAAACTGACTGGAGAAAATCACAAAACCCTCCAAAAATTGCCTCTGTAAAGTAATGTTCTCTGACCTCAATAGGGCCATTTACACTGCTCATCAGTTCTTCCCTGTTCTGATAAGATTTTTCTCCATTTTCCATAATATCTAATCAATCCGTTTCTCATCACAACCATCCTACTCTATTACCTTCCCACTCATTCTCAGCTGAAAATCTTGCCTTCCTACTTAACAGAAATATAAAAGTACTCAGATAAGAACTCCTTTACCTTCATGACACCCCATCTAAAAAGTGACTGTGTATCATAACTAATTTCTTTCTCTCATTATGATAGCAAATATCTTTCTGACTGAGGTTAACTCCTCCACATGTTCTCTGGATCCCATGAATGCTACCTCAGAAGTTTCATTTCAATTATTAGACCTTGTTCCATTTTTCATACTTCCTTTTTTACTTGCACTTTTGAAAAATTCTCATGTTTCTCACATTTGTTCTTATATTCCAAACCGCTCCAGTTTTATCGCCCTCCCTATTTTTTGTATTGCTGAGCTTCTCAAAAAAGACACTTAAAAATCCCGTCATCTGCTTCCTCTTTTCCCATTTACTATTTAGATCATTGCATTAAAAATTCAATTTCTTACTTATCTGCTGTGCAAGCTTTTAGCAAGTCTATTACTGATTTTTTGTTTGTTTGTTTGCTATATCAAAAGAATATATCTATTCTTCAGGCTGTATTTGATGTTGTAAATCATGACCTCGTCCTTAAAATCAAAATTTCCTTAACTTTTTCAATGTTAAGTTCTTTCGGCTATTCTCTTATCTCACTCTTTGTATGTTCCTTCTCAGACTCCTTACAGATTTACGTTGGTGAACTTATCAATTTAGAGGACATTTTAAATAGTGTGCTGATGACTCCACTGACAGATTCTGCAAAACCTGTCACTCAATCAAGTCACTGGACTCAACAAACTTGTATCATGACATTGTTTACATTAAACTATGAAAATATAAAAGTGAAATATCTGGCCTCACCTCCAGTCACGAATCTTCATTTTATTATCTCCCATGAGTCAAATTCAAATGTAAGCCTGGGAAATCTAAGAATCTTTTGGTGAGTAGGAGTTGCCAAGATTAATAAGCAAACATAAGCAAAGATTATATCTTAAAGACAAAATCTTAAAATACATGATAATAATTTCATGATCTTTTGTTAGGAAAGAGACTAAATGAGGAACATGTATTTAAAACACTTGTAACCGACAAAATATTAGCATCCAGAATTTATAAATAACTTGCATAAAGAAGCAAAATAGGTATAATAAATAGGGATTTTTAGGGAAATAGGGATTTCAAAGAAAAGGAAACACAAATTGTGAAAACAAGAATACCATATCATTACATAAATATAAGTGCCAAACAATATCCAGTATATTTCAGAAGTAATTATGTCTGACAACACCAAATGTTGACATGATGTTAAGTAGTGTCACACTAACAGAAACCTTCTCTGAGGAACCTTCACTCATGAACACCAAGAAATGTGTACATAAGTGTGTTTTAAGTAATAGTGTTCGTAATACAGAAGGATAAATAAATCCCAAATTCTCATCAATATTAGAATAGATACATAAATTACAATGTTTTTATACAAAAATATTATGCAGTCATGGAATAAATGAAATATAGTTATGTGCATCAATATGGATGAATCTTGAATGTCATCTTACTCAAAAACGAATTTATATAAGAAACTCATAATAGTAAAAATCAAATAAATACAACTTTTGTATATTTATGTATATTTTGCATATATTATGTATATTTTCTGTGTACTAGAAAGTCAAAATAATGTTTACACTACTAAATTTAGCATAGTAACTGCTTTTATGTCTGAGTAGCAAAGGAAAATTGGATTTTTTAGTGCTACCCAGTAGGATTCAAATATACTCATAGCATTTTAATTTTTAAGCTGAGTGATGGATGCATGAGTGCTTACATTTTCTAATAACTCTTTATATGTCTGTTATTTACATATTTTAGTTTAAAAACGCATTAGTGAAAAGAAGGCAGCTACCTCAATAACTAGAAGGGAGTATAAAATCCGATGATTTTGAAAAAAAAGAATTCTCCTGAGATAGGCAGAATTATTCTTCAAAGACGCCCATGTCTTAATTCCCAAAACTTGGGAATATGAGTATGTTACCTCACATAGCAAAGTGAATTTACAGATGTGATTAAGTTAAGGATCCTGAGATCAGTAGATTATACTGAGTCTTTGGTGTGGCTTCATTGTAATCACAAGGGCCTTTAAAAGTAGTAGAGGTATGAAGATGGGAGAGTCAGGATAAGACTGTGCAAGACTTGTATCACAGAGAGATACAAGTCTGTTGACTTTGAAGATGGAAGAAGGGGACAAGAGTCAAGGAACATAGGCAGCCTCCAAAAGCTGGAAAAGGCAAGGAAACTGATTCTCCAATAGACCATCCAAGAAAGGAGCACATACTGGCAAAACCTTGCTTTTAGTTCAGTAAGCTCCATTTCAGACTGCTCTATGGTATTAAAGTTGAATAGTTTAAAGACACTGCGTTTGTGGCAATTTGTTTCAGCAGGAATAGGAAACATACTTTACAACATACAGCATATCTATTTTATTGTATGCCTTTTTTTGTGTCTAAATAACTGTTGGGAACTGCTGGAAAGACAAAGCAAGCAACTTACAAAAGTGCCATGCCACCGTTATTCCTAGTACTAGAATTCTCTTTGTAGTTAACATATGCAATGCAAGGCATTTTGTGCAAGCTGACTACATGTATCATGTATTTAAATGCAGTCATAAACCCATAGAGCAGGAATCATTATTTTCTTTTAATAAATATGGAAACTAAAGCCCCAGTGAGTTAAGAGAATTATCAGTTGTTAAAAGTCACACTACTGGTTGATTAATTGCATGTGATTAATATTATTTAAAAATAAAAATTAACATTATTTGTGAAGAGAAATAAAATTATGTGTAAAATTAGTAACACAATTAATTATCTATACAAATATGTCATTGTTATGCATACATTGTTATTAATATAGCTATAATATAATGACATATAAATATGAAAATTTATTGAAGGACTCCTACATGATGTGTTAATATTTACCAAAACATCAATCAGGTAACAACTTCTCAAAATATCAGCATGAATCCTAAGTAAAGTTAAAATTAACTCTCCAGTACAGTCTTCAAATGCAAACCAGTGTGATAGAAACAAAAGAAGCACTTAAGATTAGTTTTTAATCAACCTATCTTATGCATGTATTGAATTATAGTGGATAATGATTTACTCATTTGCTTTAAACTTAACTAGAATACCACAGGGGTATGTAATCTAGGTAAGAGACAGATGTTACCAAGAGGGTAAGTTTTCATTATTGAGGGAAAAAAATGTAAGGGGACTGGCAATTATTTCTTTATTATAGTATGTATTTCTTTTCATATTTTATAAAAATGTCAGATCAAACACTGAGAAAAAAATGGTTTACAAATTCAGAACTCTTAATAGAAGATAAAAAAGAGATTAAAGACAGCATTAAAAAGATTAAGTTTTGAAAAGTGGATGGAGATCAACTTTCCATTTTACTGTTACTTCAAGTCAATTCAAAGACTACTTTCAACTTAGCAGTGAAACATGAATTGATTTTAATGGCATCTATGGAAAAAATTTGCCTCAAACACTCTAACAAAATGATTCCAAGAGAGTAGTTATGCCTATAATGTTGTTATCACTCTATGCCTCAAAACTGGAACTGTATATTAAAAGAAAGTATTTGTAGAAAGAAAAGTCGACTGAGACTCAGAATTCTGGTGCCAAAACAAAAAACAAAAAAACCCCTCTATATCATCAAGCTTTAACTTTTAGTCAAACAGTCAGTTGTCAATTTAAAAGCATACATTCATATCATGTTTCTGTACATCACACCTCTTTGAGACAAAACTGGTAAGTTCACCTGAAAAAATACAGGTGTAGAAATTTAATAATAAATATGGAAAATAAATATTTACTTGTATTTGCTTTTAAAGAAGCTGGCAAATAGTTATAAACTTTCACAAAAAATAGAGTTGATCTAAATTCAACATATAGCTGCAGCTTTGTAAAAGATCACAAGCTCCATGCTTATTCATTTATTCTAACCTGATTTTTTTCTTGTGTATATTGACCAAATGCTTATGAATTTCAAGCCATTCAGAGCAAATCAACATTGAAAAGTAAATAAAGGCATTGTTAATACTAGAAAGGTGATGTGATGGATTTGCATTCCAGCAGAGAATCCATGAAGAAAATGGATTCTCATCAAACAAGACCCTCACATCCTTCTCTCTGTGAGAAGCTCAAGTTCTATAATCAAAGTCTGTGAACTTCCTTTTGCTTATTTTATGGTATGTATAATAGAAGCTAGTCTATCTATTCATGCTCCTGGACGCTATTATACTAAAATACTTCTAAGTATAGTACATGACATTTGGATATAACTGCTTTGGCACAAACACAGTTGACCTTGGTGTCATTTCATTCAGACCTCAAAAAATTTTTACCTTATTTTTTTTTAATTGTCATGGTATATATCTATAAGAGACATACTTGCTTCATGTTTGAAACCCACCCCCACCCCGCCAACCAGGAGATTACCACATCCAGCAACACTGGATTCAAAGGTGTGATGTTGAGAGATGCTGATTGAATGTTGGGGAGGGATGCAAGGGAAAAGACATGGAACAAGGCTTAATGACATCTTAAAGTTCAGAGATGTGTAGTGCACACATAATGTAATTCATAAGAACAGTTTTCTTACATTTTTAACTTTTTTGCCAAACTATTTTGCAATAGTTGCATCAAAATAGCTGTTATCTATTAGAAATTATCGGTAAACCAGGCTCGGTGGCTCAGCCTGTAATCCCGCACCTTTGGGAGGCTGAGGTGAGTGGATTGCCCGAGCCCAAGGGTTCGAGACCCGCCTGGGCAGGCAAGACCTCATCTCTACAATAAAATAAAAAATTAGCCGGGCGTGGTAGCGCGCGCCTGTAATTCTGGCTACTCGGAAGGCTAAGGCGGAAGGATCGCCGGAGCCCAGCAGTTCAAGGCTGCGGTGGCCAGGAGCAGCCACTGCACTCCAGTCTGGGCGACAGAGTGAGATTCCAACTCAAAGAAAAGAAATTATCGGTAGACAGATGGAGACCCTCAAAAGGTAATTAAAGAGAGTTTAAGGAAGTTTAATGTAAAATATATGCAGGCAGGCTTAAGAGACATGACATGAGATGCTGAAACATTTGGGAAGTAGCAGATATGTAAATCTATTACCATCCCAGCTCTGAATCCAGAGACCATATCTATAGCTGAGCTCTAAACCCACTCAGTAGTTAGAGCCAAAGGATATCTGAAGCTGCAAATAGAGGACTGCTAGGAGAAAAGAAAGTCATGAAAAACAATGGGAAGTAGTTCTGACATGGAAAGTAAGAATATCCAGCACAGTTCTTCTCTTTTGCTTCTCAGGATACACTATTCTTTCTTTGTCCATCACTTCGTGGCGTTGTCATTATAGTCCTATCCAGAAGTTAAATGGAAACACTAGCTACCATCAGTACTGGTACTGGTCACTCATATATGATATAAAGGGAAAAACAAAAACAAAAAGAGGCAGGATGAATGAGGGGAAATACAAATAGTTTATAGAAAACATAGGTTTTCCTTTCACACAAATATGGTGGTGCCCTCTTATCTTTGTTTTTGTTTGTTTGTTTTAGATTTGCAGGGTCAGTTAATGGCAGCCTCATGATGAACAGTTTGCATCTCATACTTTCTTAGTGGCTCATGGTCAAAAATTCAGTTGATGTTAGGGTCCAATAGCAAGCATGGAGATGTTTTTCAAACACAGAATAGTTGCCTCCTGAGGAAGAAATGGCCTTATTCCAAAGCCCTAGGGGTCTGCACTGTGATTACCATATTGAGACTTGTCAGAGGTTCCCATAATATCCATATCTTTCTGAAACTTCCAGTATAATAGAATTCGTGTAGCAGGCCAGTTTGGCTGCAGCTTGGACTTGCTATAAAAAGATCTTACACAGACACTTTCTATGCTCTTTCAAAAACAATGTAAGAAATGTGTTCTCTTGGCAACCACAACAGTTTCCATAGTCAAGGAAATATATTATTTTCATCAGAAAGAGTTATCTGATTTTTTAAAGCATATTTTCTTGAGCAAGTCCCACAGAGGGCTTTATTCTTTGCTTCCATGCCTCTTCTTCTCTACACCAACCCTCACTTGGCCTTTCCTTATTATATTCCTAGTTCCATCCTATAAGGAAAGCACTTCATACATTTTTGTACAAAATAGAGGCAAACTGAGGTTACCAATATAATTCCTGAAATAGTAGAAGTCTGCTCACTCAGTCAAGTAATTATTTCTTTAGCTCTCCTCTCTCAAAGAGAGGTGATATATCAAATGAGGGTGAAACACTACTTCTTCAAGAAATGACTTTATTTTAGTATTTTTTTTATGTTGTGAGGTTCTGTACCACTGAATCTTGATGAAATACTTGGAGAAACTCTGTGGAATGACAGTTTTAGCTGAGGTACAAGTCACATTAGATTTTCTGTATTAATTAAAGCAATGCGATTGGCAGGACTAGGATGACATAATGTGTATTTTATGCACTGCAGCTTCGATAAAAATGGTTGTATTTTCAATAAGGAGAAGTAGGGGTTATGTTGTGAAAATTTACTTCACCAATTTGAATATTTATCTTATTGTAGGACTCCTGGGATTTTCCAAGTTTAACTCAGCATATGGTCTGTAAATTGAAAATTAAATTTATTTGTATAAATTTGACACAATAGGAGTTAAGCACAAATGAAGGATATAAGCATATGGTGGATTTACTACTAATTGAGAGCCTTACATTATGAGAAGTAAGTAGAAGAGGGGTTTTGGTAGTTTTAGTTTTATATTGTGACAATATATAACTGAGGAGATTACTTATGTTCTCTCTTGACTATTATTCCAAAGCATGGGTGATTGTTTTCTGTTTGCTTTTACAAAATACTTTCAGGAAAATAACTGTTTCACCTAAAATGTTTAAATTAATTTGTATATATATATGTTTCATATATAATTATATATTCATATTTACACACACATACACATAGCTTCCAACAGATATTTCCCTTTTTCCCTGATAATAAAACATCAAATTTCTATTTAATATGTATCTCCCATCAAAGGGAAGCTATACCCCTTCTATTTTAGTACAGCGATTGTCCATAACTCACTCCTTTCTGCCAATGGCTATGCTAAACTAAGCCACGTGACATAATTCTAACAAATGAGATGTCAATAAAGAATGCTGGGGCTTTAAAAACATTCATTTTTTAAATTAGAAACACAAATACCTGTGATTAGAAGATTCATTTTTTTTTTTTTTTTGAGTTGGAGTCTCACTCTGTCACCCAGACTGGAGTGCAGTGGTTGCTCGCCACCACTGCAGCCTCGACCTGCTGGGCTCTGGCAATCCTTCCGCCTCAGCCTTCCGAGTAGATTCATTTTTTTAAACAAGGACATGGTGCTTAGTTGCTTATGTTCACCATATGCGGTTGAGTGATTATTCAATGTCCATCGGAAGATAAAGGAGGAGATTTGATGAATTCTGTTTTGGATTTTGCATTCCTCAGTTCACCTGATTATGTGTTGCACCCAAAGAAGGTGCAAGCCTTGAAATCAGTTCTACTTCCACAATACAACAGGAAAAAACACATTTCTTTTTTTAAAAGGCAATCATCTCTGTGAATTCTATCCCTTTATGCTTTTTCAGGAATTGTAGACTATTGGTTGTACTTTGAGTATCCCATGCAATCAATAAGACTCTCTCAAATTATTAATTCATGGTTACTTACAATCAAGTCTAATATATTCAAATATAAAAGATCTTCATTAAACAGATTATCACCCTCTTTTGTCAGTGTTGTATTTTTCAATACTGTAATTTATATTCTCTGTCTTTCTTTCTCTACTTCTCATTAGCTTTCTGTTGCTCCTAAAACTAATCAGTACAATATGGTGGCTTAAAATTACACAAGTTTATTGTCTTTCAGTTCCAGAGGTCAGAATTACAAAATGGATTTTCATGAGCTAAAACCAAAATGTTGGCAGGATTTTACATTGTCCAGAGGTTCCCAGTGAGAATCTCTCTCTTTGGCTTCCCCAGTTTCTCAAGGCTGCCCACATTCCTTGGCCTTTGGCTCCCATGACATCTTCAAAGTCAGGTACAAAGTTTCTCCCCGACCTTGTTGTTTGCTTTATCTGAATCTCCTTCTCTGACTCCTAAAAGCTTCACTCCATGAAGGGCCTTACGATTACATTGGATTTGCATACCAGAATAATCCAACAGTAACTTTTTATCTTATGATTCTTAACCTAATCTCATTTCCGAATTGTCTTACATCACAACATATTCCTGAGAGTAAGTCTTGGACTTCTTTGCTGGGAGACATTGTTTAGCCTACCACACACCTCCCACTAATGCTTCAACTTTCCTTACATAGCTTATGCCCCATCATTCCACTAAAATCACCCTTACTGAATTCACTGTGAATCTGAATCTCTTTAAACAAAAGCAAACAACAAAAGCATTTGAAGTGGTTAACAAATTTTTTAAAGAAGAGTTTCCCTCTTTAAACACTCTTTCATTAGCTTCCTTGACGGTATACTTACATGAATTTACTGGTTCCACTTTCTCTTTGCTTATTCTTCATACTTACTCATATTTTAACAAAGAACACATTTTCAGATGTGATAATAACTCATGAAAATTGTGAGTGCATTTTCTTCTGGACTTCCCCTTTCTAC
Organism: Cephalopachus bancanus; assembly: GCA_027257055.1. Lineage (NCBI taxonomy): Eukaryota > Metazoa > Chordata > Mammalia > Primates > Tarsiidae > Cephalopachus > Cephalopachus bancanus. The sequence goes on from JAPVLO010000089.1 coordinate 4,415,009, forward strand.
CAGGTTGCTTTCAGAAATGTAGACGTATACTTTAAGTTACATGGTTTATTTGTTATAAATTAAACATTGTATAAAATGACTTAGGGCCATGAGCTTTCCAAACAGTGGAAAGTACACACTTTATTTCTGTTAGGTGTAGTGAAAGAGCCAAGAGATATAGATATAATACCATTCTTTGTCCTCACCTCTTCACTTCTAGCTATGCCCAGGCACATGCCTGATTGTTCTTTCTAATACATCAAGGTCTACATGCCTACTGCATCTGGACAACCTCTGCCAGTTTCCTGTACAATATGGTCACCACACAAAACCCAGGTTCCAAAATTGCTTCTTTTCAAGAACTCAGGTTCCAAGAGATCTGTTTCCTTCTTGCCATTTCCCTGGACTTTTCCTTAAATTAGGAACATGTGTAGAATTCTGCCAAGATTAATGATAATAATAGACTTATACCACAATGTTCTTTTTTCTCTGTTCATTTCCCCAGCTGCAATTGTGAGGGAAAATATGAGCCCCCTCTCAGTACCTTCTTTTAACCAGCTATCATTTACATTTCTCGTTTACAAATTTTGGGGTGTGAGGTGAAAGATTTCTACTATTTCTATGGTTTAATGGAAATTATCTTGCTTCTGGAAATTGCTTTTGGTATTTTAATGTAGATCTAGGAACAAGAGAGCTGGACATCTGTTTAAATGGCTGTTTTGGAAATGACATCACACATTAGATTTTTTTTGATATACGACTTTTGTCTTTTTTTAAAAAATCTTGTGCAGAAGGAAATGAGGGAAACTCCCTATAATCAGAAAATTTATTTCTTTATCCTCAGTTTTAAAATACAGTCTGTTTTAAATGTGGGACTATATTAAAACATCTCCCCCAAATGTCTGAGAAAGTGGTTTGGGATACATAGGGCAAGGAAACACCAGGACAAATAAACATATTTTTAATATTAATTTGCAAAGCAATTTAAATATGTGTTTTACAAATAAGGGTGAAAGAGTAAAACATATTTTTAAAAAGATTCAATACACATTAAAAATAATGGGATTTAGAAAATAAGGTAAAGTGTTAGGTAAAATATGCACATATACTTGAAAAGAAAGAGTCACAGTATTTTTATAGCCACCTTGGCTCTTAGAATAAGTAGTGAAATTATTTTTACTGAGCTGCTGATTCGCCTCATTATTGCCTAAACTGGATGTTATAGAAAACTATGATTTGTTACCTTATATCTTCCATTCCAATTCCTAAAGATACACTCTGCCTCTGAAGTTTATTACACAGAAGCAAAATGGCTCTCAGAGAAAAGAAAAAGACATAGCTCATCTTTGTTATAGAAAAAGTTACTTTGAGTTAAAAACTGGTATTTCCATCCTGGGAAACTTTAATGCAACCGGCTGTGTGTGTGAAATAATGAGTCCAAAAGTCAATAGACACTTTTCTCGTATAGCAAAGGTCACAAGGCTTTGGTTGTCCACACTGGAGCTGTTTTGGCTTTCAGGGTACATGCGCCTCATTTGAAAAGCCTTTCTGTGATAGCTGCTGTGTCTCCATCTGTTAGAGCACAGCATATTTCAAAGGTGAGAGTGGCACATTCAAATGCTGAATCTGGATGAGAATCTTAAGAAACATTATTTCATGGACAATTGCAAAATGGCATTTGGTCATTTCAAGTAACATCTTAGTAGGGTTCCACTTCTAGGGTGTCATAATTTTCGACATTGATTAAAAACAATTTATTTTTTCCAAAACTATCAGAAAGATTAATTAAATCATGCATTTAAATGGTCATTAAAATGTGCAAAAAATCATATTTTAAGGATAATTAAATAACATGAATAGATGAAAAATGAAATATCACTATGGTGCAGCATAAGGTGAACTAAATAGGATCTCCTGCTTACCACTAGGGGCCTGCCAACCCCCTGCCTCCATAACCAGGATTGCCATGCACGCTATTGTAAATTTAACAATTTGAGATCAATTTATTTGGGTCTATGGGTACACCTCTAATATAATTATTAAAATACAAATGCAGTAAGTATGTGACATATTCTCTCATTATTTATTATTCTGAGAGTAATTTAAAAAAATCAGCAATCTCAGAGCTACTCACAGTTTTGAGAACATAGGGGTGTGATAAAAATGCTGTTTAGAGGACAGGCATTGTCTCTATTTCAGTTTTACTGTAGAAATGACGGTACTAACCCTTCAGAAGCAGTCTCACAAAATGCTTAAGAGTGTGCATTCTAAAATCAAATTACCAAGGTTTGAATCTGGGCTATGATCATTACTAGTTGTGTGAATTGGGCTATGCTATTAAGCTTTTTCTGGCACAATTTCATTTTTTGTAAAAGGTTGATGATGATAATATATACCTTACAGTTAAGTATTAATTATAGTAACTATATTAATAGGAACATATCAGTTTTAACAGTACATTACCCATTTTAAGTAACAAGAAAATGTTAGCAAGTATTAAAAAATAAGGAATGTTTAGTAATACACAACTCTGAAACTACATATTCTTAGACTCGAATCTGCCATGAGCATAAAGCCTTCTCTTAATACTTATGGTAGTATTTCTTGCAAATGTATCTCCAGTAATAGTTTCTCTAGCTGGTTTTGCCAATGTTATAGATGCATTTAAAGATGTCTATATGTTTTAGACATTCATGAATACATATCAAGTTGTGCTTAGGTGTATGTCATTTTAAGGACTAAGTATTCACTGGCTAGTATAACTGTCAGCATACATTTCCATCCCATCCATAGTAAGCGTTTCTAACTTAAATTTAACAGTTTTCAATTAATTTAGCTTTTGTATTTTCATGGTGCATTTATCTACCTAAAGTTAAAACATGTGCTCTACATATATTTAATTATTTCAAATTCCAAAAGCACATAAAATGTTATAACATCATAAAATATATGCTTTATGTTTTCTATTATTGAATTATATTGTTCTATATAACTGAAAAAATGAGTAAGAGTGAAATAATTTTCCATCACTTCCCAACCATTAAACCACATTCTCTTTAGTTTTTCATTATCCTTCATTTAAATGTAATATAATAATTTTCTTTATTTGGAAAAAATATTCTAAATGAGTATTAATAAGGTGTTTCTAAAAGTGGTGATGGATGTAGAATTTAGCATTACTAATTATTGATAAAGTTTCCATTCATTGTTGGTTATTGAGGCCTATGGCTGATTTTTGTATTTGTAACATTCGTTTCAATGAACTATGATAAATAATTGTAATGGGTACATTATAAATTTCATTTTCCTACTATTGGTTTGCTTAAGTTATTATGTTTGTACTATATTTTATGCTTCCAAACCTACTTTACCATACTCACTTTGCACTTATATATGGATTTGATATTTATCTTGTTTTTTTTAATTACAGGACTGAATTTTCATAAAGATTAATCTCAGGAATAAAAAGTGCTCTAATATTCAACATCTTTATATCTAATATGTAAGCCTATGCTATTCAAGGTCTCAAACTAAATTTTAAAACTTATTTAGGGAGTGGAGCCTTGTAGGAGTAAAGCCAGATGAGTTGGGGATCTAGCAACCCATTTAATCTTCATCATCATGCTATGAGAAAGGCAAACCTGGCACTAGTTTTATTACTTAATATCTGAAAACAAAACTGAGACACACAGAAGTTTAGTGATTTTTAAATTTCAGTGCAGTAGAATAAAGTGGATATACTCAATTGAACAAGAAGAGAGAATAAAAATAAATTTGTTAAGTAAAATATGACCAACAAAGAGGGCTGAAACTCATACTAGCACAAGAGTAATTACTGAAAATGTCAATGGGTGTATTCGTTTCCCAAGATTGCCATGAGAAACTACCACAACCTCTACAAAACCACAGAAATATATTATCTTACAATTCTGGAGACTCAAAGTCTAAAGTCAAAGCATGCTCCTTCCAAAGGCCCTTGGGGAGAATCCCTTCTTCCCTCTACGAGATTCTGGTGAACCCGGACATTCCTTGACTGATGGCCACATCTTTCCAATCTGTACTTCCATGGTCACTTTGCCTCCTATTCCTCTAAATTTCTTCTGCTCTATGTGTCTGGCCCAAAAGTTCCTCAGATTATCTCTTATAGGGGAACCTATGATTGCTTTTAGGAAATTTCTGGATAATTCAGACCTTCTTTAAAGAACCGTAATTGAATTATATCTATGCAACGTAAAGTAACAGTCACTCTTTTGTCCTATGCAGTAATATTCATTGGGTCCTGTGTTTTAGAATAAGAGCATATCATTTGGAGGGGCCACCATTGATCCCACAACATGGAATGTCCCATCAAGAAGAGTCATTAAGTAAGAGAAAACAATCTAAGAATATCTTGTCTGTAAGAAGTTCACTGAACTAAAAAGGACATCCAATTCTAAAACTAAATTGTTAAGTCCAGATATTACAAGCAAATATAAAAGCAAAAATAACCCAATATAAAAATTTTTCAAATATTTAAATTTTAATATCAAATGATGTTATTTAAGCGAAAATTATCATGACTAGCGATACTTTAAATGCTTAAAAATGGAAAATAGATGAAGAGATATTAAAAATGTAAAAACCCCCAAATGTATATAGCCCCCAATTTTTATAAAGAACAACTACAATTTAAAGAAAAAACACAAACTGTTTTAAATGTACCTCTCACAAAAGGATGGTCAATCACATTAAAAATAAATAAAAGACACTTCCGGTAGCATGGCGATGCACAGGTGGGACTGTGAGATTCTCCACCAAAGTGGGTTTCCATAAAGACTCTTGCTCTGCCCCAACCCCCACCCCTGCCAGCCACACCCGTGTGAGGCCTGGAGGCCCTCAGTCCCACGCACTGCCCAGCTGTCGTGGCCCCCACCGCTGCCGCTATTCCGCCCCAGGCGGCCCTGGACCCCCAACCACGTGGACCTCCTGACTCCCTCCCCGGCTACACCGCCTCACCCAGCACCGCCTGCACCACGCGCGGAGGACCTTAGATCCTGCCTTGTGGAGCTCCGGGTCCCCTCGTCAGTTGCGCTGCTCAGCCCAGCACCCAGCCGCTGCCACCTGCTGATGCCCTCGGCTCCCGCCCCTCATAACTCTAGGCCCCTTTCCTGGTTGAAGCACCCCATTGGGCCCCCTCCCTAGTTGAAGTGCCCAAAGCCGCCACTGCCCACAGAGGACCTCGGCTTCCGCACCTTGGAGCTCCGGGCTCCCTTCCTGGCTGAAGTGCTCCGTCCAGCCCAAAGCTGCTGCTCCCCATGGAAGCCCTCGGCTTCCGCACCTTGGAGCTCCGGGCTCCCTTCCTGGCTGAAGTGCCCCGTCCAGCCCAAAGCTGCTGCTCCCCATGGAAGCCCTCGGCTCCAGTCCCTTGGAGCTCCGGGCTCCCTTCCTGGCTGAAGTGCTCCGTCCAGCCCAAAGCTGCTGCTCCCCATGGAAGCCCTCGACTCCAGTCCCTTGGAGCTCTGGGCTCCCTTCCTGGCTGAAGTGCCCCGCCCACTGCAAAGCCACCGCTGCCTGTGGAGGTTCTTCCCTTCCATTCCTCGGAGCTCTGAGCCCCTTCCCTGGCTGAAGATCTCCACCCGACCCCAAGCGATCACCACCGAGCAGAGGCCCTTGGCTCCCGCCCCTGGGAGCTCCGGGCCCCCTACCTGGCTGAAGCACCCTACCCGGCTCCAAGCTGCTGCCGCCCACAGAGGCCCTTGTTTCCCGCCCTTCGGAGCTCCAGGACTGCCTCCAGACTGAAGCGCCGTGCTTGGCCCCAAGCCTCTCCTACCCACAGAGGCCCTCGGCTCCCGCCCCTCAGAGCTACGGACTCTCTCCCTAGCTGAAGCCCCCAGTCTCGCCTCAAGCTGCCACCACCAGTGGAGGCCCTCAGCACCTGCCCCTGGGACTTCGAGGCTCCATCGCTGACTGAAGTGCCCCAATCGACCCCAAGTTGCCACTGCCCATGGAGGCCCTCGGCTCCCACCCACAGAGCTCTGGAATCCCTCCCTGGCTGCCGTGTCCAGTCCCGCCCCAAGCTTCTGCCACCCAAGGTGGCCCGCGGATCCCTCCCCGTGGAGCTCCGGGCTCCCTAGTCGGCTGCACCGCCCGGACCCCAGTCACCCTGTGCACCATGCTGACCAGCAATTCCTGGCAGTCTTGCACTCCATCTCCCCCAACTTGCCCCTGGCCACAGCAGGACTAGAGAACAGCTGGACCTCCGAGACCAGGCAGAGACCTGTATTGCCCCATGAGCTCCACCCAGCTCTGCATAGCCTTCAGCTCGGGACCTAAGAACAAACAAAGAAAAAGAGGCCCAAGCCGCATGTGACACGCTGACCTACAGCAGCCGACTGTCTAGCACTCTGCCTCCCCCAGCTGGAACCGGCTGCTGTTGAACCAGAGATCCTCTGGACCCCGGTGACCAGGCAGAGGCCTATAGTGCCTCAGCCACCCAGCTCTGCCCAGGCTCCAACCTGGGATCTAAGACCTCATGTTTGTGTAAGGGAATAGTACATCATGAGGAGGATGGTCAGCTTGTGTGTCTGTATGATTGTATGTCCTAGTTTGTTGTTGTTGCTGTTGTTTTTTTTGGTTTGATTGTTTTTGTTTTTGATTTCTCTTACTCTTATCTATCTTGAGGTCTATTTTCACTTATTAGTGGGTACCTTTGTTTGTTTTCCCTCATACTCTTCACTGTCTCCACCTTCAGCTTCTCTCTCTGTTCCATTTCTTTCACTTTTTTATATATCATTTTACTTTCAGGGAGCAAGCCAATACTCTCACTTCATAAACAGATTACAAGGCAGTGGGAAGCGGGTTCCAGAGTATCCATACACCTGTCAATGGATACTGAGAACTGATAAGATTTGAATTACAGTTCCCCCATCAAATAAATGTCAAAACTGCAAATGGCATAGCCCCCAACCTACAGCTCAGCTTCAGAATTGAACAAAGCCAGAGGATTCACACAAGGAAGAATAGGAGATTGAGCAAACAGAAATAAAATCAACCCCCCCACCACTAAACAATAGATTTAAAGACAGAAGAAAAAAGGAAAAAGTGGGGAGGAAAATCTACACAAATGAAGAAAAATCAAAAGAAGAATATAGGTGTCACACAGACCCCTGGGAGATCAGATAATGAGAAAACAGACTTCAGAATACAAACAACAAAGAACCACAAGAATGACTGGTCACAAACTACTAAAGACATTAATAGAATAAAAAGAATTGAGGAGAGACAAGAGGAAAATAGGAAGGAGCTGATAACAGAAATAACAGTAGTAAAGAATACTGTGATTGAAATAAATAACAAACTAATAAACATGGAAAGCAGAATTAGCCAAGCAGAAGACAGACTCTCAGAACTTGAAGACCAAAATATAGAACTAAACCAAACTCAAAAACATAGAAAAGAAGCTTAAAAAGACAGAACAAGCCAGGCTTGGTGGCTCAGCCTATAATCCCGCGCCTTTGGGAGGTTGAGGTGAGTGGATTGCCTGAGCCGCGGGTTCGAGACCCGCCTGGGCAGTGAGACCTCATCTCTACAATAAATCAAAAAATCAGCCGGGTGTGGTAGCGCATGCCTGTAATTTTGGCTACTTGGAAGACTGAGGTGGAAGGATCGCCAGAGCCCAGCAGGTCGAGGCTGCTGGCCACCGCATTGCAGTCTGGGCGACAGAGTGAGACTCCAACTCAAAAAAAAAAAAAAAAAAAAAAGATCCCTGGGTCGGATGACTTTCCAGCACAATTCTACAAAACATATAAGGAGAAGCTGATACTAATCCTATTGAAAGTATTACAGGCAATTGAGAAAGATGGAATCCTCTCCAAATCATTTTATGAAGCTAACATCACACTGATACCCAAACTGGGTAAAGATCCAACAAAGAAAGAACTACAGGCCAATATCCCTTATGAACATAAATGAAAAAATCCTCAACAAGATTCTAGCAAATCGGATCTAAAAACACATCGCAAAAATCATCCACCATTACTAAGTAGTTTTCATCCCCAGGATGCAGGACTGGTTCAACATTTGCAAGAGCATAAATGTAATTAAATACATCAACAGATGTAAAAACAAGAACCACATGATTATCTTATTAGATGCAGAAAAAGCTTTTGAAAAAATCCAGCATCCCTTCTTGATAAAAACCCTCAAACCCCTAGGTATAGAAGGAACATACCTCAAAATAGTAAGTGCCATCCACGACAAACCCACAGCTAACATATTGCTAAATGAACAGAAACTAGAATAATTTCCCCTGAAAACTGGAACAAGACAAGGCTGCCCACTCTTACCCCTCTTGTTCAATATTGTGCTGGAAGTCCTAGCTCAGGCAATTAGACAAGAGAAGGAAATCAGGGGTATCCAAATAGGAAAAGAGGAGGTCAGATTATCCCTCTTTGGTAATATTATGATCCTATACCTTGAAAATCCAAGAGAATCTGTCAAAAACCTGCTTGCACTGATAAAGGACTTTGGCAAAGTCTCAGGGTACAAAATAAGTGTGCAAAAGACAGTTGCGTTCCTCTACACCAACAACAAGCAGGCAGAGACCCAAATAAAAAGCACAATCTCATTCACAATAGCCACCAATAAAATGAAATACCTCAGCATCTTCTTAACCAGAGAGGTGAAAGACCTTTACAAAGAGAATTACAAAACATTGCTCAAAGAAATCCAAGAAGACACAAACAAATGGAAAATATTCCATGCTCATAGATAGAAAGAATCAACATTGTTAAGATGTCCGTCCTACAAAAGGCAATCTACAGATTCAACACAATACCCATTAAGTTACCAACATCATTCTTCTCAGACCTGGAAATGACAATACAGAAATTCATTTGGAAACATAAATGACTGTGAATAGCCAAAACAATTCTTAGCAAAAGAAACAAAGCAGGAGTTATCACACTTCCACACTTCAAACTTTACTGTAAGGCTGCAGTAATAAAAACAGCCTGGTATTGGTACAAGATCAGGCACATAGACCAATGGAACAGGATAGAGATACTGGAAGCAAAGCCTCAATTTCTCAACCAACTCACCTTTGACAAAGCCTCCAACAACAACCACCGGGGAGAGGAGAACCTATTCAGTAAATGGTGCTGGGAAAACTGACTGACCACATGGAAAAGATTGAAACAGGACCCTTACCTATCACCATACACAAAAATTATCTCTAAATGGATCAAAGACCTGAATGTAAAACCTCAAACTATAAGAATCTTAGAAAACACAGGAGACACCCTTATGGAAATTGGAACTAGGAACCAATTCCTATTCAAAACCCTAAAGGCCAATATCTTAAGAAATAAGACAGATAAGTGAGACCTCATCAAATTAACGAGCTTTTGCAAAGCAAAAGAAACCATCAAGAGATCAGGGAGACACCCCACAAAATGGGAACAAAATATTTGCCAACTGTATATCTGACAAGGGCTAACATCTAGAATCTATGAGGAACCTAAATGCACTGAAGGGAAAAAAACAAACAGCTCCTTTAAAAAGTGGGCAAAAGACACGAATAGACACTTCGCAAAAGAAAATATACGGCAGCCAACAAACACATGAAAAAGTGCTCTGCTTCACTCATCATCAGAGAAATGCAAATCAAAACCACACTGAGATACAACCTAACCCCATTAAGAATGGCCATCATTAATAAAACCAACAACAACTGATACTGGCGAGGATGTGGAGAAAAAGGAACATGTCTACACTGCTGGTGAGAATGCAAACTTGTACAACCTCTTTGGAAAACAGTGTGGCAATTTCCGAAAGAACTAGAAATTGACCTTCCATATGACCCAGCAATTCCCCTATTGGGAATATACCCAGAGGAACTCAAATTATTCTACAAAGAAGATACCTGCACACATATATCTGTTGCAGCTCTATTCACAATAGCAAAAACCTGGAACCAACCATATTGCCCATCGAAGCTGGACTGGATAAAAAAAATGTGGTACATATACACAATGGAATATTATGCAGCCATAACAAAGGACAAATATATAGACTTGCAGCATCTGGATGGATTTGGAGTTGATCAAACTCAGTGATTTATTACAGAAACAAAGAACAAAGTTCCATATGTTCTCATTCATACGAGGACCTCGAACCATTATAATGCTGTAAGAAAGCGATCGGCCATAATGGGAAACTGTCAGGGGAGAGCGGTGGGATTGGCAGTTGAGGGAAACTGCTAGGAGAGGGAGGGGCATACCTCATCAGCAGGGGCACCTGCATGATCAATGCTTACATACTTAACCCTGAATTGTACCCCACATCTTTATAATAAAAGTAAAAAATTTTGTAAAAGGACATATTTAAAACTTAGAATAATGTGATTAATATACTTGAAACCAGAAAATAAGCAATAGAAATAAGCTTTATTTTGACCAAGTCTTTATATTAAAAACTAATACCAAACATGATTCTTAAAGAACTATTAAAATACTTCCTTTAGGATCTGGAACAAGGTAAGAATTCTCACTATTATCATACTGATAAACACAGGATTATCATTTATAGCCAACAAGATTATTAAAAAACAAAATGATATAATAGTTATAAGAATTGGTAGGGAAAAGTGAAAGTGCTATTACTTGAAGATGATATGCTTATCTGCATCAGTGTAATACATTTCTTGTATTCAAGATCAACCTACAAAGCCATCTGTGTTTTCTACACCATTAACGGTCACTTAATAATGTAATAGAAAATGAGATATTACTTATAACATCAGAAAGAGAGGCAGTAGAGATGAAAAGGTTTTGTTTGTTTGCTTTTGAGTTAGGAGTTTCACTCTGTCACCCAGGCTAGAGTGCACTGGCACGCCCGCGGCCACAGTAGCCTCGACTTACTTAGCTCATGCATCCTTTCTCCTCAGTCTTCCAAGTAACTGGAACCACAGGTATGTGCTACCATGACCAGCTGATGTTTTTGATTTGTTGTAAAGACAATTTATTGTCTCAACAATGTGCTTGGGCTGATTTTTAAACTCTAGGCTCATACAATTCTCTTGTGTCTGCCTCCCAAAGTGCTGGAATTACAGGCATGAGCCACCAAGCCCAGCTAGTTTTTTTTTTGTTTGTTTTTTAAATCAAATACTAAAGCAAACAAAAATACCGTGCTTTAGACAAAACAGTGATGTTGACTAGCACAAGATTATATAATTGGTATGAATTTAGTAGACTGAATGGTGACCACGAAAGATACATTTCATGCTCTAATCTCTGGACTTGAAAATATTACCATATATGGTAAAATAATGAACACTATCCTGTTTGGGGGAAAATGTGGCTTAATCTCTTGAAAAGAGGAGCCTGTAGTGGATTATCAAGATAAATCCTATGTGCCATCATGAGTGAGAACCAGGCAGAATGAGATTTAATGCACAGATACCTAGAGGAAAAACAATATGAAGTTGGAGCATAAAGAGATGTGGTCATGACACAAGGAAGTCATCGGCATCAAGATGCTGTAAATAAAAGGTAAGAAATGGACAATCCCTTAGGTCCACCACAGGGAATTATAACCCTACCAAAACCTAGATTTCAATTTCTGGCCTCCAGACCTGAGAGATAACAATTTTCAAGCCATCCTTTCTGTGGTAATTTGTTACAGCAGTCACAGATAAATAATATAGGTTTTGATACCAAAAGTCATCCTAGAAGATTATTAGGAATAAGTTTTCTAAATTTGTTCTGGGTTTTCTGGAATTTGTACTCTAATTAAATTTAGAGGCAAAAATGCCTCTATTTTAGAGGCACGAATGCCTCTATTAGTGATTAAGAGGATACTGGTAGGTCATGGTAAGATGCTGCAATAGAGATATACAGAATATTACCACTGGATTCTTCTAATTGTGTGTGTGTGTGTGTGTGTGTGTGTGTGTGTGTGTGTGTGCGCGCGCGCTCTTGTACACATATGAGATTCTGGATTTCAGTGAGTATTATACCTTACAATACATCAGTTAAGGTAATTAGTATAATGAGATTAGCTGGTTGTTCCTAATGGCACTCAAGAAATAAGAGGTAGAAATTAATGAACACATGAAAACTTTAGCTTAAGCTCTGAATAAGTTACCTAAAAAATTCCATTTCTTGTAGGTATAGGATGGAGATTCTAAGAAATAAGCGCAAAATATTATTCTGAGGGAGGATGGCTTACAAAATAAATTAAATCCTCAGGCATCTTAACAGAATGCCTTCTGTTAAACTGAGGGCATTGATTGGAAAAGAATGGGATGCTGAACATTGCAGTGAAGACATGTCAGATTTTAGTGAAACTGGAGACATAAAACCTCTCAACTCTGCTGAATCTTCTCTTCAAGTAGTAGGAGCCCTTCCTCCATTCCTGCCTGAAGAGGTTAACTTCATTTTGCCTAAAGAAATTATAATAGCTTGCTGTGAGATAGCTGCCCTTCAAGGTCCTGCTGACTCTCCTCAGCAACTTTCTTTTGGTGAAATAAAAAGTATGACCTATGAGGAGGTATACCACATACCAAAATAATAGCACGGTTATTTTCAGTATGTAGAGAGAGAAATCTGGAGGATATGCATGAGAATAGATATTAAGAGTGAGGAATAATGGTGGAAGGAACATAAAGTTAAATGGGATGATTTTTTTGATATGATAAACAAAAGACCTGGATTCAGTTGTGCAGTTTTAAGAATTAGAAAGAGCTCTAACTGGTTGACTGAAACATGGACCAATAGTTGACCATAGTGAATTCTTATAATTTTAAGTTACCTTGACATCTATTTTGAACACAAGTTTAACTTTCTCATACCAGGAGCAGGGCTCAGTTATCATCCTTGACCGTTCGCATTTTTACACCATCCAAATGACTCAAGCCAGTAGCCAGAGAAAAGAACATCGAAGTATCTCTTTTGCCTAGCAGACTGGTCTCTGCAGTTTCCCAGAACTTCCTTCAAACAAACCTTTCAGGTGTTTGCCTGTAAACTTAATGTGACCCACACTCTTACTTTTGTAAGTACTGCTCTCTCTCTCTACCTAACTCTCCATATCTGCCTCCTATGACCCTGGGATGGAGGACTGCCTATCTCATTCACTGTGATTTCCTCGCCCAAGATCTATAAGTAAAAAATCTTCAAACTTGTTTCCTATTGTGATAGTGTATTGAATTTGTACTTTCCACCTGAAGAACTAGGAGCTTCCCCAGAATAGATATTATTTTTCAGAATGCTGAGGAGAAAACAGGTCAAGCTCGCAATACCAGAGTGATGGTTTTAGGCATTTGTAAACTGAACATAGGTTAGACAAGAGTGCACAAGGGAATCTGCCTGTATAAACAAGTTTCTCAAGTGAGAAACTCCCTGGTCATGAGCCAGACAACAAGAAAGGAGGCCCTATACCATGTAAAAGGCACATTGTCAACACTCATGTCTAGTAACCTCTTCATTTCCTGTTAGGGCAGCAATGCTAGTCATACAAGTATTAAAACCCAAATTTAACTATGGGCTCTCAAAATAGTGGACTATGATAAATAAAGTTGAAATAAAAGAACTTCCTTGCGAAATTATAGATGAAGATATAATTGGATCCCAGAGTGTCAGGAGATAAGTGGCAGAATTTAGTCAGCATAGACAAGGTGAGCGTGGCTAACGTAAGGGATAGTGGACGCAAACATTAAATAGAATAGTCTGCTTCACAGAGATCTAAGGCATAGGCTAATTGCTTATCGTTTCCATGGAGAAAAAAAGAAATGGACAGTCTATGAAATTCTTACTTGGTTTATGTAATGGAAGAGTTCTAGGTTGAGCAATAGAGGTTTAACTTGCATCACCAAACCAGAGAGCCATGTCCTTCAGCCAATTCCCAAACTTGAGCAAGTTTTTAGATGCAGAACTCTTTAATCAAGAGAATACCAGATTCCCCTGAGGAATAACCCAGTTGTCAGAATGTATGCTGTTTTTTCACCCAGTCATTGTCAAAAGGATATGCGCCCTTTTAACAGATTTACTACTATGAGCTAGGTTTAAAAAAAAACATATTTTTGATAATTATTGAATGCTATAGTTTTGTTTGTTTGACCTCATCAGATCACATGTTGAAATTTTATCCCCAGAGTTGGAGGTGGGTTGTGATGGGAGATATTTACATCATGAGGGCAGATCCTTCTTGAATGGCTTGGTGCCATCCTTGTAGTAATGAATGAATTATTTTACTTTATTTTATTTTACTTTTAGTTCCTGAGAGAGCTGATTGTTAAAAATAGCCTAGCACTTTCCTCCTCTCTCTTGTTTTCTCTCGTCATGTGATCTCTACACCCTGACTCTCCTTTGCCTTCTGCCATAAATAAACACAGCCTGGAGCCCTTACCAGAAACAGGTACTGGTGACAAGCTTCCTGTAAAACTTGAAGAACCATGAGCTAAATAAGCATCTTTTCTTTATAAATTATCAAGTATCAGGTGTTCCTTTATAGAAACAGAAATGGATTAAGACATGAATTGGTACTAGAAGTGGGATTTTGCTATAAAAATAACTGAAAACATGGAAGCAGTTGAACTGGGTAAGGGGCAGAAGTTACAACAGTTTGGAGGGAGCAGAAGGAGAGAAAAAGAGGAGGAAGATTTTGAAAATTCTTAGCGACTGGTGAAGTGGTTGTGACCAAAATCCTGATAGAAATATACACAGCGAAATCCATGCTAAGGAGTTCTCAGATGGAAATGAAAAACTTATTAGAACTGAAACATAGGTCACCCTTTATATGGGATGGAAAAAATTGGCCACATTGTATCCAGGCTCTCAGGCTTGTGGAAGACTGAACTTAAGAGCCATGTCATAGGGCATCTGTCACAAAAAAAATTTCAAATCAGTAAAGCATTCAAGAAGCGGTATGACTGCTTCTAAGATCTTACAATCAGATTGGGAAGCAAATAAATTCTAAAGTAAGAATTTATATAGGAAAGCAGAACATAAAAATTTGGAAACTTCACAATCTGACCATGTGGTAGAGAAGAAAAGAGTATTTTTAGGAGAGGAATCCAAAAGACCCTTTGCTAGAAAGTAAGCATGACTAAAAGTGATCCAGATTGGAATAGTCAAGACAAGAGGAAAAAGGATCCGGAGACATTTTAGAAATCTTTGAAGCTGTCCTTCCCACCATAGGTTGACAGTACTAGAACAGAAGAGTTTCAGGGAAACCATCTGACTAGGACACCACTATTTTGTGCTTCTTCAGATAGCTGCTTCCCGAAATTTACCACTCTGGCTCCAGCAGTGACTCAATTTTCCCCAGTTACTGCTTGGGTCACTGCTCCAGAGGGCACAAACAGTAAGCCTCAGTGGCTTCCATGCAATGTTAAGTCCACAGGCGATCAGAATGCAAGAGTTGTGAAGGCTTGGCAGCTTTCACCTAGACTTTAAAAGACATATTGGAAAGCCTAAGTGCTCAGGCAAAAGACTAACGTAGAAGAAGAGCCCCCACAGAGAGAATCTATGAAAGCAATGCTAAATGGAAAAGTGGGGTTGGAGCCTCTGCAGAGAGCACCCACTGTGGCACTGCTGAGTGAAACTGTGGGAACAAGGTCACAGCCATATTCCAGAATTATAGAGCCACCAGCAGCTTGCAACCTCAGCCTGGAAAAGCTGTAGGCATTGGACTCTAACCTGCAGGAACAGCCACTTGGGCTACATCAATCAAAGACTTGGAAATGAACTGTCTGAGCCCACCACTAGGATGTGAGACTGAGTCAAGGATTATTTTGGAGTTTTAAGATTTAATATTTGCCCTGCTGGATTTTTGATCTGCATAGAGCTTGTTTAAAAAAAAAAAAACAAGAAAAACTCTCCTTTTTTTGTTTCTTTGATTTTTTTGTTTTTTAGCCAATTTGTCCCTTTTGTAATGATAATGTTTTCCCAATGCCTATACCCCCATTGGATCTTGGACATAAATAACAAGCTTGGTTTATTTTTATATTTATTTTTCATTTTCAGGTTCATAAGTGGAAGAAACTTGCATTTGTTTTGAATCACAAATAAAACTTTAGACTTTAGAGTATTAAGTTAGTGCTGAAGCAAATTGAGATTTAGGGGGGGGACCCTTGGGATAGAATGTATTTTGTGAGAGAAGGACATAAGATTTGGAGGTCTGTGGAAAGAAGTTTAGTTTGGTTTGTTTGATTCCTCCAAACATCAAGTTGAAATTTGATCCAGAGTTTTGGGGCATATGGGAACTATCTGGATCATGAAAGCAGACTCCTTGTGAATGGCTCGGTGCCATCGTTGCAGTAGTAAGTGAGTGCTCATTCTATTAGTTCCTAAAAGAGCTGATTGTTAAAAAGAGCTTCTCTTCTTGCCATGTGATCGCCTTATGAAGACTTTCCTTCACCTTCTGCCAGGAATGGAAGCCTCCTAAAACCCTTGCCAGAAGCAGATACTGGTGTCATTGTTCTTGCACAGCCTGCGGAATCATGAGTCAAAAAAACTTTCTTTTTTCATAAGTTATCCAACTTCTAGTACTCCTTTATAGCAACACTAATTGACAAAGATACTGAAGTGTGACACTAAATTGACACTAATTTCAGAAGATGCAAATGACACTCGAGCCTATTACTCAGAATAGGAGCTTATGGAATTCAGATGATCAATGGAGTTTTATCTCAGATTCATCTTACAGTGACTTCAGTGGGTTGCCAAATTCAATTTATGGTTATTGCCTCAGTTTCATAATGTATAGGAAAAACCATATAGAAGCCCCTAGGACTGCCTCTACTTATGAAAAATAGCAAACTAAACAATATATTGCATTCATGGAGGTGTCGCAAAAATTAGTGCCACTTGAAAGATGTAAGAGAGTTAACTCCTACCACATACCTATTTGATGTTCTTTATTTGTCCTATGCAGAAAACAGGTAAATCTTTGATAATAACAGTAGATTGTTGTAAACTTGACCAAATGGTGGCTACAATTGCAGCTGCTGTTCCAGAAATGATTTTATGTTATCACCAAATTAACACAATCCCCGGTTCCTGATATATAGCTCTTTTCCTGATACCTGACAGTAAAGACCCTAAGAAGCAGTTTGCTTTCAGATGGCAAGGCCAACAATAAACTTTCACCAATCTGTCTCAGAGGTATCTTCAGCTACATGTCATAATTTAGTTTAGAGGGTTCCTGATCACCTTTGTTTACTAAAAGACAGCAATCACACTAGATTATTATTATTTATTATTATTTTTTTTTTTTTTGAGTTGGAGTCTCACTCTGTCGCCCAGACTGGAGTGCAGTGGCCGCTCCCGGCCACCGCAGCCTCAACCTGCTGGGCTCCGACGATCCTTCCGCCTCAGCCTTCCGAGTAGCCGGAATTACAGGCAGGCGCTACCATAGCCCGGCTGATTTTTTGATTTATTGTAGAGATGAGGTCTCGTTGCCCAGGCGGGTCTCGAACCCTCGAGCTCAGGCAATCCACTCACCTCAGCCTCCCAAAGGCGCAGGATTACAGGCTGAGTCACTGAGCCCGGTTTAGATTATTATTTTGATGATATTATGCTGATTATATCTACTGATCAAGAAGTAGAAAATACTCTAGACTTATTGTTAAGATTGCTATTTGTATGTCAGAGGGCGAGACATAAATATGACAAAAATTCAGTGGATTTCTACTTCAGTGAAATTTCCAGGGGTAAACTGGTGAGAGCCATGTCCACATATTCTTTCTAAGGTGAAAGGTATGTTGTGGCATCTGTTTCCTCCTATAACCAAAATGAAGCACAATTTCTAGTGAGCCTACTTGAATTTTATAGGCAATATATTTCTCTGCTGAGTTATGCTACTCTGGGCCATCTACCAAGAGATCTGAAAAACCATTAGTTTAGTGTAGGTCCCACAGGAGAAGAGAACCGCTTGAGAGAAGAGAATCACTAGTTTGGTATAGGTCTCACAAGAGAAGTCTAGACAACAGGTCTAGGCTGTTATGCAAGATGTTCTGCAAATTGAACCACAAGATCCAGCAAACATTGAAAATCAAATTGTTAACACATTTATAAAGAGGTGTTTGTTTTCAGTAACAAATAAAGTAATGCAAATAATACAGCAATAAAATACCAATCCATAGACATCATTTTGGCTAAAAAGTTAGATGACATCAAGTTTGGGGAAGGATGAAGGAAAAAAATACTACTTAGGATCTTTAGTTAAGAATGTGACATGGTTAGCCACTTGGCCACCTAGAGTAATTTTTTGGTGTAATTGTTACAATCAAGTATACTAAGAACATAAGACGACCTATTTGGACTTTCTAGTCCAAGAAAATATCCGCAGTAATTTGTGAAAGAAAATACAGTTGAAGATCTATTGCGTCACTGTTTCTGGCAGAAGGAATTGGAGACAACCGAGGTTTCCATCACTATAGAAACTATGTAAGCAAGCATGATGGATGTGGTGTTAATAGCATGAACTTGATGTACTCTCTACAGCACCAATAGATCTTATAGAACATACTACTGAGAGTAATAGATAAGAAAAATTAATAACCTCCACAGTACAGCATCATTCTGTAAATCAAAAGTTTATGCAAAGACAAAGAAATGCAATATAGTTTTAGAAAGGTATATATATCCAAGGGCATCAAACACTATTACAGTGGTCTCCATGTGAGGAAGGGAAACAGAACTAAGGAGTGCAGATAAAAAAAAAAGAAAGAAAAATTAAAATAAAGCAAATGATGATCATGACTCATAGTAGCTGGCAATAATCTGAAAAATGAATAAACTTAAATGTTAGTATCTAAGCATAAGTAGAGAGGGAAGGGCAAGGGAAAGCAAGAGATACACTCATAAGATACTGTTAAGAATTTTAAAAATTGATAGCATATTTATATATTTAGCAATATTAGTTAAGATTTTAAATGTATACTGTTTACTCAACAATATATTTAGAACAGTTT
Organism: Cephalopachus bancanus; assembly: GCA_027257055.1. Lineage (NCBI taxonomy): Eukaryota > Metazoa > Chordata > Mammalia > Primates > Tarsiidae > Cephalopachus > Cephalopachus bancanus. Next base: position 4,433,940 of record JAPVLO010000089.1, read on the forward strand.
ATTATAAGAGAATAGGGTAAGGTCAAAGCTTATGTGACATGACATTCATCAACACACTATTCAGAAAAGTGGAAAGGTTAAAAATACAAAATATATACCAATACAGAAGTGGTTAAATATAAAAGTGGTTAAATAATATATGAATCCCATTGAAAGCAAAGCTTATTGCTTATATTGTGGTAATACTGACTTGAAAAAAGAAATGATTTTGTTTGTATTTTAAAAAACATTACAAAGTACAATATGCAGAAATATACACATGTATAACATACATCAAGTACGATTCAGAAGTAGAGTTCTGATATTTGTTTTCTCTTAGTTGTAAATTTAAGCAAACATGTATTACATATTCAATGAAAATTTACAACTCTTCAGTGAAAAATCTCTGATATATATCTCTTATCAAAAGACAGTAATTAGTCTAAAATATAAATTGTTATATCTAATACTTTTAGAACAAATACTTAACCTTAGTTCATCCAAAATTAGTATTATTACTGCGCACTTCAGACATGCATCCATTCAGTAGGTTAATAAAGACCTACTACATTGTCTATTACATAATGAGAAGATTAAGGGAAAAAGAAATCCCGACCTTTGAGAAGCCCATACCCATGAATGATGTATTTGTAAACAGATAAATTACACAATACAGCAAGACAAAGACTTAAAATAGAAACATATTCCAATTTTTTTTAATTGTAGAGACATTATTGTGCCCCGTAAATCCTTACTTGTGAGGTTACATTGTATGAAATTTGAAGAATCTGGGAATGTTTAAGGCAAACAAACCGCTCTGTGAGATTGACTAGCCTTTTTGGGAATGGTCTGGTCTGCCTTCCAGATATTTTCATCATTTGGATGGCATCATTTGCTGAGAAATACATAGAAATAAATGAATTGCAAAGATAGTAAAAACAGTAATCTATTGGAAAGTTTTTTTTAAAATCTATTTCAATAGAAGTAATACCTAACCAATACTCAAGAATGTTTGGAGATTCTTGTGCCCTGACAGAGCTTAAAAAGACAAAGGAGGTACAAAGACTGTATAAATGGGCTACACAGTCTAAGTCAGAGGTCAAGAAAATCCCTCTGCAATGGAGAATGAGCATATAAAGCAGGCTGAGAATCAAAACCTGAGGCTTCATGGTTCACTTAAGTACATCAGACATAAGGGGTTCTGCCAAAGCCTTGGTGTTGAGCTTTGCTTCATGTTAAGGAATAAATTGCTCAATTCAGATGTTACTAATATAAATCAAAGAACATTGGGAAACATTTCTGAGGAAAGTAATTACTCAAATGATCTCCTACTATATTCCACAAGTCAGAAAAGAACAAAAAATTCCAATTAATGCATACAATAATATGCAATAATATGCTGTTTTGCTTTTTTCAACAGGTTTATAATATGGATGAATTACTCAGCAAAAATATTATTCTAAATAGAGCACTCATAAGTGTTATTTCAATTTTTGAAACCAAAATGTAACCTGCTTTTGTATATTTTAATAATAGGAATCTGTCCATTGGTTTGTCCAGTTTTTAAAACATGACTCAAGTGAAGACAATATTATGTTTTTAACATTTTTTAAGTTAATAACCATGTTGATGCTGTACTGCAAAACTAAAATTCATATATATGATTATCGCCAAATACATTCCTAACTATAGTCCTTCAAAACTTTACATAAATCTCATATCTTTCATCTAATCTTATTTCATTTGACAGTCCTTAAGGGGCATTATCAAATTAGAATATATCAGCATATATCCAAATGATCTGTTAATTTGTTATAATATGTGGTCCTCTTAGAGATCTCTAAGACTTTCATTTGATTAATTTGATTAGTTTTTTTAAAATAAAATCTTTCATGTTTCAAGATTACTTATACAGATTAGTGTAAATAACATATTTTTGAAGTATATTGATTTGTGCAATAATACAAGAGTGGTATATTATGTTTGCTAGTTTGCAGATTACACTCAGGTAATTTGATTTCACAAGGTTTTCCTTAGTACTTACTTTCAAGTTACAACATTAGTTATCTGAATCTGCCATTTGTATGATTGCTGGGTCATGCTCCAATTTTATTGACCTTTTCTTGTTTTTGTGCTTTATTGCTCATCAGATGCCAGACTGCCAAAAGAATAGCACTAACAATTTCCTTCTCCTTTATCAATTAGTGTATCTTCTGCAAGAGTATGCTGGCCATTCATGAATAGTTCCTAACTTGGCTGTCTACAACTCTCTAAAACCTTTAAGCATTCAGGGAGTTGTTTGTCTTTGCATTTCTTAATCTTGTGGATTTATACACTAATGCCCAATGACTACTTCCCATTCCCAGGGTGGCTACACATACTCTCTTTATTTCTTTGTCAGAGTCATGTTTCCTCCTTTGTAAAGCAACCATCACTTTATAAATTCCTTGAGGTTTTTTCTTTTCAAGACTGGCTCTATTTTGTTGTTGGGTCTAGAGAAAACAATATTATTAACCTATTGATAAGTTCTGCTAGTATAAATTCTGATCATTATTGTTCTCACTCATAAGTGAACCTTGAACAACTATTGTTGTTCAACTATTGTAATACTATAAGAAAATGATTAACAGTAGAGAGAAACTGCAGGGTACTGGGAGGGCAGGAAGGTGAATTGACAACATTGGAAATCTGCCTGGGGAAGTGGGGGCATACCTCTTCAACAAGGGTAGCTGCACAGAGAATATTTGTATACCTAACCCTGAATTGTATCCCACAATTTTAAAATAAAAAAGTTAAAAAAAATTAAAAAAATAAGTGTCCAGGGGATGACACTTAAAATTTTTTAAAGCAATCTTTAATTGATACATAATAATTGCACACATTTATGAAGTATATATTAATGTTGTGATATAATGTATAGTTCTCAGCTCAGAGTAATTAGGATATCCCTTATCTTAAACATTAATCTTTTTTGTTTTGTGTTGGGAACATTCCATATCCTCTTTCTAGCAACTTGAAATTATATAATATATTATTGTTAGCTATAGTTATCCTGCTTTTCTATAGAACACTAAAACATATTCCTCCTATCTAGTTAAAATTTTGAATCCTTTAACAAATATCTATTTCCTCTTTCCTCCTCCTTTTTTTGGCCTTTGATATCCTCTGTTCTACTTTTTAGATCTTTGAGTTTAGCTTTTGTTTTAGCTTCAACATATGCATAAGAAAATGTGGTGATACATTTTCTGTTTCTGACATTTTTTACTTAACATAATGTCCTCTAGTTCCATCTATGTTGCTATGAATGACAGGATTTTATTATTTATTTGATGACTAGATTGTATTTCTTTGTGTATTGATAACACATTTTCTTCATCAATATCTGTTGTTAAATGCTTAGGTTAATTCCCTATCTTGGCTATTGGGAATGGAGCTGCAGTAATCATGGGGATGCAAACATCTCTTTAATATGTTGATTTTCTTTGCCTTTTAAATAAATTCTCAGTAGTGGAATTTACTGGATCATTAGGTAGTTCTGTTTCCAGATTTTGGAGGCACTACTGTTTTCCATAGCAACTATACTAGTTTGCATTCCTACAAATTATGTGTAAAAGTTCTCTTTTCTCCACATTCTCACTGGCATGTCATTTTTAGTCTTTTAAATATTGTTAAATTTTTTTGTCTTTTTGATAATAGCCACTATTACTGGGATGAAATATTGCCTCATTATGGTTTTGATTTTCATTTTTAAGGAAGGAACCCCCCAAAATGGAATTTATGTATAAAAATTATGTATTTATTTTTGCATGTTTAAACTTCAGTCACCTTTAACGTACCCTCTGTTTTATGCAATACACCTACTGAGATGCTTTTTCCACTGTTCAAAACAGTTTTTGAACTCATCAGCCAGTGTCTTTTAGTGCTTTCACTATTTTTTGTTTTACCTCTTTTACTCTGGCAAAACATTTCTCTTTGAGGACTTTTTTTCATTTGGGAAACAAAAAAAAAGTCAGCAGAATTAAGATTGGGTGAATAGGAAAATTGGAGCAAGGAAGTCATGACTTTTTTTGTCAGAAACTGCTGAACACTCAGTGTGGTATGGGCAGGTTATTTGTCTAACTCAAACCATCATGAAATGCACAAATGTTTGAAATAATTTCCCCCCAAAATATTCACTGAAGTCAAATGCAGCCTCTCAAAACAATGCTAGCTTGTACACTGATGCTAATGGGTTCCTAGGACACTTACTTAGCAGGGGAAGTTGTACTACAAGGGTCTACCCTAAAACATACAGTTCTGAGCCGGGCTCAGTGGCTCAGCCTGTAATCCCGCGCATTTGGGAGGCTGAGGTAAGTGGATTGCCTGAGCCCGCGGGTTCGAGACCCGCCTGGGCAGGCGAGACCTCATCTCTACCATAAATCAAAAAATGAGCCGGGCGTGGTAGCGCGTGCCTGTAGTTCCAGCTATTCGGAAGGCTGGGGTGGAAGGATCGCCGGAGCCCAGCAGGTTGTCGAGGCTGCGGTGGCCAGTAGCGGCCACTGCACTCCAGTCTGGGTGACAGTGAGACATCAACTCAAAAAAAAAAAAATACAGTTCTGCTTTATTTTGAGGAGAGTTCCCCTTTGTATATATAATATCATGTCATCTGTAAACAGGGACAATTTGACTTTCAACTTTCCAATGTGTATGTCCTTTATATCTTTCTTTTCCCATATGGCTCTCACTAGGACTTCCAATACTAAGTTGAATAATAGTGGTAAGAGTGGGAATCCTTGCCCTTTTTCAATTGTTAGAAGAAAAGCTTTTAGTTTTCCCCATTCTCTATGGCATCAGCAGTGAATTTATCATATATGGCTTGTATTAAGTTGAGATACTTTCTCTCTAGCCCTAATTTATTGAGAGTTTTCATCAGGAAGAGATATTAAATTTTGTCACATTCTTTTTTAGCATCTATTGAAATCATCATTTTTTTATTCTTCATTCTGTTGATATGTTGGATCATATTTATTGATAATGTGTGTTGAACCATCCTTGCATTTCTGAGATAAATCCCATTTGATCATGGTATATTATCTTTTTTATTTGTTGTTAACTTTGGTTTGCTAGTATTTTGTTGAGGATTTTTGCATCTATGTTCACCAGGGATGTGGCCTGTAGGTTTTTTGTTTGTTTGTTTTTATTGTTGTGTCGTTGCTTGGTTTTGATATCAGGGTAATGCTGGCCTTGCACTATGAATTAAGAAAAATTTCCTCCACTACAGTTTTGCAAAATAGTTTAAAAATAATTTATGTAATTTCTCTTTTTAAAGTTTTGGTCATAATTAGGGGTGAATCCATCTGGTGCTAGACTTCTCTCGGTTGGAAGATTTTTATTATGAATTTAATCTTGCCACTTGTTATTAGTCTTTTCAGAATATTTCTCTTTGTTTTAGTCTTGTACATTGTATATCTCCAGGAATTTTTCTATTTTCTTTAGGTTTTCAAATTTATTGACATACAGTTTGGTTCATGGTAGTCTCTAATGATCCTTTATATTTCGGTGGAATCTGTTATGATGTCTCCTTTTTTGTTTCTGATTTTATCTATTTATGTCTACACCTTTTTAAAAAAAATCTAGCCAATGGTTTGTTGACTTTGTCTTTCTTTTTAAAAACCCAGGTTTTGTTTATATTTTCTTTTTTTCAATTATATTTATTTCTGATTAGAATTGTATTTTTTTTTCTTCTACTAATTTTGGATCCATATTGCTCTTGTATTTTTAGCTCTGGAAGTGCATTTTTGGTTTGTTTATTTGAAATTTTTCTAGGGTTTTGATATAAGTACTTAATGCTATAAACTTACCTTTTAATACTACTTTTTCTGTGTCCCATAGATTTTGGTATATTGCATTTCTATTTTCATTTATTTTATTTTATTTTATTTTATTTTATTTTTTGAGTTGGAGTCTCACTCTGTCACCCAGACTGGGGTGCAGTGGCCGCTCCCAGCCACCGCAGCCTCGACCTGCTGGGCTCCCCTTCCGAGTAGCCGGAATTACAGGCATGAGCCACCACACCCAGCTGATTTTTTTTATTTATTGTAGAGGTGAGGTCTCCCTGCCCAGGCAGGTCTCGAACCCGCGGCCTCAGGCAATTCACTCACCTCAGCCTCCCAAAGGCGCGGGATTACAGGCTGAGCCACCGAACCCGGCTCTATTTTCATTTATTTTCAGCAATTTAAAAAACTGATTACCAATATTTTCCTTCATTCATAAGGTAATGTTTCAAATATTCTGAATTCCTGAGAATTTATACAATATTGGCCCTTGATTTCTGCTTCTTGATTTTTAGTGCATTTAAGAAGATTTTCATTTAAGATCATTTATATTACAAATTTTACTCTTGCTGATTAAACACAGAGGGATTCCCCAAGAAAACTGAATTATTTCTGGGAAGGCAGGTCCCTTATAGTATTCCCACTTGACAATTTTGTCCTTTGTTGCTTTTGTTTTTGAGGTCTTAGTCATAAATTCATTGCCTAGGTTCAGGTGCAGAAGAGTATTTTCTATGCTTTTTCTTAGAATTTTTAGAATTTGAAGTCTTGCATTTAAGTCATTAACTCATTTTCAGTTAATTTTTGTATGTAGTGAGAGGAAGGGGTACAGCTTCATTCTATATATGTTTAGTCAATTTTCTTAACATTATTTGCTAAGTAGAGTGTTTTACTCCAGAGTTTGTTTTTGTCAAGTTTGTCTAAGATGAAATAGTTGTATTCCTGGAATTTTATTTCTGGATTCTCAATTCTATTCCATTGGTCTGTGAGCTTATTTTTGTACCAGTACCATGCTGTTTTGTTTGCTGTTGGCCAGGCACAGCTTGAATATACAGTAATATTTGTGAAAATAAATAAACAAGTATTAACACTTTGGTTCAAAATTTTAATGCTATGACTAGCTTATTTTTTCCAAAATACACATATTACTATTCAGGATACAATTGATATAAGGCTTTATCTTATGATTCTGATACTGGTTTGTATGTTAGTGGTTAAACTTGACACTCTTGCGTTAATTTGACTTTGTTTTCTTTTTCTTTTAAAAATGTTTTCTAGGGACGTAGCTCAGCCTGTAATCCTAGCACTTTCGGAGGCTGAGGTGAGTAGATTGCCTGAGCCTGTGGTTTTGATACCAGCTGGGGCAACTTGGCATGACTAATCAACCTTCTATATGACCGTGCAATCTCCCTACTGGGAATATACCCAGAAGAATGCAAATCACTCTATAAAAAAGATATCTGCACATGTATGTTTATCACAGCATTGCTCACAGTAGCAAGAACATGGAACCAACTGTGCTGCCCATCAAAAGAGGACTGGATTAAAAAAAAAAAAAAAGTGGTACATATATACCATGGAATATTATGCAGCCGTAAAGAAGGACGAAAATTATGAACTTCACAGCAACCTGGATGGACTTAGAGTCTATAATACTGAGTGGTGTATGACAGAAACAAAGAACTGAATATCACATGTTCTCACTCATAAGCAGACCTTGAACAATTATCCTAACACTATAAGAAAAGGATTGGCAGTAGCATGAAACTGTCAGGGATGGGGGTGGTGGCAGGAAAAGGTAGTAGTGGAAAATGCCGGGGGATGGGGCATACCTCATTAAGAAGGGTACCTACATAATGAACATTTGTATACCTAACCCTGAATTGTACCCCACATATTTAAAATAAAAATTTAAAAGAGAAAAAAAAATGTTTTCTAAAGTCATCAACTTGTTTTGCATTTTGCTACAGTTTTCTTTCAAAATTTCTATTTATGAATCATTTACACCCTTTGATTCAAATTTTCTAATTTAAAAAATCAAAGTTAATATCTAGTTCTAATTTAAAATACTCAGCTTCATCTCACATTGTTTTTCTTGGATTGTATGTTAGTGCCAAATAAAGCTATTATCTCTTTCTCTTACATGCCATTTTATTTTATTTCCCCCCCAACCAGGTTTCATTGATTTGATCACATCTGCCATGGTATAATCTCTTCTTATCTCACTTCAAGCTCTTTTTTTCTCCAATTACCCTTTTTGTCCATGAATCCTTGTTTGTAATTAAAAAAAAAAAACTGGATCTGTTCTGTATTCATTTGTAGCACTTTGTTTTTGTAATCATTAATAGATAATGTATTATTTTTTCTGTCTTTTCATAAATTAAGCTCTTTGAGAATAAGAACTATGTTTGAACTAGTAAAATGTATGCATTTTATGTTGGTTATGCAATCTCCATCTATTTTATAGACTGGGCAATTGAATAATGTATTAATGCACGACCTTTTTGTTGTCTAAAGGAAATTCAATCAATCTTTCAAATAAATTTTATAATTTTATCTTTCTAATTTTATAGATTTTAAATCTAAAAAAAAGTGGATGACATTTATTTTTGATGTTATTTACATGCAATGAAGAAAAATAAAAAGTCACAAACAGGTTAAATTCTTTTTTTATTGGCATCTACCAAATTTGAGTGTTATTTAAATATAATATTCTCACTAATTTTCTGAAACCAAGATAGATAATGAAAAAATATATTCACCAGTTATTAATGTGGCATTTACTGAACTGTAAAATTTTAATGAAAGTCTTCTTTGGAAACTTTATATAAAATAGGTATTGGTATACTCAATGAAAATTTGTGTGAAACATATCTAATGTGTTAGGTAGTTAACCCACACTATTGTCAATAACATTAAAAGAACTTCAAAATACATTATGTGCAATTGTAAAAGTTTTCATTTTTAACAGCTTAAAAAATACTTTATAAATTATTCATCATGGTTTTAAAATAAATCACTTCATAAACTCTACTAAATTGAAAGCTTTACAGATTTATGTTCTTTCTACCTTAATTTTAACAGAAATGTGTAGTTAATGTAATTATTATCAGAAAGTGTTAATAGAACTTGCGACATAATTCACTTAACCATCTCCACTGACCATGCTACTAACAGTAGGTAGGCCCAAACTCTTCCTTTCTTCCTTCCTTTCCTCCTTCAGTATTGATTGAAGACCAGCCTATTGGTTATTTATTTATCTATTTATTTGAGGATCAACCTATTTAAGATGAGGTGCTTGGTCATTTTTTTCCTGGGTGTTCAAGTTTAGTTGTAATACAAAAATTAATCAAAATGTCATACATAATTTTGAAATTTTCACTGCAATAAATATTATGACTAGAGGTTCATGCTCTATATGAGGATATGATAAGGAAACTTGATCTTTGAAAATATTTTCCTGAATAACTAAAAATGGATCTGCGATGTGAAAGAAGGTTAGGAGTTAGTCAGGTGAAGGCAGAAGGGAAAAGTACTTCAAGAACAGAAATACAAATTTTTAAAAATATACTGTGTCAGGAACACATATAATGCTTCATGAAATTGAGAAAAGTGATGACATGATGACTATGCCAAAGGAAGTATCAATATGATGTAACATAAATTACTAAAGAAAGGCAGAGTCAGCCCATCAAGTGAATGCTTAGAATGTTTATATTTGATCCTAAAAGAAATGAAAATAAATTGAATAACTTTAAGCAAGAGAAAAAAGGGTGATCATTCTTCTACTAGCCCGAGTGACTATATAACTTCTTCAAGACACTTTCCTCTCCTCTGCCAGAAATGTCATATAAATGACTAAGACTACTGAGTGAAGAAAGCCCAGTGAAGTCATTTAAAACACAACCTGCACAATTTTAAGCAGCAACTCCAAATGAGCAGAGACACCTTTGTAAAAACAGCATAGTAATCATAGTAATTAGAGGACATTAGCAGCTAGACTAGAAGGAAAGAAATGATTGGGAGACTATTGAAATAGTGCTTTCGTAAGATATAATGTATTTACATTTAATTTTAGGGATAAAAATATAGATGAATTGAACACATAATTAGAAGATAAAATTAACAGAATAATGATATAGAAAAAATATGGAGGAGTGAAAGAAAACTTATTAAGTTTTTTTTCCATTTCTGGTTCATTTAAGAGCATGTGCCATTCACTCTGACAAGAAACACTAGAAGAGAATAGACTCTGGAAAACAAAGAATGTGGAACATGATTTCAGTTCTTGACTTGTTAGTTTGGAGACATTTTGGGGAACTCAAGTGGTCAGCTCAAGAGGATATCATGGAAATACAAATCTGAAGTTCAGGGAAGAAGTTCAGCTAAAGAAAAAACTGCAAATCTTGAACTTACACTTGGAAGTTACAGTTATGAGTTTGGAGAGATTGCCTTGTGGGAAAGTTAGAAGTGAAAAGAGTTAAGGACCTAGCACTCAGAGGTTGCAGAGAGGACAATTACTCTGTGAATGAGATAGTGAATAACCAGAATGAAAGGGAAAGTGTCACAGAGTCCAAGGAAAGAATAGGTTTAAAGAAGGAAGGAGTGGTGAACTCTATTCAGTTCTACTGAGTTGTCACATGAAAGGGAATGTTTCAAAAAGCTTCTTCTGGTTAACTTTTCTAAGGACTGTTTCAATTAAAGTGAAAAAAAATCGATCTAGATTGGAGTAGACCGTGGAGTATGAATGAAACAAATGGAATAACAAGTAAATATCACTTTTAAGAAATTTGGTTGAAAAAAGCATAAATAGAAATCAAGGAGATACAAGAGAATGTAACAATAAGTAGTGTCTTTTTATTTTGTTAGCTTATTTTTGTTTTTGTTTGCTTGTTTGTACTGTATGTGACACTCTCCTGCATGATTAAAATAATAATCATCCCAACTGTTTTCAACCTCAGTGAGCCTTGTATTAAATACTTTCATTGCTGGACTGTACTATTTTAGAAAGTCAGATATGAAGGTTATCAAAACTAGATAGGAAAATCAGACAGGTAGTTTTGCATTGGGATTCCGAAACATTGTTAGAATGTTACTGGAGAGAGGATATCAGCTGGCAAAGTTTTCAATACAGTATTTGAAGAACCATAAAGTGACTATTCTCATAGCAGTTCTTTTTTTGTTTTGCAATTAGAAGATATAAGATTAAAAATATAATTAAAATGATTAGTTCAAAGTCTTGAATTTCAAGCTAAAGATTCATGAATGAGTAGGGAAGGGAATGAGGCTGGAACATGAAAGATTGGTATGATGAAAGGTTTCCTGTAGTTAAGACAGCTGTCAAAATTATCTTAATGAAACCTTACAATCTTAGTGTAATTCTGTGGTGGAAACGTGCTTAGAAACTGCCAGATCTCAGTTCACTTGATGGTGTCACTGCTCTTGTAAAGGTCAATCTATAGCGTGTGGAGCTTTTGCTGCTTCTCCTTGTCCCTCCACTGTGTTTGAGGTACAGCCAAAATTACTCAAACGGCACTTGGAAATTTAAACACACATAGAAACTACCTTTGGTTGAAGCAAGCTTGTACTTGGGAATTTTTAGTGACTCATACACATTATCCTACAAAATTCAACTAAAAAAAGAAAAGAAAAACCAAAAAACACATTTTTAATACTGTAAGTTTTCTTGAAATATGTTTTAAAGCATTACGTGCTTATAAAAAATTTAATATTTAAAGTATCAAAAATTAGAACCTACATTTTTGTCATTCAAGATAATTATATTTGAAAGCATGTATGATAAGTTCTAATCGACATCTTAGACCATTATATTTATAATTTAAAAAAATAAAGTTTGTATCCTGAAATTTGTATAAAAATAATATGAAATACATATTTATATTTCACCAATTGATGTCCTTCCTATACTCTTAATATTTTCGAGCATTCTAATAGAGTTATCTGGAAAATATTATAACATTATAAAATATCATGAATGATTTAAGAACATGAGTTTGGGTACTAAAATTTTTTTGTTTTTATGCTTGTTATTTTCTCTAGTCTAAGTAGTGTTAGAAATGTTATTTTTCCTCTCAATGCTTTACTTTCACTATAGTTCAGAGATGAAGACACCTTCATTATGTGCCAATTGTTAGAGATAATAACTCATACATAATGACCTCAAAGATGGACATAACAAACACAGGGGACACCAATAAGGGGGGACCGTAGGAAGGGGAGTTAAGGTTCAAAAATTACTTATTGGGTACAATGTTCAATATCTGAGTAACAAGGCCCCTGAGACTCAAACCCACCACTACACAATATGACCATGTAATAAAGCACTCTTGAAAAATAAAAGGCTGTTATTCCTCTTGATTCTAAAATTTAAAATATTCATTATTTATTGCTAAAAGTGTCATGTCATTTTTATCTATTTACCCAATTTCATGTAAAAGAAATATCTCATTTCAATTTTCATGTATTGTTTATTAAGTACAGATTTTTAGTTTTTTAACTTTGGTCACTTAAAGTTAAATTTAATTTTATGAATTAGTTACGCATGTAAGCTATCGTTTTTATCTTGGGGAGTTTTCAATTATTAAAAAAATTTATAGCCTCCTTCAAATTTTAAAAAATCATTTATAGACATGAAAGTTAGCCTTTTATCTATCATATGTATTTCTATTGTTCATCATGTACTGTTTGAAAATATTAAGTATAATATTTTGATTTATAAATACCATATATAATATCAAACTTTATTATATCTTTGTATTCTATTTTAATCTCTGGCAAGTCTTCCAATAATACTATTTAAAAAATTGATGTATACTCTTGTTCACCTGTTTTGAACTTCACAATTATTTGTCAAATTTTGGGTGAGAATATCCCATGGTGAACATGAATAGACTTGATCTTAATTTATTTAAAAAAATTAAATAACTTGGAGATGATTAAATTCTTTATAAAATATATTTTTCAATTAGGAACATGCTAAATCTTTCATTTGTTTATAATTTTAAATATCTCCCTAGATAAAATTTTTCAAAAGAATATATAACATTTCTTAATAGACATATTTGTTCATTTTGTTATAGAGGTTATTTTGCAAAGATTTTTTTCTTATATTTGCTAGCTATTTAATCTTGTTCACCAGGAATTGTAACAGGAACCTATATTGGGTGGATGTTAAAAGTATAAATTGACCGGGCTCGGTGGCTCAGCCTGTAATCCCGCGCCTTTGGGAGGCTGAGGTGAGTGGATTGCCTGAGCCCGCGGGTTCGAGACCCGCCTGGGCAGCGAGACCTCATCTCTACAATAAATCAAAAAATCAGCCGGGCGTAGTAGCACGCGCCTGTAGTTCCAGCTACTCGGAAGACTGAGGCGGAAGGATCGCCGGAGCCCAGCGGGTCGAGGCTGCGGTGGCCGTGAGCGGCCACTGCACTCCAGTCTGGGCGACAGAGGGAGACTCCAACTCAAAAAAAAAAAAAAAAAAAAAAAACGTATAAATTACTCCCAGACTGTCTACATTCAAATCTTCATTCTCTTGCTTTCCACTTAGGCAAAAATCACATAATCTCTAAATTAACACATGTGAAAAATTTAGGTAACATGATAATAATAACTGCTTCACTCAGTTGTGCTATGGATTAAAAGTTCACATCTTCTATGATGCAATCAATAGAAGTTGGAAAATACATAATGAAAGTTTGGCATTGGTGTGTTTGTGTGTATGTATTTTATTACTGAACTGTTCAATGATATACCCTTTTAGTTACATATTTTAAAATTCAATTTAATGTTTAATTACTATTTCTGTCATTCATATACAGTAATGTTTTATTTCTGTTTCTAACAGCTATACCTTTATTTCTGATTTGTATGTAGCACTATATATCTTTAAATGTTACATCAAATGCAATCTATACTAATTTTATAGTACCTTCAACTGGGTTCCTGACTGGGGGAAAAACAAAAAGATGTCACACTTGAATTTAATGTTTTAGAAAGATTGATACAAAGACTACTTACAAACAGATGGATGAGGGGTAGGAAAACAATAAGATAGATTAGGTACCAGGTCTCGTAACAATGAGGTACTTATGTACTACCATTACTATTAAAGATAAAACGGAAGACATAGTTATCAGGACCTGGAGACAGAGAGAATTGTGGTGAGAAGTGTAATCAGTCAGTAATGCCGTTAAATGAATGGAACCAAGGAAATATATACCTCAACTGTACTCTTCTACCTTCTCCAGAAATTCTATCCGTGTTGACCTTTGTATAAACCTATATGGAATCCTGAGCATGAAGAAACCCTTGATGTTGTTCATTTTGGTTGACCTTGAAGGCCACAAAGCTGGGGGTGTCTCTGTAGAAGAAAGTGAAAGACAATGCATTGAAGGGCATTGTTTCCACGTCCTGACATTGTTTGGTATGTTTCTACTCTTTCACAGAGGAGTATGCTACTATGATAAAAATTATTTATCTCTTAATATAATATTATTATTCTATCACTAATTAATGGTTTTTAATTATTCACAAAGATTTGTTCACCCTCTTCTAATTCATTTGGGTTTCTTTACTAATTTCTATGTCTTCTGAGGGCAAATTAGAGACCAAGCCCTTAGCAAGTGGTCAGTATGCATTACTAGTTAATTCAGAGTTACTTTCTGTCTTCATAAAGCTTACTGAAATTTGATAAGATAAACAAAATAAGATAATACATCAAATCTATACATAAATGATTCCAAAATGCAGAGTACAGCAAAGAAAACAATGTGCTGCTGTAGAGAATGACTTGGGATTTCTACTGTGAAGGAGGAAAGTAAGTTGGAGTGAAATGTAATATGGTGTTGAGACAAGTCTTCAAGAAAGAGCACATTTAAAGCTAAGACCTACCCAATGATTTAACACCAACAAAAACAGCTAGGACAAGAGCTGAAGAAAATCATCTGAGAAATGCCAAAGACTACCAGGTGGGGAAAAATTTAAGGGTTCATTCTGAGAAATGACAGGCTAGTGAAGTTGAAGTCTACAGCACCAGCCCAAGAGAAGAGAAACTGCATTTGATCAGATGAGTGGGGCCTGATCTTGTGTAGCCCATAGCCAAGAAAATTAGATTTTATTCTATGAACTGAGGAAAGCCATTTGCTCCTTATTTCTTTGATACTTTATAAATAAAATTTAATGTTGTCCTAAAAAAATATTCAGTGCCCAACCACATCTAGAACTTTTACTGCTATATCTTGTTCCTAAACATCACTACCTAAAAAGCTTTCTCACTGCTCTGCCCTCCATTTATTCACCTATTAATCCCCATGCAGCAGCCAGGAGAATGAGAAAGAGTAACAATAGTTCAAATCACATTTCTACTGTTCCAACCTCAGACTCTATAGATGACAAAATTGCTGTGCGCTTGCTCTCCACAAAAGTTAGGATTGTGATAATTTCATAAAGTTAATTGGTATTTTTTCTCCTCTCAATGCTTTTGAACTATTAAAATGAATAGATATTACTTGTTCCTTAAAAGTTATAACTAACTAAAACATAAATCAAACCATTTTGGAAGTTTATTTAAGATGATATATTTTAAAATCTCTAGGCTGTTGATCTACTCAACAATACATATTGTTCAATAACTTTTGGATTTATGGCTAATTATTCACAGTTAAATTCAAGAATGTGGCCTCTAAATATTGTTTTCACATAAATTTGAGAGATTACTTCAGTCTTATTTCTTGATTTTTATTGTGGACAAATTTTCTACTTAATTTCTACTTAAATACTTATTTCTACTTATTTTCTACTTAAATACAATAATTTTAATAAACCATTTCATCTATCTCTCTATGTAAATCATCTCAGGTGTAGATAACATTTATATATATTTTTTATATCTATAATGTCAAAAAATCTCATGGATTATATTATTCATAGATACATATTAAAATTTAATATTGCTTGTCCTTTCAAAGATAGGATAACCAATTAGTCTTCCTAAATGACTGTTTATGTTGATTTTTCGTGTGTTCATTATATACATTGTCTTATTTAATTCCATGATTTGTTACTTGAAGCAAACAGCTTTATGACTACTATATAGCTACTAGGGCTACAAACTAAACATTGGTCTCAAGTAATTTTTTTAGGCAAGCTGTCCTAGGTATCCTGAAGCATCAGAACAGAATTTTATGTTCTGAACCTATATGTGAAGGTTTTTTAAAAAATAAAAATAGAATTTCAATTATGTACACAGTTTAATTACTTTTGTTGTGTGAATATAATTTTTTTCTGATTTCTGTCATTACTATTGGCTTTATCTAATTTTTATAATGAAGTTCACATTTAAGGATAGTTTTTGACTATGATGCTGAAAAGGAGATTGCTGATATACTACTGCCATATTTTCCATTCTGCTTTCTGTGAATGAAGACTCATTTTTCTTAGTAATAATTTTGATACGATAGCATCACGTCAAAGTTTTAAAACTGAACCCAAGTTATGCATAAGAAATTAAAAAATGAAGAAAAGATCTTGTAGTGACGATCAGCATTCTAAATAGCACTATTCATTGTTTGCCATTGCTCAGTAACTTTCTTTCTCTCTTTTGTCTCCCAGTATAAAATATATTTCATTATGCAAAATTTTGAAAAAGTGATTTAGTAGACAGTCAATATGATTTATTATTCATCTTTAATTTAATCAAATATTGTAAATTCAGAAAACTAATATTCTGAAAATGTGGTTTGGATCCTTTTCTCTACTTTCACCAAAACAATTACATCGACATAAACAACATTTAGATGGTTCAACATGCAGTAGACAAATTACTGACTTCCATTAAAGTCAGTTTATGACCCTCTTGAGCAAGACATCTTTGCTGCAAACTATTGTGATACCCAATTTGAGACTTAGCATTTTTCTACTTCAGTTGTACTGCATATCCCCTTAGGTAATTCTATCTGTGCTACTTACATAAATCAAGATAATTCTGTGATATGGGTGTATATTACAGTTTTTTATGTACTTATTACTTGGAGACTGATGCTTCTGAAACTTTTTCTTAACCACAATGTCAACTGACAGCTTGCCCGAAGGGTTTCTTTTATTGAGAAGCAATGACTAGAGGCTGTATTTTATTTTTGTAGCCTCAGAAATGCATTTGTAAATTGATTAAACTGAAATGCATATATCTTATTACTAGAAAGGAAAAACATATTCCTAACAGACTCTGCTAGCATAGCTTTGGGCTTCAGTTATAGAGGTTGAATAAAATATATAAATATTAAGTGGTGTATTAATTTGGATATCTTAAAAAACAATGCAAAATAAATTATTATCCTCAAAGGAGGCAGCACTCAAAAGAAGATGATAGATTTTAGGAAGAGTAATCAAAGTATATTTTTCAGGACTTTTCATTTAAATCAGAAACACAGACACTAACATTTCTGATAACTAGAGGATCGTGCCTATATTTGAACTAGCATTCTATAATGTGAAGGATAAACTGATAAAAAGTATTTAAGAACATTCTAATACTCTGCATATAGTTTATACTTTATATCTACATAGTTATTTATCATTACCTGAACATATTTCACAAAATGCAAGCAAGCAAATACAAATAAAGAAGAGTTATACGTTAAATCATATCTTGTTCATAAAATGTAGGGTACCTACAAACAATCAAAGAAACTGGAATACGAGTTAGACTGGAATACAAGTCTACAATTGAGATAAAATGAAAAGGAACAAATTGGCAGAAGTAAACCAAAATGATCTAAATTTAATAAAAACTGTATGGTAAGCCGGGCTCGGTGGCTCAGCCTGTAATCCCGCGCCTTTGGGAGGCTGAGGTGAGTGGATTGCCTGAGCCGGCGGGTTTGAGACCCGCCCGGGCAGCGAGACCTCATCTCTACAATAAATCAAAAAAATCAGCCGGGCGTGGTAGCGCATGCCTGTAATTCCGGCTACTCGGAAGGCTGAGGCGGAAGGATCGCCGGAGCCCAGCAGGCGAGGCTGCGGTGGCCGGGAGCGGCCACTGCACTCCAGTCTGGGCGACAGAGTGAGACTCCAAATAAAAAAAAAAAAAAAAAACTGTATGGTAAAATTTTGATCTCTGGCACAGAAGCAGATGAAAATGAACATTGCTTGTTAGTCACTGAGAGAGATTTGAGTTAACTTTGTTGTAATTATTGAAACAATTTGAAAGTACACTGAAGTATCGAAAAGCAGATGAATTGCTAAAGAAAATGTTGTATATACATCTAATAGAATATTATTTATTCTATAAAAAAAAAGAAAATTCTGGCACTTGCAACAGCATTGATGAACCTGGGAGACATTACACTAAATGAAATAAGCTAGACACAAGAGAGACACTGGATGATTCTGCTTCTGTGAGTCATCTATAATTGTCACATACAAGCAGAGAGTACAAAGTGGACAGTGGTTGCCAAGTTTGAGGGGTAAAGAAAGTGAGGATTTTTTTTTTTTTTTTTTTTTTTGGTTAAAGGATATAAAATTTCCAGTATGATCAGTTGATAAATTCTGGAGATCTGCTGTGCAATATACAACCTATAGCCATCAATACCGTGTTGTACACTTCAACATTTGTTTTAAGAGTAGTTGTCATGTAAGTGTTCTTAAAATAAAGGTGGGAAAAGCACAAGGAAACTTTGAGAGGTGTTTGAAGACTCTATTACTTTGATTGTGATGCTGGTATCATGACTGCAGGTGTCCAAACTTAATCACATTGCAAACATCAAATATGTGTAGTACTTTGTATATCAATTATATTGCAATAAGGCTGCAAAGAAAAGAAAAAGAAGGAGAAATTATAGAAATAAGAGCTCAAAATCTGAAGCCCAGAGGGAAGTATTACACACCAAGGCATGAATTTAATAGCTTAACTAAATAGAAGTTATTTAATAATATGAGAAGTACAAAAAAGACAGTATGCACAGGGAGGTTTTGAAGGCAGTACTTTTCTAAAGTTAATGTATAAGCAGAATGAGGATCTAAAAATATCTTATGATATTATTATCAATGTTTATTTTCAGGTAAGCTTTTGTCCACCCAGCTTTGACAAGCACATTTCTTTTCAAAGTATTTATTTTTGTCCTATGGAATTTTTATAATTTAATGAGGGCTATATATATTCTTTTTTGCTGTGGAACAATTTGGAATTTAACAATCAATGGTAATATAGATGATATTAACACCTCATCAGAACAATTTTATGCTGTTATTTTATTTGATTATTTAAAGTACTATACTTCTATTTTGGAAACCATTAAACGAAAATGTTTTAATGCAGATGTCTCACACTATATGAGGTTGCAAGGACATATGAAATATTCAGTAAATACACACAACTCAATTTAAACATTTTATAGTTTTTATAAAATTGATGGTCTATAATGTCAAAGGCAGCAGTATGGTTTGGTCCTGGATAAAAGTGTTTTTTTTATCAAGTGATATGGTGCTAATAAACATTAGAAGGTATTTTGTGCTTGGATGTCAAGTACTGAGAAATGATACTATGCCCTCAGATATGTTCTTAATATTAGTTGACTGATAAAGTCACTGCGGTTGGCATTTATTGCCATGAACTATAGTACTCCACTTTATCACTCAGACTAGATCACAATGTTCCAACAGCTACAATCTGTTAACTCTCATCCAAATAGCTAAAACGCCCTTACTGGAAGCATTACTTGCCTCTGAAGGTTCCCTAGCATTTTTGGAGATTTTATAAACCTTGGTAAAACTCAATACCATCTCTTGGATTGATATTGAATAAATAGTGAAATAAAGAGAAAAAAATTTTTTTCTTTCTTTTCCACAAAAAAACTGAGTCATTTATCCTACAATATCTGTAAGAGTTTTATACATATTTCAGTAAAAATAAATAATTATAATCTAATAAGACTGACCTTTCAAAATACTGAAGCATAATGTGCTCATTGCAATGGATGACAAAAAAAAAAGAACAAAATAAAATTCAGCACTCTCTCCCTTCTTTCCCATTTTGCAAGGAGAAAATATTAACTATGTAGTATGCATACTTTCAAGTAATTTTCCATGTTCATTATATCATATCTGCATAAAATTTTTTACAGCCATGCCAGTTATTATAAATATTACTCTACAATTAGCTTCTTTTAATGAACATTATATTAATATATAAAGGTATATTTTTATTTAATGGTTGTATAGAACCATATATTTATGGATATGCCATGATTTATTTAACCATTCTCCTATTAATGGGTATTTAGGATGCTTTGATTTTTATTTTAATTTTTTCATTTAAAGATGTAGGGTACAATTCAGAGTTAGGCATACAAATGTTCATTATGCAGGTATCTTTGTTGATAAGGTGTGTCCCCATTCTCCTGGCAGATTTCCACTACTGCCTATCCCACCTCCATCTCCCAGCCCTCCCCCCACCAGAAGTTTCCTGCTACTGCCAATCCTTTTCTTATAGTATTACGATAACTGTCCAAGTTCTGCTTATGAGTGAGAACATGTGATACTCAGTTTTTTGTTTCTGTGCTAGATCACTCAGTATTATAGACTCTAAGTCCATCCAAGTTGCTGTGAAATTCATAATTTTGTTCTTCATTTTCGTTTTTTTGTGTGGCTATTGTGAAAGGGATTATGCTTTTTATTTAGGTTTCTGTTGGTTTATTGTTGACGTGTAGAAATGAGACTGCCTTTTGCACATTGATTTTATACCCTGAGACTTTGCTAAATTTCTTTATCATTGCACGGAGGTTTTTGACAGATTCTCTTGGGTTTTTGAGGTATAGAATTGTGTCATCTGCAGAGGGATAACTTGACTTCCGTTTTCCTACTTGGATATCACTGATCTGCTTCTCGTCTGATTGCTTTAGCTAGGACTTCCAAAACTATGTTGAAAAAAAAGGGTGAGAGTGGCCATTCTTTTCTTGTTCCAGTTTTCAGGGGAAATGGTTCCACTTTCTGTCTGTTTAGCAGTATGCTGGCTGTGAATTTCTCATAGATGGCTCTTACTATTTTGAGGTATGTTTCATCTATGCCTAGATATTCAAAGGTTTTTATCAGGAAGGGGTGCTGAATTTTATCAAAAGCTTTTTCCATGTCTAATGATATAAGCATGTGGGGTTTTTTTCTTACATCTGTTGATGTATTTATTTATGATTATGTTCTTATAAATGTTGAACCACCCCTGCATCCCAGGGATGAAGCATACTTGGTCATGGTGGATGATTGTTGAGATGTGCTAGGATGTTTTTAAGAATTTTAGCATCTATGTTCATCAAAGATATTGGCCTATAGTTTTCTTTCTTTTGGGGATCTTTACCTGGAATTGGTATCAATGTGATATTAGCATCATAAAATGATATGGGGAGGTTCTTTCTCAATTCTGATTTTCTTCTTTCTTTCTTCTTTCTTCTTTTTTCTTCTTTCTTTCTTCCTTCTTCTTTCTTTTTTCTTTCTTTTCTTTCTTTCTTTCTTTTTTCTTTCTTTTTTCTTTCTTTTTCTTTCTGTTGTTCTTTCTTTTTTCTTTTTTCTCTTTCTTTCTTTCTTTCTTTCTTTCTTTCTTTCTTCTTTCTTTCTTCTTTCTTCTTTCTTTCTTCTTTCTTTCCTTTCTTTCTTTCTTTCTTTCTTTCTTTCTTTCTCTTTCTTTCTTTCTTTCTTTCTTTCTTTCTTTCTTTTTTTTTTTTTTTTTTTCTTCTTTTTTTTTTTTTTCTTTTTTCTTTCTTTCTTTCTTTTTTCTTTCTTTCTTTTTTTTTTTTCTTTTTCTTTTTTTTTTTTTTTCTTTTTTTTTCTTTCTTCTTTCTTTTCTTCTTCTTTTTTTTTTTTCTTCTTTCTTTTTTTCTTTTTTTTTCTTTCTTTCTTTCTTCTTTCTTTTTTCTTCTTTTTTTTTCTTTTTCTTCTTTCTTTCTTTCTTTCTTCTTTCTGTACTCATCTGTCGCTCAGACTGGAGTGCAGTGGCCGCTCCCGGCCACCGCAGCCTCAACCTGCTGGGCTCCGGTGATCCTTCCACCTCAGCCTTCCCAGTAGCTGGAACTACAGGCATGCACTACCACCGCCCGGCTAATTTTTTGATTTATTGTAGAGATGAGGTCCCACCAAGTTGCCCAGGTGGGTCTCAAACCCGCAGGCTCAGGCAATCCACTCACCTCAGCCTCCCAAGGTGCGGGATTACAGGCTGAGCCACCGATCCCGGCTTCCTGGAATACTTTCAATAGAATTGGTGTCAGTTCCTCCTTGTGTGTTTTGTAGAATTCTGCTGGAAAGCCATCTGGTCCAGGGCTATTTTGGTAGGTAGTTTTCTTATGACATTGTCAATTTCTTGGATTGTTATTGGCCGATTTCTTCTTGTTTCTACCTGGGGAAGTTGCGTGATATCAGAAAGTACCCCATTTCCTTTAGGCTTTCAAGTTTCTTTCCATTTAAATGTACATAGTGGTCTCCGACAATCTTTTGCATTTCTTCGGAATCAGTTGTGACTTGAACTTTCACATTTCTGATTGTGTCTATTTGGACTTTTTCTCTCTTTTTCTTGGTCAGTCTAGCTAGGGGACCATCAGTCTTGCTTATCCTTTCAAAGAACCAGCTTTTTGTTTGGTTGATTTTTTTGTATTATCTTTTTGTCTTCTATGTCCTGAATTTGGGCTTTTATTTTGGTGATATGGATTCTTCTGCTGAAATTTAGGTTTTGGTGGTCTTGCTTTTTGACTCCCTTAATTGTTTGGTAGGCTGTTAACTTGTGATCTTTCTATTTCCTTCATGTGTGTTTGTAGAGGTATGAATGCCCCTGTTAGTACTGTTTTCATGGTATCCAAGAGATTTTGGTAAGATGTGTCTTCACTTTCATTTGTTTCCAGGTATCTTTTAATCTCTGTTTTGATTTCCATGTTGACCCAGGAGTTGCTAAGCATCATGCTTTTAGTGTCCATGTCTTTGTGGGTTTGGGGGGAACTTTATTGGTGTTAATATTTATTTTTATTCTACTGTGGTCTGAGAAGATGTGTGGGAGTATTTCGATCTTGTGAAATTTGTGTATGTTGATATATGTCCGAAATGTGATCAATCTTGTATTTTGTTTCATGTGGTGATGAGTAGAATGTATATTCCATGGCTGTTGGATGGAGTGTTCTGTAGTTATCAATTAAGTCCATTTGGTCAAGCATCAAACTGAGGTATTGGATCTTTTGTTGATTTTTTGTGTTGATGTTCTGTCTAGGATTGTGAGTATGGTATTTAAGTCCCCAGTTATGATAGTGTTAGACTCAATATCTTTTTTAATTTACCTAGAAGTTGCTGTATGAAAGTTGGTGTTCCTATTTTGGGAGCATTTATGTTTAGGATGGATATTTCTTGATGGATTGAACTTTTTATCATTATGTAGTGACCTTCCATATCTTTTTTAATGGCTCAGAGAGTGTTTTGTCTGACATTAAAATCACAACTCCTGCTTTATTTTGTGTTATATTCACCTGAAATTTTATTTTACCTCCTCTTTGAGTTTCTGAGTGTCCTTTCTGGTGAGATGCATCTCTTGAAGACAATATATTGTTGCCTTATGATATTGTATTCAATTTGCCATTCTATATCTTTTCATTGGTGCATTTAGTCCATACACATTCAGGTTAATTACTAAGATGTGAGAGTTTATACCTGTTATGAGGTTTTTATTGAGTTTGTTGTTGTTGTTACTGCTGTTTGTTTGTTGTCTTTTGATTTTTGTCTTCGTTCATGTGTGTTTTCATTCTTTTTTCTGCATTCTTGGGAAGAGTGTTGTCATTCTTTTTTTCCCTTTCTTCTGTGTTTAATACGTTCTGAAGTATTTCTTGTAGAGCTGGTCTGGAGGCAGTGTACACTCTTAAGGATTGAATGTCTGAGAATTTTAATTCTCCATCACTTATGAAGGTTAGGTTAGCTGGGTAGGTAATTTTTGTTTTAAATTGCTTATCTTTGAGAACTTTGAAGATCAGTCTCCAAGTTCTCCTAGCCTGAAGTGTTTCTGTAGACGAGTCTGCTGCCATTCTAATTGATCTTCCAGGTAGATAGTCTGGCCTTTCTCTCTTGCTGCCTTTAGAAATTTTTCTCTTATATCTACTTTGTGTAGGCTAATTACCGTGTGTCTAGGAGTTGGCCTTCTCTTTTGTTGTCTTACAGGAGTTCTCTGAATCTCTTGTGTTTGAATGGTCACATCACTTATGAGATGAGGGAAGTTTTGTAGGATAATTTCATGGTATGTTTGTTCCAGCGTGGTCTCTGTCTCTCTGTCTGCCTCAGGAATTCCACTTAATCTTAGGTTCAGCCTCATCACTTGGAGATTTTGTTCTGTGTTTTTAAACTTCTTTTCTATGTTTTTAATTGTTTGAATTAGTTCCGTATTTTGGTCCTCAATCTCTGAGGTTCTTTCTTCTGCTTGGTTAATTTTGCTTTCTGTGCTTATCAGTTTGTTATTTATTTCATTCATTGTATTCTTTATTGCTGTTATCTCAGTTATCCATTTCTTCCTTCTTTCCTCTTATGTCTCTTCCTTTCTATTTATTCTCTCCATTAATATCTTTATATTTGGGTTTGTGGTTTGAGGCTAGTTATTCAGGGGGCTCTTCACTGTCTGAGTTCTGAAGTCTGTACTCTCAGTGACTGAACTTCCAGGGGCTATATGAGACCCATATTCTTTCTTTGGATTTTCTTCATTTGTGCAGATTTTCTCCACCTTTTTAAACCTCTTCTCTAATTCTATAGTTCAGGGATGGGGAAGTAGCTTTTTCTTCTGTTTCCTCAATCCCTTATTCTTTCTTATGAAGATCCTGTGGCTTTGTTCAATTCTGAAACAAAGTGAAACAAAGGGTGGTGGGGTTGTACATTTGCAGTTTTGAGATTTAATTGAGCGGAGTGCTGTGGTTCAGAAACTATCTGCAGATCCTAGTATCTGCTGACATCTGTGTGGGGCCCCTGGAATCCATTTCCCATTGCCTTACAATCTGTCTGTTCAGTGGGGTTATTAGGTTTGTCCTCTGAAAGCAAAGAGAGGTAAGAAAAAGGAAAAGAATAGAAAAACAAGGAGGGGAATGATAGGAAGGTGGTAAGAGAGAAGAAGAAGTGGGAAAACAGACAGGTGTGCCAATTAACAGATGAAAAGAGATACAAACAAAGACAGAAAGATAAAAAAACACACAGACAATCATACAAACACACAAAACCAACAACCCCCCCCATTGCTGACCTCTTCCTCAAAAAGAGGAAATCTAGGAAAAAAACAGTAAAATAACAGAAGCAAAGCAAGTATGAAAACGTAATCAAAAACAGAAAGAAAGAGAGAAGATAACAAAACTAAAACAGAAAAACAAAGAACAAACCAAGCAGAATAAACAAACAGTCAAAAACAAAAATTACTCTGGGGCAGTTTCTGTAACTTCATCTTTTTTTCATCTCAGTTCTGCAGCCCTCCCCTCTGCTCTCAGTGCAGGCTGATAGGGTTTCTCTCAGCATGGCTCAGATGTCCCACAGTTTACTGTGGGAGGAAGGTGGATCACATCTGGACTCACCTGGCTTGCTGCCACTGTTGTCAAGTCTCCCACCCAAACCTGACATGTCTGTGCGTGTTTAGCATGGGGAACGTGTGTCTTTATCTCAGAAGTTTTATGAGATAACCTCTAGGTCCCAGGTTGGAGGTTGGGTGGGGGTGAATGGGGCAATGCAGGTTTCTGCCTGGTCCTGGGACAGAGAAAATGGCTCTGACCAGCATTTCCTCACTGGTGGTGGGGCTTTTCTCCAGCTACTTTTCTCCCTAACCTACTCTCTCCACAGATCCAGCTACTCTGTTGTTACAGGTGATGGTATGGGGCAGGCATCAGGTGATGAGGATCAGCTGCATTCAGCAGTCTTTTCTCAGGAAAGCCCAATAACAGCAGATGATCCTGCACATTGGTGGCTCCAATCTCATGGTGGTAGGGGGTTGCAGTCACGCCAGGAGGAGAGCTCCAGGTGCATGAACCCAAGTCTCCCCTTAGACAGACTTTCACTTACCCATGGGCACATACCCACTCATGCAGATAGTCTTTTTTTTGAGTTGGAGTCTCACTCTGTCGCCCAGACTGGAGTGCAGTGACCGCTCCCGGCCACCGCAGCCTCAACCTGCTGGGCTCCGGCGATCCTTCCGCCTCAGCCTTCCCAGTAGCCGGAATTACAGGCATGCCTACCACGCCCGGTTGATTTTTTGATTTATTGTAGAGATGAGGTCTCGCTGCTCAGGCGGGTCTCGAACCCGTGGGCTCAGGGAATCCACTCACCTCAGCTTCCCAAAGGTGCGGGATTACAGGCTGAGCCACCGAGCTGCAGATAGTCTTTATGGACACTCGCTTTTGGGGAGACTCTCAAAGTCCAACCAGTCCCATAGCCATCTTGCTGGAAATCCCACTTTGATTTGTTTTATCATTTCAAAAACTTCTTCAGAAAATATGTTTGAATACATATATTTACATGACTTTTTTCTGTATTTTATTACAAAGTGACATTGTTGACTATAATAAAATATATATTTTAGTTTTAGATTCTGCCAGATTTTTTTGCAAAAGGTTGATATTATTGATATTTTTTCATGAAAAACGTGTGAGTGCTCAATTTGATTACTCTCACTGACATTAAATGCTATTAATCTTTAATTTATTTCCAATATGAACAATGAAAATTATTTATCACTGATTAGCTTTTCTTGGATTAATAAATTGGTTGATATCTTTTAATATACAATACTTTTATTGAAAATTTGAATTGATGATCTCATCTACTTTTTATTTTTGTCATAGCCTATATCAACTTTTCTATTTGATTATGGCTTTACTTATGAATTTGCAGTATATACTGGTATATTAAAATATTTTATTTGTTTATATTAGAATGTTTTATATGTTTTAGTTATTTTCTTCTAGTTACCTCATATTTTTCTGGCTTGTTCTGACACTTGGATGTTTTAAACTTCTTATACTCAAACTATTATAAATTTTTGTTTTATTTTTGTCTCCTATTTTTCAAAATGACTTTCTATTTTTTTTTATTTGGATTTTAACCTTTATAGGATTTACTTTCACATTTGGTATGACATAGCAATTTAACTTGATTTTTGTTCAAAAAGATAGTTAATAATATCCATCTGGTAATTAATTGTTATTTTAATTATATACTTTCAAAGTTTTAAACTAATGGACATAAATTAATTCCAACATGTGAATAATATAAAGAGATTAATGCTTTATTAGGCATTTTTTAGCATATTACTTCATTCTTTTGCATTCTGACTTCCAGAGTCCTGAAATATTTACTATTCTTTTTAAAAAAAGTATGTCAATCTGATTTTTTTTGTTTGGGTGTTATCTGGGGTGGAGAAGGGAGCAAAGTCTATGCGTGTGTGTATGTGTGTGCTGTGTGTGTGTTGATAGGTTTCTCTGCTTTTTTTTCCTTCACATTTGAACTGCTACAGATTCTAACAGTATAAAGGGTTATGCCCCATATAGATTTGTATCAGAAGGTTTCCTTTGCTGTTCTCTTTGTGACATTGTAAATATCTCCTGGCTACAGTAGTACAGGTGATTATTGATGAACCAATTCAAGAATTCTCTGTGAAGACTGTGAAATCCAATATTAAAAGTTAGAAATGTGATGAGTTTGTCAGAAATTGGCAGCTAACACACCTTATATTTTTGTTTGTTTTATTTTGTTTCAAAGTGATATTGGACATACAGAAATATATTAATTGACATTTGTCTGTTCATGACCTGATTCATTGCCAATAATAATCAGAAGGTGCAGCATGTCTTGTTCTCGACTACAAAAACATGCAAAATATTTATTTTTATAACAGTAGTCTCACATGGTAAAACTTAAAGTATGAGCTCTCCAAAACACCTTGTTGCAATTTTTGTGTAATATTTTAATTCAATTCTGAGTTTTCTCTTTTCTAGTGTAAATAATTTTGTTTACTTAAAGTTTTTGTCTGATGCTATTTTTCTAAGTAAATGTTCATTTAATATGGATGTTAACTGTTAATAAAATGAAGGAAGGACACTTGCCAAATATTCAATAAGTATTTATTGAGCATCCACAATGTGCAAGATTCCATGCTACATGATCAGAGTGCTTTAGGAAAAAATGTAAAGGTAGAGCACTTACACTTTTGTAGCATATTTAAATCAATAAAATTTACTTAAAAACAATTATATGAAAACTAATTGTATGAATCATATTCAAGTCTTATATTTTAGATCATGTGTGGGTAGGAATACTGCTTTCATTGGTCTTACCAACCCCAGTAAAAAACTGTAACATTCAGAGAAGTTGGCAAATGTTTACTGAAAGCACATTTCATGAATTACCATAATTATAAAATGGATTTTAAAATACAACTGCATTGAATATTTATAAATTATCTGAATCTGTTAATTCTCTTGATATCCATATGAAGAAAATAATTATTTTATACCAATTGAAAACATTAAGAAAAATGATCTAAATTGCTCATTCAAAATCAACACCCAACTTTAAAATCTAAATATTGATCATTTAACCTAGTCAATCACAAGTGCTTGAATAAAAGTAGAATCTCTATTATATAGAAAATTTTTGTGCATTCGAAGTTTACTGTTTAAAAGATATATTTTGCTGCAAATAGGAAGGAAGAATGAAGGTTGTGACAATTCATACAGAATGCAGTCTTTTAAAATCCAGCTATCCTAAACCTGTTTCTCTGTACACAATTATTTTTCTATTTTGTTCAAGTCTATTCACAAAGATATTCATGAAAAAACAATCAATCATTGTAAGAATACAAGATGTTTTAATGTAAAATCAGGATTAATTCAACACAATATTCTTCAAATCTGAATTGATATATTTAAGGGAAAAACATGTAATCATATAAAAAATATTCTGAGATAAATATTCTAATAGAACCACATTTGCTGTGAAAAGGAAATACTTTAGCAAAATATTTGAAATTCAAAAAAATATTAAATTGAACCAACATACAAATAAACAACCTTAAAGTGGCATTACATTTTACAGGTGATAGTTTAGACATATTTTTAATAGAATCAGGAATAGAATAATGCTTGGTATCATAATTTCCATTTAATGTGGTAGGTTGTGTGTGTGTGGTATGAGAGGGCTTGGGTAGCAGATTCTGGCCTATCTTAATAAATCTAGAAAAAATAAATGCATGATATAAAAAAATTTGAAAAAGAAACAAAATTATCATTATTTATAAATAAAAAAACCTTACAGAATGTAGATCATTGGAGATAAAACTGTTAAAAGCAAAGTTTTTCATCATAAGTTGATATGCAAACATCAAAACAGTTTGCAATCATAATAAATGAGAAAGTGAATTTTAAAAGATCTCATATAAACATAAAATTATGAAGTACACCAGAATCAAGCTTTTGTTCCAAATTATAAAATTACACATACTAAAGTACATAAAAAACTAAATGAATGAAGAAATATACCATGTTCGCGAATAGCATTGCTTAAAATTATGAATGTTTCAATTATTCAAAAAATAACCAATAAACTTATACATTTCCATTCAGAATGTCAACAGCATTTTTACAGCTCTAGCCTAGCTGCTGTGAAACTATGTATGCAACAGGACAAGCAAAATGTACAAGTGGCAAAAATAGGCAAGAAAATATGGAAGTATAACGGTGGTAAGATCTTTTAAAAGAGTGCAGGCTAAAGAAACAGAGATTTATTCAGAGATACCAAACATAAGTCACCCCCAGGGAAAGAGAAAGCCATGAGAAGGGGTTACTCTCTTTTTTATCTCATGCTAAATGGGGAGTAAACATTCCATTCCCTGTGGTGTGAGACTCACTGGACCTGATATCTGATTCTCACCAGGGGAAGGGAGAAAAAGAAATGCTGTGGCTGTAGCATTCTTCACACTGTCTTCATTTAGTGCTTGCTAAACTCCACTAAGGGTATTACTTTTATTCTGTAATAGTTATAGCCAGTACTGCCAGTGTCTTAATTTTGTTCTGTCAGAAAAGACTGATATGATAAATTATAAAAGTCCAATTTAGTATATATGTATAAACATATGTTTAAATAAACAGAATTAGAAATACACAAGTTTAAGGAAACCAATCAAGCTTATACATAATCTCATGTCCTCTGAACATATGCCTGTGAAAGATCACTGTCATCATCCTTCCAAAATACCTTTTATGTTTGTTTGTTTTGTGACTATTTCAATGTTTAATTTAGCATCTGCCACATTGTGACAATTTTATTATGTAATAATTCTGTGAAATGAGTTCCTTAATAACACATTCTTGCTTGTATCCATTCACATAACTCACTAAGAACAGGACAGTGTTTAACTTGTCTGTATGTCATGTCTTCTAGCCATGACTTTTTATGAAAAAATATAATATAGTCTTTTCGTTTCTTTCAAAGATATTCAGGTAAATCTTCCCAAAGAGAATATTCTTGAGGCAAAATTCAAGCTTCCTTGCATTGCCTTGGAGAATTTTTTCTGTAGCATTCCCTCAACATGAGTAATAGATTCTTTTTGGAAAGTGCCACACCAATTGTTACACAACCTACCTTTTTGCTTCAAGTAATAATATTGTTTCTAGCTTCAGAATTATTTTTGCCTAATAATTTTCTCTTTATTTTTAGTTGTATTTCAAATTATTTATCCAAACATAGCAACTACAAAATTCTTCCGTTCGTTTCTTTGACTTCTCATAAATGCAAGTAAAATGAGGAAAAAAAAATGTACTCCTTTGATTCATTTTTATTAAAGTATATGTTATAATGAAAAGGAAATAATAAAAATAATGCTATTGCCCCTTGAAGAACAATGCTAGAGGAATCACAGGACAAATCATTCCAGTGAACAAAACTTCAAGACTGAAATACTATCCTATAGATGTAAATTCAACTAATTGAAATCGTTGGGCATCTGGTGACTCCAAAAAAATTCGATATAATATTTTTGCCTTCAGTTCTTCCTATTCATTTAACAAACTAAGCAAAATGTACAGTGCAATCTTGCATAAAGGAAAAAACATAAAAATCATTGACTGAGTTACCCTGTGGATTTGATAAATTATCCATCAGGATTCAATACCAGGAACATTCTCTCCCTGTGTCCTTTCCTGGAAATAACACACAGGAAACAAAAAGAGCATAAGAGAAATTCGATTTTTTCTTCTACTTGATTACTTTCTTTAACCTCTCTATCTCATCTTAATCCTAGGATCCTTTAACCTTTTATTTTTTAGGACTCGATAAATAACTTTCTCATTTTTTAACATTTTAAAAAATAGCGTATTTCTGGTATGTTATTCCATTTATCACTTTGTGGCATTTTCTGGCTATGGAAAGAACAACCTATGCAAAGCTCAGAACTAACCTTTAGCTACGTTTTACCACTTTATAAAAAATCTGGTTCCTTTTTATATTGTTATGAATTAATTTTTGAGTGATTTTCTTGATTAGCAACTTGGCACGTTGTTAACAAATGTGTAAAAAATACAGTATTGATAAAAATAGAATGACATCAAAGTAATTTCAATATTGGGAAATGGAATGGGCTACCTATATTTATTCCAATCCAACACCATTACTCCATCACTGTCTGACAAGAATCTGGATAAATGTCTTTTGTTTCTTAACTTTGATGCAAGAATAGGTCACACTTAGAAAACATTATTCACTGTATTTTAAAGACATAAAATCATGTTTTATATTATTTAAGATATAAAATCACTACTAAGTAAGAAATTCATGGCTTGAAAAACAATAAACAGTGAACTGTGATTCAAGTCAAAATCCTCAGAGAAACAAAAACACAACTTAATGGATTTACATGTTCTAAAACATTTAATCATTACTTTACAATTTTTAGTCACCCATTATAAACAAAAAGATTTTTATTATATCCATAGAGTAGAGACCTCTGGTATCAAATGCAGGCAAAATTTGACTGTGGCTTGTAGCATTCAAACGTAAGCTAAACAGTTATGCCTTCATTCTCATCGAAATCAGTGAACTGTAGTTCCCCAAGGCAAAGGTCTTGCCTTATGATGTTTCTAAAGAGTGAGAGAGAGGAAAAACATCAGCAACCAGGAGCTCTCTTCTCTGAAATGTTTCATTAATCCAATGGCAAAATTGGCAAATATTTAGGTCCAATTCTGCTGTCGTATTTTCTTGTACTTCACCTTATTTCTTTCTAGGCTATTTCTTTACAATAGAAAATTAATCGTTATGTTTTTGCAGCGTCACAAATGCTAGTGGATACTGCCATTAGTCTTTTGTGGTATATTTTTTATTTTCCCAAAACCAAATCATTAACACTAAAGATAATATGGTATCCACCCTTTATCTCTTGATTGAAATTATACATGCTTTAAAGTATTAAGGGCCTGTTCTTTTTCTCCCAATTTAAAGTGCTTTATACAATATTATGTTGTGTATCCTTTCATTACTCCAAGTCTTTGTTAAATTCTTATATCCTTATAGCCACAAAATGTTTAATAAAATCCACAACCATAATCAAATGTGAGAACTGACATAAAGCCTCTGAAACAATCTGTTAGTATGTCATTGTAATTACCCTGATAATTATCACCTTTATTTGTTTTCCCACTTCCACAAAATAATTATGAGATCAGAATTTTTTTTCTATTTTTAGCTTCACAATTTAAAGTTTTATATTTTCTCAATATCTTTGTCATTCCATTCTGTCAAAACTTCAGGAAACAAGGCTGTAGTTTTAGCCCATAGATGACTGAACGCAATTTTTTTCCTGTTTTCCTAATTCTTTAGTTTACTGTTTGAGAAGGTCTCTCTCTCTCTCTCTCTCTCTATATATATATATATATATATATATATGCACACATCATTCATGGAAGTTCCTTTTCATAGGAATCTAGAACACACCATATTTAAATTGCAGAAGATTTCTTATATTCTAGTTTAAATAAGTATTTGAAATCAATTAAAAATTTTGGTCAATTTTTTTTGAGAGGAGGTAGAGAAAAAGTTTGACAAAGAAACAAATTGTTTTTTTTTTAGCCGGACTCGGTGGCTCAGCCTGTAATCCCACGCCTTTGGGAGGTTGAGGTGAGTGGATTGCCTGAGCCCGTGGGTTCGAGACCCGCCTGGGCAGCAAAACCTCATCTCTACAATAAATAAAAAAATCAGCCGGGCGTGGTAGCACATGCCTGTAATTCTAGCTACTTGAAAGGCTGAGGCGGAAGGATTGCTGGAGCCTAGCAGGTCAAGGCTGCGGTGGCTGGGAGCGGCCACTGCACTCCTGTCTGGGTGATAGAGTGAGACTCCAACTCAAAAAAAAAAAAAAAAAAAAAAAAAAGAAACAAGTTTTTTGTTGGGTTCCTTGTCTCCTATCCTAGAACATCTTCTCTTTTCAAACACTGCTGCTGATTTATCTGTTTTCTAGAAAAACTGCTTCAGTAAAAGATAAATGAAATGCATATGTCCTTGCAACATAGACATCTATGAGGCCTATTATCCTCCAAAAAAGTTTTAATGAATACCAATTTTTCCCATTATCTGGATTGTAATTGATATTTAAGAAGGATTCTAAATTAGTTACTTGGTACTTGCATTAAGGACCTTTTAAGATTGATCTTTATTTCTAATTATAATAAAACTTGACTCTGAGCATCTGTATAATTTTTGAGGCTGTTGCTATCTTGAAATAGTTTTGCCGTCAGAAAAATAATTATAATCAAAATATTTGTATCATATTGAAAAATGTGGGGCAACCCTTCGGGTCCCCTTCCACTGTGGAAGCTTTTCTGTCCTCTCAATAAATTCTGCTTTCTAAAAAAAAAAAAAGAAAAGAAAAAAATATGAACTAAAGTATTTTTATGGCTATTGCTAAAATTTCAGATAGCTTTTAATTCCAAAGCTACAGACCTTCTATACTCTATGTTTTGGTATTGGTTTTCAAATGCCAAATTCTGTTTGTCTTCAATTCTCTCTTTAGAAATGAATTCTTCACCTCAAATATGATTTGAGTGGATGACCTTCGATTAAGTTCTCTTTCTCTGCTTCTCTTACTGCAGTGCCAATATACTGGTAGCAATATAAAGGTTTTAGTAGCAATGTTTCCCTTGCATGTGATAAAACAGACAATAAAGATCAGCTTTCCCTAGATGACTGGCCAATACAAGCTTTAAAAGACTCTAAATGTGCTCTTCATTTAAGTTATCTACTAAAAATATACTCAGGGAGATCAACACAGACTCTTATTTTTTACAACTACATCAAGCATGTTCTAATACAGCATTGCATGAACATTTAGGGAAAAAATCACAGTACATCATTTTTACAAAAGCAAATCTAATAGTATTAGCAGTAGTAGTATTATAGTCAATATTTAATGAATAATTTTAATACCATTGCAGTATGTTATTTTTTATACATTATATTATTTTAACCCCAAAATAATACCTCTGAGGTAGATCTTATTATTCCTTTCTCTTTAAGATAAAAAAATCTTGTCTGAATTATTTACCTAGAAATTGTCACAGCTATGTGTCATACTTGGGTTTGTCTGTTGTATTCATGTTCCTAGTTACTATACTATATTATTTTAAGTATATTAGTTTTATTTGAGGCCATTGTTACTAGGATTTATTTCATGTTCTTTTCTTAAATATTTTATTTTCATCCAAACTTTGCTAGTCATCTATATTGATTAAAACTTCACCTATTATACTGTAATATATATTAATATTTTTGTTATTAATATGGACTGTGCTTCAATATGACACATATAATCCAATATTTTCTGTTTACTTTTTCTTTCTGTAACCATTGTTGTCAAGGACACAGCACATATTAAGTTCTTTCAATAAAGTCTAACGCAATGCTCAAACTTCCTGACAATACAAAATGTTGTTTCTGAAACACTGTTGGAAAATTTTGTAGTCACTGGAACATTCACAAGAAGTATATGCTGAATATCTTCCATTTATGCCTTCAGATCTATTCTCCCTTTCTCTTTCTGCTCTCTAACATGATTGGTTGGACTCTATGGATTATAGTAACAGGGTGCTTTTGCCATAATGACTTCTGATTGCTTCAGCCCATGAGTAACAGGAACGAGATTGGAGAGATGGAGGAGAGTGAGATTAGTGTACTTTATAAAAAATTGACCTTGTTTTTTAGAGCCATTTTAGGCTCACAGCAAATTGAACAAGACAGCACAGTGTTCCCATATAGCTCCTGTTCCCACACAAGCACAACCTAGGACTCTATAACATCCTGCACCACTGTGGTACATTTGTTACAATCAATGAACCTACAATTATCATCCAAAGCCCATAGTTTACATTAGTGTTCACTCTTGGAATTGCAAATTTTATGTGATTTTCACAAATGTATAATGGCGTGTATTCACCATTCTATCACACAGAATAACTTCATTGTTCTAAAAATTTTCCCTACTCCATTCATTCATCTCTCCCTCCCCTAACCAATGACAACCACTGAGCATTTTACTGCTCCCATAGTTTTCCCTTTTCCAAATTGGCACATACTTGGAATTATATAGTATATAGTCATTGCTCATTGGCATCTGGTAATATAAATGTAAGTTTCCTTTATGACTTTTTTGTGACTTAATATATCACTTTTTTAGCACTGGATAATATTCTATTGTCTTAACATACCATAATGTATTTATCATTTGCCTACTGAAATATATCTTGGCTGCTTCTAAGTTTTGGCAATAATAAATAAAGCTATTATAAGCAACTACTTGCAGGTTTTGTTTGTGCATAAGTATTTAATACTTGAGTAAATACCAAAGGAACAACTGCGGAAATGTATGGTGGAATATGCAAGAGTGTACTTCTTATTTGTAACTTTCTTTTGCAAGCAAGAAGACATTTCATGGTGACGTTTCTGGTTTATGGTTACTCCCTGTATCCCTTCAGTCCTGTAGGTTTTAACAGGTGTGCCACTCGCAACTCAGATTATGACACTATCCTTTGAGATACCTTCATAAGTAAATGTTCTTCCTCTTTCTAATGTTCATCTTTCTTGTCTCACACTAATAGAAAATGAGAAATTGAAAAAGACTCAATGCCTCTTTTTCAGCATGTTGCTTCTATTTCCATGTGTGAAATATTTAGAATAAAATACTGTAATGTAAAGATGACATCCTACTAGATTTTTAATGAAATAGTCTGCAATATAAGCTTCTTTTTAGTATACAAGTCAGGGGTGAAGTAGGGAATGAGGCACATTTACACCACAGTGTTTTCTCAGTAAAAATATCTAATGTCAAAGGTCATTCTCTACATAAAAATGATGATGGGGCTCCTTTTATAAGGGTTTTCTCTGTGCTGTTTGTTCTCAGCTGTTAGTTACCACCACCCCATTTGTTACCAACAGTCATGTGGAGAACTATTATTATCAATATTTTATACATTAGTAAACTAAAATTAGTTATTAGTCAAAGGTGTTTGTGTTTATTTCGATTCTTTCTTCTCTTTGTAAAATCTACGTATTTAATGTTTTGTACAACGCTTAGTCTAAATTCCAGACCGCTATATTTGGAAACAAAACTATGAGTTCCCACATATTTAAACCATTTTCTTTTCTTCCCATTTGTGTCCCCATCCGCCAGCTATATGTTCACTATATGAGCAGTGTAGGTCTATGGTACACCTCCTCTGTCTGTCCTCCCTGTGCCTGAGGGAGGCGCAAAGCTCAAGCCTTCTGCCACCCACTTTCAGATGTTCTTCCACTGCACTCTCTTCTTTCAGGAAACCATCTCTCTCTTGCATTAGATTAGCAATTTAATTATGAAAACTACTGATGGGAGACAGATTGCTTTTGGTGCTTCAGCAGTCTCAACCCACCTAAAGTGGAGGGTAGGGAAGATTGTAAAGACACCCAAAGCTGGTTATGATTATAAAATGGCACATTTGATAAATTCCTAAAAACAAAATTATCAAACAGTATTGAAGATTTAAACAAACACAAGAATATAATACAAATTATAACATCAGATTTATATAAATCAATAAAAGGCAGATGAAAAATGTCCACCGAGAATCAGAGAAGGCATTTGTCTTCAGGACTCATTCAAATATTAGAGTTTCTGCTTTCTTCTTGAATATTTAGACATTTTTCACATTTGGTTTCTCACTTAGACTCCAACCATAGATAGAGAGGTATAGAATTCTGATACCTAGAACACATTTGTAAAAGAGGCAAAGGAAGAAAATAATTACTTTGCCCAATTTTCACATAAACAGAAGCAGCATATGTAGATTTCTCTCAGTCTAGGCTCTCTATGGACTAGATTATGTTCTAAAATACAGTGAAAAACATGGGAAGCACAATTATTCCAATATAACTAAACTCACACAAAACATCATAAGAGATGAAAGAGAATTAACGACGCCTTGGATTATAAGAAAACTAGCGCTAATACAGTATTTAAGACTAGAAGTCAACAGGTTATACATAATTAGTAATTGCCACATGCAAACAGTAAAGCCCTAATGAATAAACATAATGAGATAAACAATTAAATCAAATAGTAGACTTGCACATGAGGGATAGCTAAGACTTAATTCAGATTTTTGGATCAAATTGTTGAACCATAAATTTATTTTACTTCCTACAATGAAGGGTTGTAGTTATTAGCCTTGGCAGAAGGAGAAACATAGCTACATTCTGAGATCATAGGAAAAGCTCTTTAATATACCATGCTTTTTATGCAGACATTGCCTAATATTAGGTCATATAAAAGTAATTACTCTTTGACTTATGACATACCTCAGAAATTTTAGTTTACCGTGACAGCCGAGTGCAGTATTTTTGTGTAGGAAAAACTAGGGATACGTTATCATAAATGTGGACCCCAGTAAAATAATAATTTATAATGCAAAGATTTATTAGCTCCATCTCCTAAATGGGTTCTCATGTATAGAATAGGGTGCTTTCATTTGATCTGTGTTATTAAGCAGCATATCATTTAATGAATTAAATCCACCTTCTATTTGTATTTAAAGGTCTTAGGAGTAGTGTTCCATTTTTCAAAAATATAATTTCACAGAGATATATATTATTTTAAGTTTATTGAATTAATTTGCCTTTAACTGATTGATTGACTTTTGAGGGAAACAGTAATTTAGGAACGACAGTATGAACAGTGTGACTTTGGAGTTTTGAAAGTATAATAGGATTTCAAAGGACAGGAAAAGAGAAAAATCAAACATTAGAAACAAAATACCTTTAGGTATGCGGAAGAATATCAAACAGACCAGATGAATAATACACATAGCTTATTTACCCATTTATTAGACATAGCCAAATATCTACTGTTTCAGACATTGTATTAGATTTCATGCCTAAACTGTTGAGCCAGGATGACCAATTCCATGCCCTCAGGGAGTTTACATCTAGTGATGACACTAGAGCAAGCAAGTAAGTACAAGAATGCATCAAATAATTTCAAATTGTAGTAGGAGCTGCACGGGAAACATAATAGAGTCTTAAAATAGAAAATTTTAAAATGTTTAACTATCTTATTTAGGCTTTCAGGGAAGATTTATCTGATAATGAGATACTTATGGTGAGAGGTGGAAGGACTTATTATGGGATTACTGGTGAAATGGAACTCTGCAGGAGTAAATTTATGTGCAAACATCCAGGTCTGGTGAAAGCATGGTGAAGTGGGGGATTTAGAGCAGTTGGCAGGAGCGGGATGAGATGAAGAAAAACATGAAAAGGACCAACACAATGATCTTTTAAAACAAAGTGGAAGAATTTTAATTTTACTGTGCTGTATAATGAACACACGAACAAATTATAAACAGGAATTGACATGATCTAAATACAGTTTGATCACTCTGGTTGCCCTGTATGAATGTCTGAACAGTGACAAAAATGAAAAAACATATAGTTAGAAAGATGCTGTCATCGTTCAAGCAAGAAGATGTGGTTATGTCAAGCAAATTTGTGTCAGAATACATGCATATAAATCAACTGATGAGTTGGGTTTGGTGGCTGAGATAGAAAAAAAAAACAAATAAGAAATATGGGTTTCTGTTTTCAACGAATAGTAAAATGGCATTATCATTTACTGCAGCAAGAAACACCTGGATAGGGGAGCTGATTTCAGAGGAAAAGCCAAACACTTTTTGAACAATTTGGCTCTGAGACAAGAATAAGACATTGACATAGAAATAACAAATAAGCAATCAAATGTGTGCTTTCTAGAAGATCTGGCTAAAGATTTGGAATTCTTAGCATACAGATAACTTAAATGTCATAAGAATAAAGTAGATGACCTAGAGAGAGAGTATGAGAAAAATAAATTGAGAATGACTAGCCATTTATGTAAGAGAAGAAAACAAAGAATATATGGCATCACAATACTCAAAAACAAAGTGTTTCACTATGAGTCATGGAAAAGATGCTTAAACACAATAGGAGTAATTCTGATTTAAGTTTACAGGCTGTGGGTAGTCTTTGGGGTGCTTTCTACCATAAAATTCATGGAATTTAAGTTGTGGTTTCACAAGACCAGTCTAACAATTCCATCTGGGACAGTCAGAGGAGGAGGTGTCATAGATTAGTGTAAGTTGAAAAACTAAGATTTGGGTGCATATTTGAGGCAGGATAATTTAGGTGATGTGATGCTGGTCTCAGGGAAAATTGAAAACAAACAATATATTTAAAAAATATGTAAGGCTAATGTTTTCAATGTATTCTAATGAGAGAAATAAATTTGGCTCTGTTTAAGCAAGATTCACTTAAGAAATAATTTACAAAAACATGGAAGCAAAGAAGAGAAGTTGGATTTTAGCAGATTGGTGTCGACATGCCAAATGAATATCCTATTGGAGATGTCTATAAAATGCTTAGAGATCAAGGTTTATTTCTTAGGAGGGAAGTTGCTGGTAGAGTTCAGTATTATAAAAATATTTAAAATCACGAATACAGATATGATTAACAAGAGAAAAGAAAGTGTAATGAGAATTTTAAAAACTGAGGTTTTAATAAGATGGGTATTTCATTTCTTCCTAAAATAAAAGGCAGAAATGGTTAAATAAAAAAGACTTCTTCAAAATTTAAAACTCTTCCTCGCTTCCTCATTTAAAGATGTAAGAAAATGAAGAGACAAGCTTTATATTGGAAGAAAATATTATATTGTAATATATAAATATTTATATATATCTATATGTATGTACCTATGTCATATATCAGACATCTATCTACTACATATATATATATATACACACACATATATGACAAAAAACTTGGTTTTTAATGTAAAGAGCACTTACAGTTTAATAAAAAGACAACACAATTTAAAAACTGACTATGTGTGTCTACCCATCTATTTCTCTGTCTATTTACATTTTTTAAAGATAGGGATCTCACTCCCTCACCATTACTACAGCCTCAAAATTTGTTAGTCTCAATGTAGCCTGAAACTCCTGGGCTGAAGCAATTCTCCTTCCTCAGTCTCCCCAGTAGCTGTGACTAAAGATGTCCATCATTACATAGGATTAATTTTTAATTAAACATTTCATTTCTTTTTTTTTTTTACTTTTAGGGATGGATGTCTTGCTTTGTTGCCCAGGATGGTCTAAAACTCCTGGTTTCCAGCAATCTTCCCACCTCAGTCTCCAGAGTAGCTGAGATTACAGGAACATGCTACTGTGCCCAGCAGCAAAAGATTTAAAGAAACATGTGTATCTAAACATAGCCAATAAACATAAAGAATTGTTTAAGATGGACAGTAAATATATACTTGTTTAAATAATAAAAGGGAAATAATCACAAAAACGTAGACTCTCCTAAGGAATTTTCGAGTTCATCTTCTTTCTGATCCTTAATGAGAATATTATTAATACATGGCACCTGGAAAGTAAGATGAATTTAAAATTCAAAATGTCAGGAATAACATAAAACACCTTAACTAATACTAAAGATTGCCTCTGATGTCCTGTAACAACTGAAACTACATGTTCTGATTAGAATTGCAGCTCACTCGTGTAAGAGAGGGTACACCTAAAATCTGGAATTTATTTATTTGAAAGTGTGTATTTATTCTTATATGTTTAAACCTGTCACCCTCAAAGTACTCTGTTTTTTGCAATACACCCATTGAGATGCTTTTCCCATTGTTCAAAACAATTTTTGAACTTGTCAATTTTCATGCCTTTTAGTGTTTCTGCCAGTTTTGGTTCACCTCTTCCACATCAGCAAAACGGACTTTTTTCAAGGGGGAAACAAACAATAAAAAAAGTTGTTCGGAGTGAGATCAGGTGAATAGGGAGGATGAGCCATGCTGTTTTTGATCAAAAACTACTGAACACAGCTCAGTGTGGGCAGGTGCATAGTCATGATGGAAGAACCAGTCACCTGTTTATCACAACGCAGGACATTTCTTCAACAAATCGTGAGGTAATCTTCTCAGAAATTCCAGATACAAACTTGGATTGACCACTTGATCCAGAGGAACAAATTCCAAGTGTTCTACAAGGGACCCGTCCTCCAAGAAATAATTCCAGTTTTGTTTTTTGCTTTCCCTACCCTCTGCATTATGCTCATTTCCATACACATATTCTGATGATATTGTCTCTGCTTAGAATGTCCTCCATATTTTTTACTTGTCAAACACCCATTAAACTTAAAAATTTGCATTGTGTAGACTTTTTCTACCTCATGGACTGAACTCAGTGTTCTTACTTTGTTTCTTTTTTCTAACCTGAACATATTTCTACCAAGTCTCCTCTTTTGTATTGTGATTCATAAATATTTACATATGTAAAGATCATAAATTTATTGACAGCAAAGCCATTTTTTCTAGATGTATATTAGTAATCCTAGAAACAGGTACAGTGTCTAGAACATTCTGAGGTGCAACAAATGTTTGTGAAATTAGTAAATGATGAAGGAATTCAACTGAACAAAAAACCTAAGAAAATGACTGAGCTTTTACAAAGGCAAAGTGGACACTGCTGATAACTTTGGGCAATATCAAATTTTGCAAAGATCTTCCCCAGAACAAAGTCAATTGGCTACAGGCACTGGATATGGATGTTCAATTTCACTTTTCCTAAAGGGCACATTTTTATTTTTCAAACAAATTGGTGCAATTACTGGAACCAGATAGAATTACACTGCTTGCTATTGTATGTGCTCAGTTTCCAGAATATGGAATATACCTTCAGGGATTTATTAACAACTTTCTACAGTCAGACTATTTTAGTGTGATGAATGCCCTGGACACTAAATCCTCAAGGTATAAAAAGAGTTTTATTTCCAGAAGTTTTTGCATAGCACTCCTATAATTGTGTTAGGAATAATACAAAATTTAACTCATAAATGTTCATTGGTCTCTTTTTTCCTTTTCTCAAATCC
The DNA here is from genome assembly GCA_027257055.1 of Cephalopachus bancanus. Lineage (NCBI taxonomy): Eukaryota > Metazoa > Chordata > Mammalia > Primates > Tarsiidae > Cephalopachus > Cephalopachus bancanus. The sequence continues at coordinate 4,476,182 of JAPVLO010000089.1, forward strand.
TCTATAGAATATGCTGACATTGCGTGTCTTATCCTGGTATACTGGGATGATAACTTATGGGAGAGGACTGGGTAGAAGGCTGAGTTAAAGAAGTGGAGATATAGAAGGATTTTGTATCTACATGGGCAGAACATTAATGGTAGAAGAGAGAAAAACAAAGAAAAATAGAGAAGGGGTAGACATAAAAGGTGAATACAGATAGAATACAGATGGAGTGGCAGAGTTTGGGAGGGGAATTATTAAGAGGCTTTGTGTTATCTGCACACTGTGGAAAGACTTAGAGTGCACTTATGGGGAAAATGACAAAAATATTGCAAACAATGAATGTGTTCCTCTTTTGGCAGTATTTTCAGAATTCACATTTCAGCAATGTCAATTTTGTGATTATTGTAAACACTGAAAAATGCACAGTCATCTCAAAATCTGAGCGTCTTAGGAAAGAATCTTATGAAACACTTTTTCTTCTTTTCTTCTTTCCTTCCTTCCTTCCTTCCTTCCTTCCTTCCTTCCTTCCTTCCTTCCTTCCTTCCTTCCTTCCTTCCTTCCCTTTTCCTCCTTCTCTTCCTCTGTCCTCCCTCTCTTTTTCCCTCTCCTCTCTCCCTTCCTTCTTCCCATCCTTCCTTTTTCTTTGTCTTTCTTTAATGAATAATTACACATAATGCTATTAGAACATTGACATATAATAAGCATTCAATAAATAGTACACGCTTTTATATTTCTAAAATACAACCTAATGAATCTTTCACTATTCTGATGAAAGCAGAATATAGGAGCATGAAAATTGTTTGATAAAAACCTTAGTGATAAACTATACCATTGTACATACGAAATCTTAAAATAAACCTAAATCAGTTACCTCTATTAAAAAATGTACTTTTTCGGCCGGGCTTGGTGGCTCAGCCTGTAATCCCGCGCCTTTGGGAGGCTGAGGTGAGTGGATTGCCTGAGTTCACGGGTTCAAGACCCGCCTGGGCAGCAAGACCTCATCTCTACAATAAATCAAAAAAATCAGCTGGGCTTGGTAGCGCATGTCTGTAATTCCAGCTACTTGGAAGGCTGAGGCGGAAGGATCGCCGGAGCCCAGCAGGCGAGGCTGCGGTGGCCAGAGCAGCCACTGCACTCCAGTCTGGGCGACTAAGTGAGACTTCAACTCCAAAAAAAAAAAAAAAAAGTCAGGCTCGGTGGCTCAGCCTGTAATCCCGCACCTTTGGGAGGTTGAGGTGAGTGGATTGACTGAGCCCGCGGGTTCGAGACCCGCCTGGGCAACGAGACCGCATCTCTACAATAAATCAAAAAATCAGCCGGGCGTGGTAGCGCATGCCTGTAATTTCGGCTACTCGGAAGGCTGAGGCGGAAGGATCGCCGGAGCCCAGCAGGCGCGGCCACTGCACTCCAGTCTGGGCGACCGAGTGAGACTCCAACTAAAAAAAAAAAAAAAAAAAGAATGTACTTTTTCAACCCATTAAGTTGATGAATATAAGAATTTAAGTACTTAGAAATGGAATAAATATTGTATTATAGGATATGTTATATAATATACATATAATAAAAAGAAAGATACTATAATTCTAATTAATACACACAAATATATGTGTGTTTGCCTGTGTTAACTAGAGTAACATTTTATTTTACTTTGAGTGAAAATGCTTTTATCTAATCCTCATTTTTAAACAGTGTTTTCACTAGACATAGAATTATAGGTGTTGAAAATTGTTTTCTCTCGACAATTTAAAGATGTCATTTTACTTGTTCCATTGTTGTTTACATGAAATCAAGTGATAGTCTAATAGTTTCCCCTTTGCAGGTAATGTCTTTTCTCTCTGGATTTTTTTTCTTTTTTATAGACTTCATTTTTTAGAGCAGTTTTAGTTTCATAGAAAAATTGAGTTGAAACATATCTCCTGCCCTACCCATACACAGCCTCTCCCACCATAGACATCCTGTGCCAGAGAGGTACATTTGCTACAGTCAATGAACCTACACTGACACATCATTATCATACAAAGTCCACAGATTGTATTTTAGTTCACTCTTCATGTCATACATTCTATGCATTTTGACAAAAGTACAATGACATGTATCCACCATTGTAGTTTCATACAGAATGCTTTTACTACCCTTACCTCAATTGCAAAGCTATTCTCTTATATGTTCTTCTAGTTGTTTTTATAGTTTTGACTTTTACCAAACTATTTAAAATAAGTAACTTATCAAAAAATGGTCTGTCATCTGACAAATTAAATACAGGGCTTTGTTTTTGTTTGTTTTGTTTTGTTTTGTTTGAGTTGGAGTCTCACTCTGTCGCCCAGACTGGAGTGCAGTGGCTGCTCCCGGCCACCGCAGGCTCGACCTGCTGGGCTTCTGGCGATCCTTCCGCCTCAGCCTTCCAAGTAACTGGAACTACAGCGTGCGCTACCACGCCCAGCTAATTTTTTGATTTATTGTAGAGATGAGGTCTCACCAAGTTGCCCAGGCGGGTCTCGAACCCACGGGCTCAGACAATTCTAAATACAGGTTTTAAAAGTAAGACTCTCTAAATGGCCAATATTAATTACTAATCATATTTGTAGCTTATATTTTTCGTTTGTTCTCTATTTTAATTTGATGTATCACTTTAAGACTAGCTGAGGAGAACTTCTTTAGGAGTTTCTTCCTGTATTGAGATAAATCTCTCTCCTGAAATCTTATAGTCTTTATAGACTATTCTTACTTATAATTAAACAATTTCTATGTGCATATATGCATGTATATACACAAGTACAAATATGTACAAAAATTAAATTTTCTTGTCTTCTAAACAAAATTATAAATTTATTTTAATGAGGCTTTTTTGGTTTCTTTACACACAGCAACTAACCAAGTGCCTAGCATATGGTAGGCATTTCCTGAAAAATTTAGGATTTATATAAAACTTACTCAATTTCTCAACTTTTATATTTAATTAGCTTTAAATGTCTGGTCACTTTTACTTCTCCAACATCTGTCAAAGCAGATTCTCCATCTTCATTGCTGTTACCATCGCTGTATATTTTTATGCCATCATTTATCATGAAATCTATTTCTAGACATCTAATTGTACTCTCCATCTCTTTCTATTCTGTCATCCGGTCCACAGTTAACAGTCTAGAATGACAGAGATATCATTCTAAATTGTAAATATGCTCATATTTATTATCTCATATATTAGCAAAGCATGTATCTTTTACTAAGAAGATTGAAAATAAAAGCACATATCTATTTCAAGCCTTAGAGTAGTTTGGTTTTGCTGCTTCAAAGCAATCTAGTGACTCAGGTCATTCCTATTCTGGTGTTCACTGTTCGTTAAGGTGCCTCTTCATTCACTTCTCCATATCTTTGTTCCAGACATCAGAAAGGGAGAAAAAGGTAATAAATATCAAGCAGTTTCATTTTGAGACTTAGCCTAAAATTTCACAAACATTTTCTCTTTACCTAAGACCAGAACATATGCACATGTCCACGATCAAATGTAAACAAGGTTAGGCAGTGTAGTTTCTAGCTAGTGGGCATTCCGTTTTTTATAAGAGTAATTAATCCATAGTAAGTCGCTGTGAAAATATGAGTAACAATCCTGTCATACATAAACAAATCCCCCAAATAGTAACACACTCTAGGAAGATATGTCAATATCTTATCCAGGTTCTGCATCCAGTTCAAGGTCAGTCCAGGATCTTCAGATGGGTAACAGTCATTCCATCAGATGTGGCTCCTAATGTTATATACATTAACACGTGGATGTATTTGTTTTCCTATATGCTCAGTTTATAATGATAGAGTAAAAGCAGAGTACTTGCATCAAAATATTTATTCAGGAAACTAGAAGAATGAGGGACACATAATATTCATCCTTTTATACTAGTTATCAAATTGTGTTTGGCAAAATTGTGAAGAATCATTCTTGGGTAGTTACAAAGTCCATCTGCCACATTAGTTCTTTCTCTCACAGAGTAGATTCCTCTGCTTTGGATTCATGGTCCTGGGCTTTGCCCTCTGGAAAGATCTCCTTGTTGATTGTTTTCTGTGGCCACCTGTTTACTTATCTTTGGAAAGTATGCCATACTAGAGTCTGCCCAGCTCTGTGCCAATACAGATATGGTAGTCTCACATTTTTGTGGGGGAGGTTAGAAAATACATAGACATTTGCCATCCATAATGTGGTTTCTTTGACAACTCACTCCAGCTTTGCTGCCTTCCTTTTATATGCTTCCAGTTAGTTCCTTGTACCAGTACCTGTAGCAAATACTTCACTTGGACACGGTTTTTATTTTTATTTTACTTTAATTTTTAATTCAATAGTTTTAGGGGTACAAGTGGTTTTTTTGTTACACAGATGCACTGTACAGTGGTAAAGAAATCTGGGTTTTAAGTGTGCCCATCACCTCCACTTGTGCACATTGTACCCAATAGATGACTTTTCAACCCTTCTCCCTTTCCGTCCTCCTCTTCTGAGGCTCCAATTAGACATGGTTTTTAAGTCTTACATCTCTGTGTTTAGAATATTCTTCTCCCCTTCAGTCTATTTGTGATTAACATGATGTTATCTGAACCAATGTATTTCATGACAATGGAACTACCGGAATCTGGTATTTGATGTTTGGTTAATGCTCTTTCTCATTGGGTAGCAAGGGCAAGTGAATGGAAGCTATGAAACAAGCTTGAGGCCTCAATTGCAAATCATACTGTTGGAAGTTAAGAAATATTGGTCATTTCAATACTGCAAAATCCCAAATAAATGAACCCCCAATCACTTTATATTGTAAATCATAGGCAGGAAAAACCCTGTAGAGCAGAACTATAGTTCTTTCTATTTCTGCAGCAAACAATCTAATTCTTTTCTGGGTGTTTATTTTTCATGTTACCTTGCTAAGAGCTATGGGATCAAAACCAACGAGCAGGAATATTCAGTTTTCTAACCATTTCTCTAGAGCCATAGATACTGCCTTCCAAATTGTCATAGGACACTGTTTTAACTAATGTTTTCCACAATATCTACAGGATCAAAAGCCTCAACCTGTGGTTCCTATGTCCTTGCTGCTCTGGCCCCTATTACCATGCCACTGTCACACACTTTAGAGTTTTGTTCCCAAAGCACGTCATTTACAGTGGCCAAAATAAAATAAAATATAATCCTTCTTACATAACAACCTAGGAGTGGATGAATAGTCCAGAAAGAGTTAGGCTGCTTCTTCCCAGAATTATCCAGGGACGCAGATTCTTCTCTGTCTTCTTGCTCTGGTTTCTTCTCAAATGTAGCATTCATCAACATCACTAATGCGGACTCATGATGACCAGTGTAACATCATAGTCCTCAGGAAGGAACAAAGGGAATGAAGGTTACCAACTGCTTTTTGAGGCCATGACTTGGAACTTGCACACATCATTTTTTGCTCTTGTTCCGTTATTAAGAACTTCATTTCATAGGTATATCTGGGTGAAGGGAGAAATATAGTCTTCTATCTTTCCAGCAATTGGCTCATTTTCAAAGACAAGAGGGTCCTGTTACTAAAGGATAGATGGTGGAGAATAGATATGTAAGAGATTAGCAATATGAACCCAAATCCTAGTTCTAGCTAATTGCATTAGGTCCTGACAAAGATAACAGGATAAAGTGCAAACTACCTAGTGTAGTATACCAATATGACCACAGCAAGTAATAATGCTAGAAGTGTTGGTTAGGTATTTTATTATATCACATTATAAATTGTCTTTTTCTTCTGATAGAACAATTAAGAAGTAGCAGTCACTACTTAAACTTCTCTAAATCCCATAAACAATTCTCAAATACAAAGTGTATCAGTGGTTTGCAATGGCAAGTTAAAGGGCAATTTCTCCAGGTGAGTATGTAGAAAAAATGATGGCGGGGGAAAAACTTTGTCTTGGGTAGGGTGACTTCCATGATAGCTATTTCTATGAGGCATTTGTTAAAGCAATTCACCACTCAAAATTATTATTGGTCTCTGTCACACACATGAGGAAATCAGCCATTATTTATTTTTTTTACTAGCATTGTGATGTGAACAGCCTTCACTGTAATCAAAATATTTACCCTGTGAGCAGAGTCACCAGGGGTAGAGTTGAAGCAGGAGACAGTTGATTCAACTTGTTCTTTGATAAAACAGGTTAATGCAATGGGGGAAGTATAACATTCCTTTGGTTTGAATAAATTTGCCTCAAGATATTGCACTTTGTTACATTCCAATTTCAGGCAATGAACCCTGAAATGTATGTGGCACAGTTCTATTATAGAATAGTTCTTTCCTGAGAAAGGAGGGATCATTCTGTCTTGTTATTAAGAATATTATAAATACCCCTCAAGGAACTGAAGAGTATGCAGCTCAAAATTTACCTTGGTTTAGAATATATACATAACTTCTGTTCCTGATTTACATGATCATTTACATTTTTAGTTCTCTTTATTATACTCTTCTCTAGATGTATGTGTATGTACATATACATGTATATATATATGTGGAGAGAGAGAGAGAGAGAGAGAGAGAGAGAGAGAGATTATTTAAGACATGTATCAAATTTTAACAATGTAGAATCATATATAAGTGAGATTTTAAAAATACACGCCTGTCTCAAGTCATTGGAATTAATGTGAAAATGTTAGGCTTCTAATGTACAATTAGCAAATGAGATTCAAGATTACTTTTGCTATGTTTAAAATCTACTCAACATAAAGTAAAACATGCGATTTAAAGAATATTTAATAAGCTTCATAAAAGAAGTCTTATAAGCTTTATCAGTCAACAATCAAATCACAGAAAATGGCATTCCAGAATTTTTTTTTTTTTTTTTTTTTTACTATGGTTAACACGCTGTGTTTTCCAGATATAGAGTATTTGGGCTGTATTCACTTGCATGAATTTTAAGGTTTTCTTTAGAAAGCATTCTATTCTTCAGTTATTCTGACTCTTTTGAAAACTATTGAAATGTGACCAGCATAATTTTATTTGTAATTAATTTTTACTTTCTAATTCACACTTGTATATGTCTTTTGTTTGTTTGTCTGTCTTGTTTTTTTAGAGTTGGAGTCTCACTCTGTTGCCCAGGCTGGAGTGCAGTGGCACACTCATGGCCAACCCATTGCGACCTGCTGGGTGCTGGCCATCCTTTCACCTCAGGCTTTCAAGTAACCAGAACTATAGGCACATGTACTTTGATTGTTGAGATGAGGTCTCACCAAGTTGCCCAGGCTGATCTCGAACCCTCGGGCTTGAACTATCCACTTGCCTTGGCCTCCCAAAGTGCTGGGAATACAGTCTGAGCCACTGAGCCCGGCCTGTATATGTTTTAAATGCATTTGTTTTTTTCAAAAACTTACAGTAAAAAAATGTTATGCCAGATTTCCATTCAGCTATTCTACAAACAAAAATTATATTCTTTCTTTTGAGTCCACTGCTTTCAACCTTTTAAAAACTGGTTGGAAAAATACTGGTTTCTATTTTTCTATTTTTTGTAATTCTAATGTGCTGTTAGCTGTTCATGCATAATATTTTGATATTATCTGTTGATCCTTTATTATAGCTGTATAGTCCTGCACATTATTTTAAAATTATTCTTGTAATCCTCTTTATTGGTTTACTCCCTTGTTTTTGTCAAGTTCACCTTTTAAAAGTTTCCCAAGGATGAGTGAATGGGAAATACATTTTGAATGTTTTATTTGTTTGAAATTAGCTTTATTTTGCTCTTTTTTGATTTATGGTTTCTGTAGTTTTAAAGTTTTAAGATAAAACCAATTTCACCTTAAAAACTTTTGAAGGCAGTGCTCCATTCAAATCTGTCAAGGAATCTAATACTATTATTGATTATTTTATCATGACCTTAATTTTACCCTGGAAAATTCTATAATTGACTGCTTATCCCTAGTGGTCTGAAATGTTAAATTATGTTAAATGCTGTACCAATTTTCATTTCATCATATTTGTACTTCAAAGCCTATTTTTAGCTGGGATTTTACATTCTTGAGTACTAACAAATATTCTTGAAATATTTCACAGAAAATTTCCTATGATTCTGGGAATGCTTCAATTTTCTACTTTTCTTTTTCTCACTCTTTCTTTTAATCTTTTGAAGATCAACTTTAAATTGCAATCAGTCTCTAATTTTGTAAAATTTTAGCTTTCATAGTTTTAATTGCCAAGTGATATTCTTTTTTGTATTTCTTTTTATAGCTCATTCTTGCTTCACAATAAATTTACTATATTATCATCTTGATAATTAAACTTTCTTTGAAATTTTCCCTGCTGAATACTTTTCACAGTTTGCTTTATTATTCCCTTTCTGTAGAGACTTCCACTTAATAGTCTAATGCCTTTTAAAAAATATTTAAGGCTAAATATCTAAAAAGCTGATTGAAAATTTCTTATGAGTAGACCCAGTCTGTCAAGGGATATTGTCTGTTTTTTTCTTTTTTTATTTGAAGCTCTTCTCCCCAAATGTCAAGTTCCTGTAGACCATTCTTCTAAAGTCATTTTATTTCTCCAGTGAGGGATCCTTTCTTCTGTTGTGAGAAAGTTGGAGAAAGAAGTAGAGGAAAAAGGAATAAAGCGAGCAGAAAAGAATCTCACTTGCTTACGGTTTGAGTGAAGAAAGGTGGCTGCGACCATACAATTTATGCCAATGAGTTTCATTTATTCTTTCTATTTCTAGTCCAGCCCTGTATCCCTGTTCTTCTCTGAAACCTAGAAGGCTCATTCTTCCCAAGCACAGTTGTCTTGAGTAGCAGTGAGGGCTGGATGGAATGTGCGCAGATGACATTTGGGGTGTCAACTTCGATTCTACTCCATTAAGAGTCATTCAAACAATCCCTTTCTTTTCAGTACCTCTCTCCACCTCACCCCTGTCTTCCACAGAAGTTTTTACATCCAGTTTCTGAGATTTGCTTAACTTCTATAACGTGAAACAATTTTCTTATCTATGTAATCCTCTGCAGTCTTCATTCATCTGCTTTTGTTCTTTATTTACACCAAAGTTAAAAATATCCTCTAAATTTGCTGAATTCGAATATTATGCTAAAATTCTGGTTTTGGCTTACTTTATTACTTATGAATGATTTTTGAGTCTGGGATTATGTTCAATATAAACAAAGGCAGTTGAATTATTTGTGAAAAGTATAATGAATAAAGTGGCATGTATCTGTTCCTACATTGTTTTATAGAACTAAAGGAAAAATTAAAATCACATTTCCATTTAAGAGTCTTTCTCTCCCTCAAAAATAAGCAAACCAAAAGCGACCACATGAGTTCATTCATTCAATGGCTATTTTCTGGGGACTAATGTGCCAGGCATTGTGCTGTTGGCTGGGTATTCAAAAGCGAATAAAGTATTTTGCGCGTGGTAAGGTGTTCAGACAATTAAACAGGCGATTACACAATAGTATACTGGAAGTAGAACAGTTCTTTATGTGCGCTTGTAAGAACAACATCTGTCTCAGAATTATGAGGTCAAGTAAGGGTTAGCTCCGAGTACAGAAAAAGATGTTGATGCTGACATCTAAATGATGAGTAGGAGTTAGCCAGGTTAATTTGAGAAGGAAAGACTGTCACAGCAGAAGTGTGGGAAGACCTAAGGTAGAGAGAGAACAGGATAATGACAAGGAAATAAAAGAAGTTTTGTATGGCTTGTGGGAACTGGGGTTCAGAGTTGATGTGGGAGGGAAGCATGAAGAGGTAAGCAGAGGCCAGACTCTCAGAACCTTAAAATTAATGTGAAGGGGTTTGAATAGTTATTAGGGGAAATGGAGCAATCCTCTGTGCTGAAATGCATGGGGTCAGATGGAAGAAATTTTTAATAAAGGTAAGAAATGTTAGAAGGTAATTGATGTAATCTAGGCTAAATATCTTGGAGGTGTTGAATAGAACTCTAGCATTGAGGATAGAAAAAATTAGATGAATCTACACCATCATTTTAATACTGAATAATTAGAAAATAGGATAAAGTAAGGATACATTTTATTGTTTCCCATTTTCACCTATCTTCATGCTTAAAATTCAATCAACTTTCTATCTATTACATATTGCCAGCAGCAATTGGGGATACGTTTATCTCATTAATGGAACTCTCAGGGATTCATATCTTCATCTATTTGATCTCATAATCTGATTATTGGAACAGTTTTGATTGGATAGTAGTGATGAGGCAACTGACATCCATTTTCCAGTGATCGCAATTTTCTAAGTTGCTTCTAGATGACAGTGCTTCTTTGAACATAGATCTTCAATGTGACTAGTAATAAATGAACTACAATGTCCTTAGGCTGCAAAACTACAAATTAAGAATTTTTAATAATTTTACTTATCAAAATTTATTCATTCCTGAAATGTGATATGCAGTTTTATAACTTCATGAAAATGGCATTTTTCTTAGGAATAATATTTAATAGAATAATTATAGAAAGTAGAAATGCTTCTGACAAACAATAAACAATTCAAAAATTTTTGTATTACAAAATATCAAACACAAGCTTGAGCAGAAAAATATGAATTAAGGTTAATATAGTAGACGGCGTCTATTGAACCTATTATTTCAAAACAAATTAATCCAGAAATTAACATGTTTAGTAGATTCTAAACTCTGTTTTAGCATTATTTTCTTTCATAAAGTCATCTCTATGATGAGTAGTTATAAAACAATTGATAAATTTCTGGGAAAAAACATAACTTTATTTGCTCATACAAAATCAATAGGTTTTTAGAGGTAAATTTAATGTATATTTATGTAATCAAATTCCCGTCAGAGAAAATGAAATCTATGCTAGTCTACATCTTATACCAATGAGAGAATTGACAATTCAAAAGCATCAATAGTTTCCCTAGTATCACACAATCAGCATGTGACAGAGCCAGTTTGGGGTCAGATCTGATTACCTCCATTATTCTCGTACTTTCCACTGCATTCTGATGTTCATATTCTTTAAAATCATACCTCATTAAGGCAAAAGTTGCAAGAACAATATTTGTTTTTGTTTTTGAGTTGGAGTCTCAATCTGTTGCCCAGACTGGAGTGCAGTGACACGCTCACTGCCACCGCAGCCTTGACTTAAGGCTCAGGTGATCCTTCCAACTCAGCCTTCCAAGTAGCTGGAACTACAGGTAAGTGATACCATGCCCGGCTAATTTTTTGAATTATTGTAGTGATGAGGTCTCGTCAAATTGACCAGGATCATCTTGAACCTGTGGGCTCAGGCAATCCTCTCACTTAGGCCTCCAAAAGTGCTGGGATTTTAGGCATGAGCCACCACGCCCGGTCTGCAAGAACAATATTACTAAGAGTTTTCTTTTTTAGCTTTTTTATTAGCTTTCTTATTTTGCATGCTTTACTTTAGTATTATTTGTATATCAATGTATTCATTTTTTCATTAAAAGTATTTATTAAATAAATTGGTATAATTTACTGCTCCTGCCTTAAGGAAACCTTAAGTCTGACTTGAAAAGTTATTAACAATATGAGGCAAAAATAAAATACAATCACAAGAGACTATATTATTAGCAACTAATATACACATAAGAATGCTTTTGAAAAGAGCAAGATAACTGTGCATAGTCAGGCATTAGAAAATAGTTTTAAATAGCAGAAATTTTACAATAATAAATATTCCCCAAATTCTTCACAGAACATTCATAGAATGAGCCTGCTTAATGATTCTTCATGGTCTACTTCTACAAATTAAGCAAGACCTTCGATACAAGTATGCTGAATCACATATTTTAATTTAAAAAAACCCTTCTCACATGATTAGACAATGTAAAATGGAATGGAATATACCAGAACAGAATAAAATAAGATGGCACACTTTATATATTTGTTTTTAACTTATGTATTTTTTATTTCAATAGCTTTAGGAGCTTCTTCTGGTTACATGATACATTGTGTAGCGGTGAGGACTTCTGGGCTTTACGTGTATCCACTAATTGCACCTGGGCACATTGTATTTGATAGGTGATTATTTATCCCTACCCCTTTTCCTCCCTCCCCCTTTGAACCTTCAATGTCCATTATACTATTCTCTATGTTTCTGCAGATCATTTGTTTAGCTACCACTTATAAGTGAGAACACAAAGTGTTTGGTTTTCCATTCCTGCATTATTTCATTTAGTGTGATGTTCTCCAATTCCATCCAAGTTGCTGCAAAAGATATTATGTCATTCTTTTATATAGTGGAATATTCCATTTATATGATATATACATATATATTTCACATACATCATATATACTTTTTCATATCCACTGATTTTTTTCATTATTTTCCTTATCTACTGATCAGTTGATGGAAATTTATATTGATTCCACATCTTGGCAGTTGTGAATTGGAGAGCACACATTTTTAAACAGGCATACAATAGAGCAAATTTTGTGCATGCTAGGCTAGCTTCGCTAAAGTATTTGCATTTATTTCACTTATATTGTATAATGTCATTATAAACTCCTAATCTTTCTTATTTTCTTTTGTTAATCTGTGACTTGCAATGCTAGTGCAGTATAAATGCTTGAATTTTTCAAGTCATATTTTACACACACACACACACACAAATGTTCCAGCAACTCAGATTTTCATGAAATAAACCACAACACAGCTAGGAAGAACAAACCACTTTTAATAACATAATAATAGAAGAAGAATAATTGAGATGAACCCCATATAAGAATCTTTATTTCTATGCTCTTCGTTTTTATTTGACTATCTTGCTAGGCTTCCTCACAAAAAAAAAAAAATCAGTATCTCAAAAAAAGGAAGGGCTAAACAAAAACAAAGATTAAGTGAAGTGACAGAAAAGATGAATAGGTTTTAAAACATTGAAAAGAAAAGTTGCAAAATGTGGCCAATAAGTACGACTAATAAAAATTTTATCTCGAAATGGTAGGTATCAGAAAATTTTGGTGGGGCTTGGGTACAGTGGGAAGCTGAGCACATTTGAAAAAAGCAGTTTCTTTTTATTTTTTTTAAAGATGTCAGATACAATTCAGGGTTAGGTATATACAAACATTGATTATGCAGGTACCCTTGTTGATGAGCTATGCCCCCCCCTTCCCTAGCAGTTTCCCTCAACTTCCAGTCCCACCCCACCCCCATATCCCCTGACAGGTTCATATTATTGCTGGTAGCTTTCTTATAGTATTATAATTGTTCACTGTCTGCTAATGAGTGAGAACATATGGTATTCTGTTCGTTGTTTCTGTGATAGATGGATTTGGAGTCAATCATACTCAGTGAAAAAAGTAGTTTCTTGTGGGGGTATTTAGAAGAACTGTGGAATTTTTAAGATTATATTAGAGTGAAATTAGTGTTATTCTTTCAGAAAATGATGATTATAATTTCCATTTTGAATGTTTACTCCACACTAGGCAGAATTCTAGTGGTGGGGAAGGAGTCTTAGGTATGCAGGATTTCATCCCCATTCGGCTATGTAAGAGTGGGCCTTCGCCCTGGAACACTTCATTTCTAAGGGGTAAACAGGCTACAGACTCATAACCTTGAGCAGGAATAGAGAATATCTTTCCCTATTTTAAGTCCAATGTATGCTCCTTTGTTTTCTTCTTTAGCATGTACTTCAGTGACCCTCTGACATACCTCCAGCTTTTAGCTTTTCATATTTCCTCCACTGCAGCACTAGATGGGTACATGTAGGTAGGTTGCCCTGTGTGGGTTGCCAGATAATCTGCTACCTGTAAGGGACCAAAGCACATGAATGGAGTGGATCTTATCCTGTGCTTTTCTGTGTAACACTGATACCAAGATCCAATGGGTAGAAGTGTATGGAGTCCTCCCCTGGGATTGACAACTGGGGAAACAGTAGTCTGCTTGACAAATAGATTGTTATCTTCACAATCTAAATTAATTCATTTCAAAACACCCCTACGACTAGAAATTATATCAATATTTTAGAAATGGAGAACAGTATTTTGAAGGAAGGAAGTAACTTTGCAAACTTCACTAGAGTAAATGATAAGATCTAAACTCTTCTTTTTTTTTTTTTTTTTTTTTGAGTTGGAGTCTCACTCGGTCGCCCAGACTGGAGTGCAGTGGCCGCTCCCGGCCACCGCAGCCTCGACCTGCTGGGCTCCGGCGATCCTTCCGCCTCAGCCTTCCGAGTAGCCGGAATTACAGGCGCGCGCTACCACGCCCGGCTGATTTTTTGATTTATTGTAGAGATGAGGTCTCGCTGCCCAGGCGGGTCTCGAACCCGCAGGCTCAGGCAATCCACTCACCTCAGTCTCCTAAAGGCGAGGGATTACAGGCTGAGCCACCGAGCCCGGCTCTTTTTTTTTTTTTTTTAAGTTTTTTTTTCTTTTCCTTTTTCTTTTTGGAATTGGAGTCTCACCTGTCGCCCAGACTGGAGTGCAGTGGCCGCTCCCGGCCACCGCAGCCTCGCCCTGCTGGGCTCCAGTGATCCTTCCGCCTCAGCCTTCCAAGTAGCCGGAATTACAGGCATGTGCTACCATGCCCGCTGATTTTTTGATTTATTGTAGAAATGAGGTCTCGCTGCCCAGGCGGGTCTCGAACCCGCAGGCTCAGGCAATCCACTCACCTCAGCCTCCCAAAGGCGTGGGATTACATGCTGAGCCACCGAGCCGGCTGAGCCCGGCTCTTTTAAACTCTTCTTAATCTTACTTAAATTATATACTTGCCCTCTATGCTATGATGTGTAATCACCCGTGAAATGTTGGCCCAGGCATACTTTTCTAACCAGTAGAAATTCTTTACACAGTATTATGACATATAAACATATTTGATAGATATATGATACTGATTTCCAACTGGATTCAATCAATGACTTTTAGTAATCTATTTTTCAATTTTTCTTCTTGGAAATATATACTATTGCTTATTTTTTTTCCTGATATAAACACCACACAAAACATGGTAGAAATGGTACAATCCTGAAACATGTTTATTATCCCATTAAGCTTGTTTTTAAATGTTCTGTATTTCAAGATTTTTTTTAAAGAAACACTGATTTCACCAATTAAATTTCTCTTGTTTTAATAACAAAATAAATTTCATGCATTTATAGTTCTATATTGGAGTGAACTCAAAAGTTTTTTTCTTGTTTGACCAAAAATTAGTGATTTTCTACTGTTGAATTTTTTTGTTAACTATTTCCATTCTCACTTTGTTTTTGCTGAAGATATGCAGGCACCTTGGCATAAGCTTGGTTACCTCAGGCATGAATATTATTTGTTTCCCTTAATTTGAATTGATGCCAGAGACTTCGTTGAAGTTGTCATTACTATGTTACACAGTGTTAAATATCTCCTATTCTCGGTCTACTCAGAACCTCTTCAGTCAGCATAAGGATTCATTAAAATTCAGTATAGATAGCTAATTATCATTTTTCATAACCTTCCATCTTGTCAAGCTATATATTCTTGAAAAATCCTGCTGATGTCAGAAGTCTTACTGGATCGCTAAACATTGGTCCACTGGATTTTAAGAATCACTGACCGAGATTACTGAGCAACTAGTAAAAACTATTCCCCAAACCACTATATTAATCAAGGCCACTTTTTTCTTCATGTATTTAAGAACTTAGCACCTTTGTTTCCCACTTTCTACTATTTTACATAAATAATTTGAAGTTTAGTTTTTCATTCTCTTCTATTCAGTAGATTATCTTTTAAATTCTATACTAATTCATTGTTTCATCTAGCTACATTTGCTTGTTTCATTTGGCTTCTTTACCTTCTTGCTGTATTTTTACCTTTTGTTTCCCCTTTTTTCACAAAATCTTCTTTTCCACATTTTCTGTGACAAATTCATGTTTAGCCCATTATACAATCTTCCTCACAAATTCAAAAATCTTCCAGGTAGTACACATTTTCATCTCTTTTACACAGAGATATCTAGATACTTTAGAAGTGTAAACTGTACCTGCCCTTTTTGTTATATTTCTGGCAACAACAGATCCTTATACTACAGAACCTTCTGGCAAAATTCACTGCCTAATCCTAACTAAAGTTCTCCACTTCTTTTCTTTTGGCCTTTGCCCATTTTTATTTCAAGAATTCCAACAAAGCTGGAAAGCTACTTAGTCTACTTGCCACCAGAGTCTTCAGGACTGTTCAGTTTCTCATACATACATTTAATTTAATTTTTTCAAATTCATCAGAAAGCTTATTACTTCAAATCACAGAAGAGGATTTTAACAATCCAAATTTAATTTAATAAAGAAAATTTGCTGAAGTATTTTTTCAAATGTATTTTTACAATGATATTTCAAAGGTTTTTCATTTAAAACATTTGTTTTGGAATAAATATGGCTGGTTTCACTACTAATTATATTTTAGAGTTTTATCATAAATGATTATACCTTACAAAACACTATGGTTAATAACGAACACATCTCACATGCTATATCTTTTGGCTGCTCACAATGATGACTATTAACATGAAAATTTAAAATTTGTCAGCATCTCCAACAGTATCCCCCAAATTACCATGCATTTCTCTTCCTTACAGAAAAGATACTAGATTTTTAAAATACATTTTTCAAATAATACAATATCTAATATTGTAAAAAGTGACTTTTATTTATTTCAAAATAGCATGTAGAATTATAAATTTGAAAATGAAAAGGCATTAAATATGATGTCAATTCTTTCTTTTCAATTACTTAACGAATCATAGTTAGTTGATGTTATATAAATGCAGCCAATGAATTTTTGCCATTTTTCTTGTAATGGTATTTTGAGATTGTCTGGAAATGTGATATTCGTACAATTGAACTGATGGGTGTATTGTAATAAATACTATTTCTGATAGAAACATACAGAGGATAAGTAATACTAAAATTGAGCTCAGACTGAAGAATATTTATAATTACACTTAAATTTGCAATCGTTTTACATTCATATGTATTATTTGATATTTTTAGAAGGATAAAATATGAAGAAATAGAGCATCTCTTGCTTGATTATGGAAAACAAGGGCTTGGCCTTTTAGATGCTCTCTTAATATTATGTAAATTAAAAATAAATAAGAAATTTTAATATTTACTGATTTTTTTTCTTTAACCTAAATTTATAAGTATATACATAGATATTAATCACTTCTATATTTACCAATAGCTTAAATATTTTAGTGTACTTTTTCACATGAAAATGGCATTCATCAAATTATTACAAAATGTATAAAAATTTATTACTGAGAATAATTGATTTTTAAAATAATGATATTAATAACACTTGGTGAATTATTATGTTATCCCAGGAAATATGCTACTCACAGTAAATTAATGAGCTTCAAACTCAAAATTACAGTATTTTTGCACTAATATCAACTCTACAGATAAGAACCCTGACACTAGTGTAGTAACTTCTCTAAAGTTAGATATTTTGTAAGGATTATAGGTAGAATTGTAACTCCAGCAATTCATGAAACATGATCTGGATTCTATAAATGGAAATTAACATAAACATTCTTTTATATCTTTATGAACATAATGCCTTTTCCAATGAGCATGTATTATTTTGAAATTGAAGGGGCAAAATTAAAGCAATACAAATGAAAAATTTCCCAGAGAGTAAAAAGTCTTGCTCAATAGTTCACAGAAATCCAGGTATTTAAGTTTAAACTGAACATTTGATGGTTCTGTGAAACTTTTCTTATTTCTCCTTGCTAAAATGTCCTGAGTTTGAAGAAATAATAGATTTTAAGGAATTGCTCAGCTCTTGCCAGAAAATGAATTCTCAATTTCAAAAGTGGTTAGTGAATATGAATCGGCCTTTATCTTTTCTTGGCTGTGTTTTGAATGCAAATCTCAAGAAGTGTGTTCATTATAAATTATCCTCAATTTCAGTGAACCTTATTTTCCTGAGAAACTGAAAATGCAGTATGTCCACTAAAAATTCACTATAAAATGGTAATTTCAGGAGTAAGCTGATGTGTTCCTGTAGCCATAAGTCATATATAAATATATCACTGGTGTTTGGGTCCACCTGGTTTTGTAAATTCTCCTTCATGAAACTTCTTTTCTTCATGTAATTTCTGAAAATAAAGGCTAATACTACTAACAATAATATAACACTGGAAATATAAATTAAATTTAAAACTATCTAAAATAAATTTTCTGGTCTTAAAATGGATTTTAAATATCAGGATATTTGTTGACTTGATCAGATGTGATTAGTGATTAGCACTTTGCCACTTTAGGACTCTTCTCTCAAAGAACAAATTTCACTGAATGTTAATAAAAATACAATGACATAAAATATAAACAAATACTGGACATACAATGGTTAGATTTTTCATAGTTAGAAAATTAGTAATTAAAATACCAAGTAATGATAATCTGATGAGCTGTTTTTAAATTTCACACACACACACACACACACACACACACACACACACTTCATGTAATAAAAATCAAAAATATGATGACAAATATATTTTGACTAAATATCTTAAAGTATAAATCAAACTAATAGAGACAGTCTGAATTCATGTCTTAAAGAACTACATGTTGATTATTTAGACATGTTGACTGAAAAAAAAGACTACCAGAAACATTAGGATAGACTAAGATGTGCAATGTTGCACTATATACTAAAATCCTTTGGGAGGAAGGATCTAAGCAAGGAAGCTGCAGAACCATAGAGAAAGAAATAAAAAAGCAAAGACAGAAAAAGTGGGGCTCAGTTTTCATGGTGTGCATATGTACTTGCAATAGAAAGAGAAAGGACCACATTTCCTGTATTTCTCTACTCCAGCCCATTGCTCATTCCCAAAGTTTTCTCCTGCCCAATTTATATTCTCCACAAAAAATAAATCTTGTTACCATGATATGAATGTTAACAACTGCTCCAGGCACCTTATAGAAAATACCACCAAATTAAAATCTCAGGAAGAAAACCCATTTCCTATCCTCACATAACTCTACCAACTCTCGTCTATATTCCTAGCTGGTAGTTCACATTTTAGTTTTAATATGTATAAAACTTTGCTTTTTTTCCACCATCCCTGAAGAGCTGATAAAGAGAAGTAAGATTTAAATTATATGCATTGCATAAAATCTCTACTCCAATGCATTTGAAGGTAGAATAATAAGAAAAAAAGATGTGGTGGAAAAGGCAAGAATGCAGAAAATGTAGTAATGCAATTTTTAATAACCTTGTGATGGGTCATGTTAAAGTAATGAATTATTTTCAAATAAAGAAACACAAAGCATGAGAAATGTGAATGCTTACTTTTCACTCACTTTTCACAGAGATTTTTATACAGCAGCTCACATTTCTGAAGTCCAAAATGTTTTCTGTTTTTTCTTAATTTTTCCCTGGAAAAAAATGATGAAGCCAGGTTATCATAATACAAAGTATAGTACTAACATGTTATAGCAGACATACAAAATAGTAGCCACAAACTACCAAAATGATATTTCCTGAGTCCCCTGCTTTTGCCCAGGTATCAATCCTAACAGTATATTGGGTTGGGGGAGGGGGAGATAGTCTGTTCTCATATTTCTAAACAATAGACTAAATAGTAAATATAAAGTGATAATTTTAAAAATTATAATTTCTGGATTGGGTATGATGTTTAAATCTGAAAAAAATGTATAATTCAACTTTGTGACTCTGCCAGGGGCAAGTCTTTATAAAAGCAACACCATCTCCTATTATGTTTTTGGAAGTATAATATTAATTAGGTTTGGTTATAGCATTAAGAAAAACTGAACAAACGTGAAGGCATATTACATGTTCAATAACTTAAAGACAATTTAATGAAGGTAGAGAAATTACTACTGGTGAGGATGGCAAAATGCCTTTAACTCTAAACTTAAGTATCTAGTCTTTGGTTAGTTTTAATAGGGTATGTGGGACAGTTTCCCAAGGTGCAGAAGTAACCAATGGCAACATTTCACCTAGGAAATTTGCATGTTGACTCAAAGAAAATCTCCTTAAAGATGCCACTGGACGGGGATATCTGTACAAAAGGTGATTCAGAGTTCAACGGAAGCCCTTTGTTGCAGTCCTTTTTTTAAAAAAATTATAAAGATTTGGAATACAATTCAGGGTTATGTATACAATTCAGGGTTATGATTATGCAGGTACCTTTGTTGATGAGGTATGTCCCTCCTTTCCCTAACAGTTTCCCTCAGCTGCCAATCACACTCCCTCTACATGACAGTTTCCCACTACTGCCAATTCCTTTCATGTGGAATCATAATTGTTCAACGCTTGGCTTTATATCTCTTCATAAGTTAATATTTCAGATTCACAAATTACTTGCTTAAATGAGAACACTGTCTTCCTCTTTGCAGGCTACACTCTTCAAATCCCAAATTCTTATAGACAAGAAAAATTTTAGAAAAAAATTATTGAAAATTATTGAAGAGGGACTGGATACAGTGGGTCATGACTGTTATTCCAGCATTTTGGGAGACTGAGGTGGGAAAATTGCTTGCTCTCAAGAGTTCAGGACCTGCCGGGGCAACATGACAAAACTCATCTAATACAAAAATTCAAAAAAAGGTAATTGGACCTTGTTGTGTGTGCCAGTATTCTCAACTATTCAGGAGGTTGAGGCGGGAGAATAGTTGTAGCCTGGGAGTTCAAGGTTGCAGTGAACTGTAATCTTTATTGAGATCTTGACTCAAAAAAAATATATATATATTGACAAGATATTTAATTTTCTAATTTACTTACCCAGGCCCCTCAAAATGATAGTGTTAATTTTCTATTGCTGCGTAACAAATTTCTACAAACAATGGTCTAAAACCACAGCCTTTTTTTTTTTTTTAATCTCAGTTTCTGAAGTCCTCAAGTCCGAGACATAGCACAGCCTGGTTCTCTGTTCAAGGTCTCACAAGGTCACAGACAAGGGTTTAGCAAGACTGCATTGCCACTGGAAGCTACACTGTAAAGACACCTTTCACGTTCATTGAAGCTGTTGGTAAGATTCACTTCCTTACAGCTGTATTCCTAAGACACCAACCTTTTGCTCTTTCTAGGGGCTGCCTGCAGTCTTCTGCCACATGGGATTCTCCATCCTGACCACTTACTTTATTAAGTCACAGGTTGAATATCTAGCTTCAGGCTGCTAAGAACTGTAATACATTTTAACATAATTACAGACATAACATCCCATCACCTTTACGAACACTGTTAGTTAGAAGTAAGTCACAGATTTCCTCCACACTCAAAGGGAGAGAATTATATGAAGGTGTAGGGCCAAGGGAAAACATCTCTTTGCCTTCTGAGAGTTTGCTGAAAATCAACTGATAAAGGAACGATAAGAGGAAAGGCATACAAAATATATTAACATGCACACAAGAGTCATACAAAACATGCACTAGAAAAAGGTCCAGATGGTTGATGCTTAAATAACCTCTTCATAGGGGGTAGATATAAGAACCTGTGTAGGGCAAAGCAGGCATTAATGGAGGGTAAGAGACAGAACTGTACAAGAAAAAAAAGGTTGTCTTATTAAGCAGTTAAAGTCCTCCAGGTCATCTCTCGGAGTTGCCTTCAGAAGAATAGATGACAAATCTGTCTGGGTTTGGTGAGGAAACCCAGTCTTTACCTATGTGGTTGATGGTTGATTTTTTCTGGTTATTTGGTGAAATCCCTAGAAAGGGGACTTAAGACAATTGAATATCTTTTGGACAGAAGTTTTCTTTGTCACATGAATCCCAGAGAGTCCCTAGTCTGTCCCTGTGCCTGATGGGTTGGGGACAATGCACAATTACAGGAACTTTGATTCTGAGCCAGCTTTTTCATGCCTCTCCAAATGTGAAAGCACCAGGGTCTGGGAGTTTGGCTTTGTGGGCTCAAAGAAGAGAGAAAAATGAAAAAAAATGAAATAAATCAGATTTAGGTTGTATTCCTCAATTTACTTCAATAAATATCCCTTTTATGGGCACTGAAAAGTCACTGAAATTGAATCACAAGAGTTTTAGCCTTGTCTTCACAATATCTTTTCATATTGTGTAGTATTGAAATGAGATACCCCTTTTATAAGGTGTGAATTTCACATCCGTTGCCATCTAGCTGAGTCTTATTTCACATCCACTGCCATTGTTCAAGTCATTGAATTGCTTTGAGTCTTCATTTTTATGCATACAATGGGATAAAAATGCATATTCCATAAATTTACATTTAAAATTAAATAAATTCCACTGTTAAATTTTTTTTTTATTATTTATCCTTGTAGGTTTATTTATTCTTTTTTTTTTTTTTTTTTTTTGAGTTGGAGTCTCACTCTGTTGCCCAGACTGGAGTACAGTGGCCGCTCCCTACCTCCCAGCAGCTTCGACCTGCTGGGCTTCCAAGATCCTTCCGCCTCAGCCTTCCAAGGAGCTGGAACTACAGGTGCGCACTGCCACACTCGGCTGATTTTTGATTTATTGTAGAGATGAGGTCTCAACAAGTTGCCCAGGTGGGTCTGAAACCCGCGGGCTAAGGCAATCCACTCACCTCAGCCTCCCAAGGCGCAGGATTACAGGCTGAGCCACGGAGCCCGGCTGGTTTATTTATTCTTCATGTGAATATCAGAAAGACTGAACTGCACTAGTCCTAACTTTTCTTCAGCTTCAATTTTCCATAATTCTATAGGAATAAAGGTTGATACCCAGATGCTCTTCTGGTATTGATAGATGTCTGCTGCAACTTCTTTGACCAGTTCAAGTAGTCTAGATGTATTTTTATGGAAGATAGGCAATGCCAAAATAGAGACTGAAGCTTTCAGAAATATATTTGATAGTTTTTCCATTGTGTAAATGGAATCAAGATGATAATGAAATGTTCATTAATCTATTTTTTGTGTGTTTTCAGATCATTTTTTAAATCTGTATAGAAAAATATTTGGTCAGTTCTATCTTTGGAAGATTACATCACTTTTAGCTCTTTGCGTAAAACTACACTAAATAATTGTGATACATAACAGGAATTTTTCAATCTCCCTTTGTAGTGCTCTAAACCTTACTTAGGTTGCTTTAGTCAAAGTTAATGAATTTTTCTTTAAATATGTAATGTGTATTTACTTTTACATATGACTTTTTCTGCCTACTTTTAAGTTTTTTGAACCTCTGTAGACTATTCAAATATCCCCAATCTCAAAACCTTTGACCAATTTAACTTCTCCTGGCTTAATCTTTTGAAGCATAATCATACTTTATTTATTTTTTTAAGTTTATAGCTTTTGGTAGTGTTCCTAAAAATAAAATCTTAAGAGGTTACAGTTTAAAGTAATGAAAATTTTCTTTGAGTATGATACTGCATCCCTATTTTATCCCCTAAAAACCATTTGCTGTTTCCTGTCAACTGTGTTTTGCCTGAAAGGAAGAAAGTAATTACTATGTACAGGATTAGATTAGTTTGGAAAATATTTTCATGGCACCCCTGTAAGCATTTTAGTCTACTTTGAAACTAAAGCTAAAATAAATTAGCTTTATTTCTCTTCCTGATTTTGTAGTTTTCTAACTTTCAGAGAGTTTTGACACAGTGACTATTGTTGCTTACAAGAATTTTGGATTTCACTGGGTGTCAGATCATACTGTTCTTTTTAACCATGTTATAGGTTATAGTAGGACAACTCTCATAGATGATTTGTCCTACTGTAAATCATTAAGGATAGTCATTAAACATGCCAATTTTTTGTAGGGAACCAATATTTCCCAAATAAAAGGTACAATTGTTTGCCTTTAATTTCAGTCTTGTTTTTTTTAGGCTTTCCATATTTTGCTTTTAATATGGTAGAGTAGCTCCTCATATAATGAGATGACACTGTGTATAACTAGCTACTGTTTATTGTTATTCCTGGCAGGCCTGTTAAGTACCAGGGTATACATGAGATGTTCCTTTTGCCTGCAGTGAGGGCCTATTTGAGCAGAGGAAGGACAATATTTTGCCTTCTGTTTAGTCTCCAGGCAGATGATAGTGGCTCCAGCCTTTCTGTCTAGAGGCCTGGATCTGCTATGCTTGTTGACTCTTCCTCCTGCAAGTTCACTGATATTTTCCGAACCTCACAACTTAAAAGCATGAAGCTGAAAACATGTATTTCTTATGTTAAGTCAAATCAAAATAGGAGAACCAGACTTAAGGCAGCTTAATCCAATCTACCATGAAGTCAACTTACAACATGCTAAGGCAGCATAGAGTTTTCAGTTGAACAGCTTCTGCTTAGTCAACTGATTGCTAACTTTTACTCCAGTTTCTTTTCCCAACCATTATAGTTTCTCTTTAATGTGGGCTACGTGGAGTATGAATACTTTTTTTAAAAATTATTTTTATTAAACATGTCAATTGACTAACTTTAAAAATGTTTTAAAATTTTAAATTCTTTTAAGTTATCTATTAATTATTGACCATCCACCAATTGCCTAAACTAAATTAGGTGCAATTTCTGGTAAATTAAAATGAATGGGTCAGAGATGATAAAAGGAGCTATGAAAATACAACCCAAAATGAATTTCAAAAGAAAATAAAGTTGCATATGCAACATACAAATTATTTGAATTAACACGAAATATAATCCACAGAAAAACTTCAGTTTATAACATTTAAGTTTATAAAATATTATTTTGTATTTTGAAGATTTTGTAAAAAATAAAATCCGACTACGATTACTTATGGCCTGTTGAAAATTAGTAACAGGAAGAGAAAATAGGCATCGTTTGCTCCAATAAATATGATATCACATAGACTCAGTATCTTTTAAAGATACAAGCAATTTAGTAAAAATATATTCTGTTGGTATTCAATTAAGGAGCATCACACATGGGTATTCAGCATGGGTGCTAGTGATACTTAGCACTCCCAGTTCTGTCTTTCTCAACTGGAGTTTTGTAATAGATAGTTTCTAAGATCCATTATAGATATAAAATTCTATGGCTATAATAGTATTATTATCTGTAAATATATACTGAAACACAAATAACCAAGTCGGCGTCTCAATCTGGTGTCTTCAGAGCTGCTTTCTGCATAGCAGAGTGATCACATTGTTTAAAAATCCCAGTGAAACACTTTGAAATGAATACAACTTTATTTAATTTGGTTCTTTAACAAGCAGAACAAGGATATGCAACAGATGCAACTTTTATAACTTTTCCCTTTAGACTTTTCCAAACTAAGGGGAAAATAGATTGCTTACTGGTTAATTTTAAGTTACTGACTTTCATCCTACACACGTTAATGTTGTTTGCTAGCAAATAAGTTAATATAAAATTTAGGATATTTTTGCACATGCTTACCAGAACTTCCCATTAGCTTCTTCCAGCAACTTAATGAATACTCTTCAATGTATTGCAATACATATTTAAATACAGGTCATACACAAAGGTAAAACTAGGGTTTTTAGAGGTTTCCTCTAAAAACTAGAGTCTTTAAGCATTATGCAGACAGTGACAAATAAATATGTGGAATTTGACAAAGAGACTAGGAGCCTCATTACCAGAAATTGAAAATGGGTAATTAAATTGTTTCCTCATTAAAAAAATATATTTTACAATAAGAAATAATTTCTTTGTATATAATCATTAACAGACACATATAACTTATATTTCCAATTTTAAAATCATATTTTTTTATTTTGAAAGATATTAATAGGATTATTTTTCATATTGAAAAAAATGTTTGTGAGAATTTAGTGTATCTGTAAGTTAGTATTTCTTTGTAAAGAACAAAAGATGTTAGGGATTAAATAAGTGAAATGATAAATGAAGGAAGATAGAAGGAAAATTTACCATAATTATATGCATTAAGAATTGTGATAGCTATCTTAAATGTATGATCTCATTTATAATGTACTAATTATACCACATCTCTCTCTTTAATGAGAGATCATAAAAAAGATATACAACATTGGAGATTTAAAAAAAAACCAAAAGTGCTGTTTTTCCCTTTTATAATAGTAGTTAATAAAATAAGTTATTTATTTTAACAAATTATGCAATTATGATTTAACTTAGTTGCATGCCAAGCACCTACAAAATTATCTAATATAGTTATTATTTTAATGTTTTCATGATAAAAATTTTATAAATATATTATGTATTTATAATTGATACTTTAAAACATTCAGAAAAAAAACCTGGGATATCACTATAATCCTGTCTTTTAGAGCCAATACGTTTTGTTCTTTATCTTTGTCTTTTTAATATGCTTATATGTACATAGATAGAAAATGATTGTATCCTATTTTGGTCAATGTCTTTAGTTTCTAGTTACAGAAATTATATATAAATGTATTTTCATTTTATTAACTTAGATAAATTAGAAAATTATGAGGTAGATATAATAAATTAATTTGCCTACTTTTTTTCCTGTAGAGTTAAACATAATTAATAGTTTTGTGTATTTTTAATTTCAATTTATATAGATTTATATGATATACACCCAACATATTTTGACATAAATTTGATCATGTAATTGTGGTTTTTATGGTTATAATTTTTTATTCATTATTATAGTGGTTTATATAAATATCTCTTTCACCCACTAGCTCTAAATTTTGTAAGGTCATAAACCAAGTCTCCTTTTATCTTTTTATGCACAGATCTGAGCACCATCTGGCATGCTATATAGGTAATCAATTATCCTGTGGAAATTAGAGTTAATAAATGAAGTATTTTATGAATATATATAACACATTTATAACGCATAATATATAATTTGACTTAAAGTTCTTTAAGACCCTCCATAAATGTCTACAAAATATTTGTAGCAACTGCACAATTTTACATAAAATTGATACATTGTTATTATTTTTACTTTCATCCATCTTTTTTTTGCTGAGGCCTCACTTGTTGTCCAGGTTGGAGTTCAGTGGCAGGATCATGGTTCACTGTAGCCTCAACCCCCTGGGCTCAGGCATTCCTTTTTCCTCAGCCTCTCTAGGAGTCGTGACTACAGGTGTGCAGTGCCACACCCTGCTAATTCTCTTTGATTTTTTTGTAGTGAAGAGGTATCGCTATGTTTCTCAGTCCGGTTTCAAACTCTTGGGCTCAAGTGATCCTTCTACCTTGGCCTCCCAAAGTCTTGGAATTACATGAAAGAGCTACCATGCCTGGCTAAGACAACATTTTTTTTTTTTTTTTTGAGTTGGAGTCTCACTCTGTCACCCAGACTGGAGTACAGTGGCCGCTCCCGACCTCCCAGCAGCTTCGACCTGCTGGGCTTCCAAGATCCTTCCGCCTCAGCCTTCCAAGTAGCTGGAACTACCAGCACGCGCCACCACGCCCGGCTAGTTTTTGATTTATTGTAGAGATGAGGTCTCGCCAAGTTGCCCAGGCGGGTCTCGAACCCGCGGGCTCAGTCAATCCACTCACCTCGGACTCCCAAAGTGCTGGGATTACAGGCTGAGCCACCGAGCCTGGCAAGACAACATATTTTAATTAACTTTTATCAGCTGGTGGGCACTTAGTTGTTTTGCTTTTTCCAAATATAACATATTAAATACCTCAGAACATGGATCTTTATGCCCATCTGTATATATTTATGTAAAAATATGGAGAAAATAATGTGGTCAAAGCTATAGCTCTTTTAATTTTAAAAAGATACTGACAAATTGCCTTCCAAAATGACTTTACCAATATGCGCTTTAATTTCATCAATATGGTATGGAAATGCTCTTTTACATTGCATTCTCTAAAATACTTGATACTATCCACCTTTTAAATTGACAAAAAATTATGGGTCTTTTTATCCATCATTCTATCTTATGTTTGTTTAATTGTAATATTACTGATTTTTAGTTAGATGGCACATTTTGTTTAGTATATATAATTTTTTCATTTTAAAGATGTGGGATACAATTCAGGTTTAGGTATACAAGTAGTCATTATACAGGTGAAGTTTGGGTCTCCCTTTGGTCCTCACTTTGCGTGGTTAGAGATCAGGTACCCTTATTGATGTTGTGTCCCGCCCCCTCACCCTGGCAGTATCCTGCCAATCTCTTTCTTATGGCATTATGGTAAATGTTCAGGGTCCACTTATGAGTGAAAACATGTGACACTCAGTTCTTTGTTTCTGTGATAGATCACTGAGTATGATAGACTCTGAAGCCATAGATGGAACATCTTTTTATTACTCACTAGCCACTTGAATTTCCTCGTTTTAAATCCTCTCTTCTTATCCTTGTGAACTGCCCTATTGGATTCATTATCTTTTTCTTAACTAGATTGCAGGCATTATATATAATCTGAATGTGAATCACTTTTAAATATTTATTAGTAAAAATGATTTATTAGTCATTAAATGGCAGACTTTTTTCAGTTTATAAAACACTTTAAAAATAGATGTAGCCCCGGCTACTTGGAAGGCTGAGGCGGAAGGATCGCCAGAGCCCGGCAGGCGAGGCTGCGGTGGCCGGGAGCGGCCACTGCACTCCAGTCTGGGCAACAGAGCGAGACTCCAACTCAAAAAAAAAAAAAAAAAAAAAAAAAAAAATATATATATATATATATATATATACATATATATATGTGTGTGTGTGTGTGTGTGTTATATATATATATATATATATATATATATATATATATATATATCCATATTGGCATGGGAAACAAATAGATGTACTACCCACAAGTCAGAAAATTCCTCAAAGACAAACAATAGAAAGGATCATATATATGGGAAACAAAACCAGAGGAAATTACAGCTTAAACATAGGACTGGAGAAACATCCTGGGGGGCAGAAGGGATTTCATGATCAGTAGCAAAGTCAAGGAAGGTCTAAGTGGTCAGATTAATGGAATGCCAGATTGAGCCCTGAGGAGATGGGAATGAGGCTTTAGGAAGAGAGATGTGACACCAGGCTGTTTCCCAGGAGGCATCCCTGCTTGGCAGCGTTCTCAGATCCCTACCCTTCCCTGGCTCTTACCCATTTCTAAAACTGAGTTCTCAAACTTTTCTGGGCTTTCTTTCTTTGGATTAATTTATTCAATAAATCCCTCTCTTTCTGTTTCACCAGTCAAACATGAGTCTTGCCTTATTTCATCACTTATTTAATTGTGCATCATTGATTGGACCTTTAGTACTCATTCTCACAATTGAAAATCATCTTTATGAATGTTGCAGTGGAGAGAAAGCTAATACTTTTGAAAAGTAGATTGTAGGGTAGAAATAAATTATCTTCAGATGTGTAGACATATTCTATCAATCCCATTGTGACTGTAGCATCAATACCTCCTTGAACGTCTAGAAGTTAATTTAATTTCATTCCAAATGTGTCACCAGATTTAATTCTGTTTTTTAATTTGTTTGTTTTTTGTGTTTGTTTTGTACTAAACATATTTCAATCTTTCTAAGACTTTTTAAAGATATATATTTTAGTTTATAATTTAGAAGACGAAGCCCTATGAGCTGCTAGATGCCTTATAAGCTCATATATATCATTTCTTAGCCTGAAATAAAATATTCTTTGGGGAATAGTTTGTTTAACCCTGTGTACAGTTACAAAAAGAATTACCAAGAGTATACATTTGTAGTAGTTGCAAGGGCTAACACAAATTATTGCTTTGTCATTTAATGTCTTAGAATAGTAGTCAAGAGATATGGCTTCTGAAAATGAAACTATGATTTTTCAATTAAAAAAAACTCTTCTCATTATTCTCTTGTTGTTAAGTTTCCTGGAGTTATGTCTTTGAAGCTGATCAGATGCTCCCATTGCATGCTGTAATTCTTTCTTCATAATATTCACCACATTTGTAATTACTTGTTGATTATCTGTGTCCCCACTAGGCTATAATTACAAGAAAATAGAAACAGCGTTGGGCTTCTCACCTCTGTATGCATTACACCTAAAAATCTGCTTGACACATAGGTGTTTGTTGAGCTGAATTGAATATAACAGAACTACCCTTGAGTACCTTGTTTAATTTCCTCGATCAGTACTTCGTAGCCAAGAAAAAGTAATCATGCAAAACTACAAATCAGGCAGTACAGATGGTGCGTTTTACAGATTTACCGATATACAGGCATACTTCTTATTGTGCTTTACCTTATCGTGCTTTACAGAGATATTGCACTTTTACAAATTGCAGGTTTGTTGGCAACACTGTGTTGACTGAGTCAATCAGCACCATTTTTTTTAAACACCGCATGTGCTCACTTCTTGTCTCTGTGTCACATCTTAATAATTTTCATAATATTTAAAACTATTTTTATTATTACTATTCAGAGTTAAACTCTGACTTTTTTTTTTTTTTTTACTTTATCAAATTCCTAACTAAAGGTCCAGGGGGCTGGGTTTTTAAATAACATTCCCTGTATAATGTGGTTTATTTTCCAACCTGACAATAGAATGACATCACATGAGAAAAAAAGGAAAATCAAAGTGTTTTATGACTCTGTAAAACTGTTTCTTTGGGAATGCTGGATTCGGGATACCTTTTAAGCCACTCATCGCTTAGTTTTTCTGAAGTGTGCCACACATGAGGCTTCATCTGCATATCAAGGAACTTGGACAGCCCATTTCTTATATAATTTTAAAATTCCATAGGTAAGAGTCTGACTCTTACTAAAATTTGCCAATCAGGAAATATTTGAATCCACTTATAACCTGCAAGCCCCGCTTGGAGGTGTCCCACTTTCCTAAACCAAACCAATGTAAGTCTCACATATATTGATTTATGGTTTTCTGTAACTCCTGTCCTTCTAAAATGTGTATAACCAAGTTACAATTCAACCAAGGCAGGCACGTGTTCTCAGGACCTGCTGGGGACGGGCGTCACAGGCATAGGTTGTTCACATCAGGCTCAGAATAAACTATCTTAAATATTTTACAGAGTTTGGCAACTTTCGTCAACATTATTATATCTGCTATGGTGATCTGTGATCAGTGATCTTTGTAATTTTGAGGATCCCAAAAGCCATGTTTATATAGCACTGCAAACTTAATAAATGTATGTTTCTTACTGTTCCATTGACTGGCCATTATTCATCTGTATACTTCTCAGGCTTCCCTAGTGTTTGAGGCAAAGTAATATTAA
Organism: Cephalopachus bancanus; assembly: GCA_027257055.1. Lineage (NCBI taxonomy): Eukaryota > Metazoa > Chordata > Mammalia > Primates > Tarsiidae > Cephalopachus > Cephalopachus bancanus. The sequence goes on from JAPVLO010000089.1 coordinate 4,507,126, forward strand.
AATTAGGCCAGTTAATAACCCTACAATGGTCTCTAACGTATACAAGTGAAAGAAAAAGTTGCATATCTCTCATTTTAAATTAAAAAACTAGAAATTACTAAGCTTACTGGAGAAAGCATGCCAAAAGCTGAGAGAAGCTAAAACCTCATGCTCTTACACCAAACACCCAGGTTGTGAATGCAAGAAAAAGATCTTAAAGAAAATGAAACAGCTACTCTAGTGACCATATGAATGATAAGCCCAGCGAAGGAAGACTGGATTAAAAAATGTGGTACAGATGCATGATGGAATATTACACAGCCAAAAAGGACAAAATTATGAACTTCACAGCAACTTGGATGAACGTAGACTCTATAATACAGCTTGATCTATCACAGAAACAAAGAACTGAGTATCACATATTCTCACTCATAAGTGGACCTTGAACAATTATTGTAATACTCTAAGAAAAGGATTGGCAGTAGTGGGAAACTGCCAGAGAGGTGGGGAATTGGTAGTCGTGGGAAACTGCCAGGGAGAGGGGGCACACCTCCTCAACAAGGGTACTTGCATAATGAACATTTGTATATCTAACCCTGAATTATATCCCATATCTTTAAAATTAGAAAGAAAAAAAAAAGCAAGTGAAACAGCGTTATTACTGAATATGGATAAAGTTTTAGTGGTCTGAATAGAAAATCAAACCAGCCACAACATTCTCTTAAGCCAAAGCCTAATCCAAAGCAATGCCATAACTTGCTTCAATTTTATGAAGACTAATAAAGGTGAGAACACTACAGAAGAAATGTTTGAAGCTAGCAGAGGTTGATTCACGAACTATCTCCATAACACAAAAGTATAAGGTAAAGCAAGTATTGATGTAGAAACTGTGGCAAGTTATCTAGAAGATCTAGCTGAGATAATTGATAAAGATTGCTACACTAAATAACAGATTTTCAGTGTAGACCAACCTTTTATTGGAAGAAGATGTCATCTAGGACTTTTATAGCTAGCAAGAAGTAAATGCGTGACTTCCAAGCACTGACTGTATAGGCTGACTCTATAGTTGGATTCTCTCAAAAATGCAGCTGCTAATGCAGCTGGTAACTCTAAGTTGAGGCAAATGTTCATTTATAATCCAAAAATCCTTGGGTCTTAACACACTATGCTAAATCTACTCTACCTATTCCCTATAAATAAAATAAAGCCAGGATGACAGCACATCTGTTTACAGCATGGTTTATTGACTCTTTTAAGCTCATTGATGAGACATATTGCTTAGAAAAAAGAGAGTCTTTAAAGATATTATTCCTTAATAATAATGCACATGGTTACCTAAATGCTCTGGTTAAAATATTCAGGGAGATTTGTGTCATTTTAATGTCTGCTAACACAACTTCCATTCTGCAGTCCATGTATCAAAGAGTAATTTCAACTTTTAAGTCATATCATTTAAGAGTACATTTTATAAAGCTATAGCTTCTATAGACAGTGATACCTCTGATGAATTTGGGCAAAGTACATTAAAAACCTTCCGGAATGGATTTATTGTTATAGATACAATTAAGAACATCTGTGATTCGTGAATTCACAAGAGTTTGGAAGAAGTCATTTCCAACCCCTATGGATGCCTCTGAGGGATTCAAGACTTCAGTGGAGAAAGTAACTCAGATGAGGTATAAACAGCAAGACAACTAAAATTAGATGTGCAGACTGAATTGCCATAATTGCATAAAACTTCAACAAATGAGGAGTTGCTTCTTATGGATGAGCAAAGAAAATGGTTTCTTGATATGGAATCTACTTTTGGAGAAGATTTTGTGAACATTGCTGAAATGACAAGGGAATATTTAGAATATTACATACGAGGGAAAACTTCCCCGCAAAACTGAATTTATTTATAAATTGTTTATTTATTGTTGCATGTTTAAACTTTAATACACCTATTGAGACTGTTTTTCCATTGCTCAAAACAGTTTTTGAACTCACCAATTTTGATGCCTTTTAGTGCATCTACTGTTTTTTGTTTCACCTCTTTGACATCAGCAAAAAGTTTCCCTTCAACGTCTTTTCTCATCTGGAAAAATAGTAACAACAAAAAAGGTTGCTCAGGATGAGAATGAGTGAATAAGGAAGTTGGGGCGTGAGTCTCATGCCGTTTTTCGTCAAAACTTGCTGGGCATTCAACAAAGTGTGGGTAGGTTGTTTGTGTAAATCACCCATCATGAAATGAGTAGACATGTTGAAAGAATCTCCAAAAATAAAAATTACTGAAGCTGAATACAGTCTCTCACACCAATGCTAGCTGATACACTAATGCCAGTGGGTTCCTAGATCACTTGCCTAGGGTAAAGCCTTTATTTCAAGGAACCTACCCTCCATAAAATAATTCCAAGTTTTGGGGATCTCCTCTCATATACTGCTGCTAAAATATCAGGACTTAAGAGCAATGACTTCAATGTTGAGAGAATTTCTATTGTGGGTAAAATACTAAGAAATGGCATCGTATTCTACAGAAAAGTCATTTGTAAAAGGATCAAGCCATAAGATAAGCTTCACTGCTGTCTTATTTTAATTGCCAAAGCCAACCTCCTACAACCACCACCCTGATCAATCAGCAGCCATACTATCAAGACAAGAGCCTCCACTAGCAAAAAGACGACTTGATGAATGCCCAGACGATCCTTAGCAGTTTAAAGCAATAAAGTATTTTTCAATTAAGGTGCATACACTTTTTAGGCATAATGTTATTGCACACTTAATAGACTATAGTATAGTGCAAATGTAATTTTTATATCCATTGGGCACCACAAAATTTATGTGCCTCACTTTATTGTGACATTAATTTTATTAGGAGGTTTGGAATTAGACACATAATATCTCTGAAGTATGCTGGTCCATCTTTTAAATCTTTATGTGAACTACCCCATAACAATGTCTACTGGCCTATAATTGCTGTTTAATAACTATCAATAAATAGTTATATAATTTATACATAAATAAATTATATGTAATTTATGGAATGACTAAATAAATAAATAAACCCACAAATTAGTCAATGAGAAAAGAAACCAATCATCAAATAGTCTCCCTGCATTGAGTCCTTTCTGCTACTTGCTGTTAATGACCTAGCTTAAATTATTAAAGCAGGGTTCCCACATATGGAAAATGAAAACAATACTGATGTTACTAGGTCATTACAGATCTTTAATAAAATTATGTCTATGAAAGCCCCTGATGGTATGCCTGGTATATAATAAGCACTAGACACACATTCTGAAGCTCTGAAGAATCTCCCCACTATACGAAATTTGACTCCTGGTATGAATTTAAAAATTTGGTATTTTAGGGGGAGGTTTATTTGTCTCTAAAAGGAAGCAAGTTAGAATTCTCTTCTTTCTTTCTTTCTTTCTTCCTTCCTTCCTTCCTTCCTTCCTTCCTTCCTTCTTTCTTTCTTCTTTCTTTCTCTCTCTCTTCTCTCTCTCTCTCTCTCTCTCTCTCTCTCTCTCTCTCTCTCTTTCTTTCTTTCTTTCTTTCTTTCTTTCTTTCTTTTTGAGTCGAAGTCTAACTCTGTCCTCCAGGTTGAAGTGCAGTTGCATACTCATGGTCACCCTGGCATCAACCTGCTGGGCTCAGGCGATCCTTCCACCACAGCCTTCCAAGTAGCTGGCACTACAGTTGTGCACTACCATGCCCTGGCTAATTTTCGGTTTATTGTAGAGACAAGGTTTTGCCAAGTTTCCCTGGCTGAGTCTCGAACCCGTGGGCTCAGGCAATCCACTCGCATTGGCCTCCTAAAGTGCTGGGATTACAGGCTGAGCCACCGAACCTGGCATAGAACTTTTTGAATCGTCCTCATAAATTTGATTAAGTGTTATTATTATTACTTTGAGATGAGTTCTTGCTGTGTTGCCTAAGCCCAGTCTCAAACTTATGGCCTTGAGAAATCTTCCTGCCTCAACTTATTGTGTAGCTGGTATTACAGGCATGCACTACTTTACTGGCTATTAAAAAAAAAAAAAATTAAGATGGCTTTAACTGAATCTTGCAAGATTATTTTTAGCTTATAAAATCTTTTCTTACAATTTGCCTTTTAAATTTCTCTAATAGCATAATTTTATAATAGGACATAATATTTGTAAGCAAAGATATGTTCCTGATTCTTTTTTCTAGTAACTAAATTTTCTGCTAATGCTGCCTTATTCTATCATCATAATTTATGAAGCTACTTATTGGTTTACTTATAACAGTTTGATTAATTGAAATATTGAAGAACAACTGTGGAAGTAGTATGCACAAGTAGTTGTTGACTCCAAATCTGTTGTTTTATAATTAAAACATTTGTCGTTTCAATGTCACAAGAATATTTTAAGTTGAAAACCTGATTATTAAAATTTTAATGTTAAACAGAATACTAAAAAAAAAAAAGTTGAAATTATTTGCTCTCCTTTATCACCAAACTTGTGGTAAGAGGTATGTGTCCAATTTTTCTTCAGAGAAATTACTCCTCATCATTTGGTTATACAAAATTTCCAGTATACTTTCTGACCTGTCACCCTGCTGAAAGTGTTTTTTCAATGATCACTAATACCCACGTGAGTATGAGGACCCGAAGGATTTCACCTTTCTATTTTATTTAATGATGTTACAAAGTTATCATTGAAGCTCCCTTTTGGATTTATTCCTGTTGTTGCAACATCTGATTCTTTTTCTAAATTTCCAATTGCTCCTATTTTTCTTTTTCATTTGGAATTCAAATTCTGTCAGTAATACCTTAGTTTTACCTTAATGTCCTCTTGCATCTTGCAAGTAGGAGACTTTGAGACACCTACCAGATCGAAAAGTTCATGAACCTATTTTTTAAGTATTCTATTTCTTATATCTCTCTCTAAAAATATGTATTTCTCAAAGTTTATTCCTTGAGTTTTTTCTCCTTTGCTCTGAACAAGTAGGCAGTCTTATCAATCTCTGCTTCAAAACTCACCTTGATGGAAACTCCTAAATTGGTATCTCTAGGTTTAATGTTTAACCACATTCTTTCTTAACTGAAACTCTTCAACCTGCTGTGCCTCTGAAATTATTCAGGTAACTGAGAGTTAGGTAGGCCACATGAGATTTCTCTCAGTGTTCTGAACATGTCTGATGAATTTTCTATTTTCATTTGCAATATCCTTTCCACCTAGTAGAATAAACCCATGTGAATAAACCTAAGCTGGCTTTCAGCACCAGACTTAAGCCACCTTTTCCATGAAGCTTTTGTTCTTTCACTATTCAACTATAATATTTCGCTGACTTTGTAAGGTGTTTGGAAGATAATTCAAATAAAAGACAGCGGGCCCCTGTTCTTATAGAACACATAGTCTAGTTCTTTTCTTACTCTCAAGCACAGTTGAAAGAAACTCCTTCTCCTTTCGCTCCCAAATGTAGTAAGACATCTTTCTTTGACACCCACTTCTATGTTCCTTGCAGCACGTTGTACATACTACGAATTATGATAAATGAAATAAATGTTTAATTTGAGATAGTGTCTGAAATAGAAAACAAATTGTTTAACCTGTCTAATCACATAATTGTATAAAGAAAATTAGAAGAAAAAAATCACATGTGTAGACCTAGATGAGCATGCTAGGATGACAAGGAATGTAACAGGAGAAAGACAGACTGCCATAGGACATGATGTAACTAGCATGTGTGGTGTTGGAAGATGGGGGAAGAGAGACCCAGATGCAGAAGCCTTTATTGTTTCCATGATATTTTCGAAAGAAGAACACTTATAGTTGAATTTTTCAGGATCTAACATTGGTAACAATATGATGCCAAGAGCAAACAAAACAATCCCAAGATAAAAAGAGACAAATCTACTCTGTTTCCACATAGCAAGTAGTATTTAGGACATATGCCAGGAGTTAGTCCTCAGGCCCTGGTTGATATTCAGTAATGTATTTCAGTCCTTGGAAAAAAGATTTTGGGAGCAGCAAGTCTCAGTACTGGTGTATTGAGTATGTGGCTAAGATAAGAGCACAGACATTGTGAATTAAGGCAGAAACTCACTTATCAAACTCTAGATCAAGTGTATAGATATTTTCAGAACAAGATATATGCCTTGTCTGAGGATGCTGAGTGGTGTTTGGGATCTAACAGCAGCAAGAGTGATTTAACGTTGAGTCTATGCAAACTGAGTATACTTACCTAAGTCCTTCCTGTCAGATGTCAGGGTTTGTCTATTAACCCGAGACTGCTGGCTGAGGTCGAGTTTTCTTTTCTTTTTTTTTTTTAAAGGATGAAATGAAAGGGATGCACAAGGTAATGAATAACAGATAAAAATCAATTGATATATTTATAATCAAAATAGGAAAACATTATAGCTAATAATTTCTAGAGTAAACATTATGTAGGTTCGAAGTAAAAGTTATCATCTATATAAAGTTTTTTATATTTATTCATTAAAGTTATATAATTTAACAAGAAAAATAATTGTTTTATACAAAATGTAAAGTTGCAATTTGAAAGGCGTTCATCTAATATAGTATAAACCTATTTTTATCCAAGAAAATGGAGCAAAATGGTCTTATGTCTTAACTTGTTCTAACCTTTATCCAATGCTTGTTACACTATAAAAGAATAATTTAACTTTCTATTAATATCTAAAACTATATCAAAAGAAATTTAAAACAATAGTGCTTACCATGTTTGCACTTATTTTGTGTGTCTATGTTAAAGGTTTTATTTAATATACTCTTTCACTTAATCTCTCTTATGTGGCAGATATTATTTTCCCTTTTTAAAAATGAGAACTCTGAAGCTCAAATGGATTAAATAATTTGTTCAAAGTCTCACCATCAACGCTTGATAGAATTGGGAATTCACTAAACATCTGGTGGGTTTTCAAAGGCCTGGCATTAAAAAAAAATCACACTACTAAAAACAATTCAAGGGAAACACACAGTATCTTAGAAGGTGGATGTCAGAGGGGCTTTTGAAAACCTTTCAGTGAGAACAGTCTTACAGCCCATTTTCCAGAAGCCTGAGATGTCTTTTTCCTCTTTTCAGGGGTCAACAATTACTGATAAGGGAACATGTTGGGAGAAGATAAGACTATTATTTTTAGCCTCTACCCAAGGCTCTAGTAACATTACTTCTACATCCATAACTTCTTCAGTAGCTTGACTCAAAGGGGATCTAACTTACTTATTATGACAAAATAATCTAATCTTGCTAACTACCATGGTATTAAATTTATACACCTTGAATAATGTCTTTAAAATAAGAAGGCATATACTGTTTTATAGATAAAAACATGCACCGCTGGTTCCAGCAAGATACAGGCAATACAGACATATTGGTTTACACGCACTTGTAATTTCTTTAGTGTTTTTAAACTTCCAAGCTTGAAATACTATATAGAATTGAGGATTTCACGAGACGTACATGCATTTAAAATTATAAACACAGGTAACTGTCCTTTTCCTCAGCACGTTGAACAAAAAATGTCAAACAAATTAAACAAAAATTCCTTTGTTGAACATTTAATTAGATTGAGCAGGAGTCTTTCTTAGCAATGATAATACTCAATCATTTCTGACTCTGCCTATAAAAACTGTTCAAGGTTTATTACCTGCACAAACTATCATTTTTTCCCTTCTATCCTCATTTATCGTTACTCATATATTGTCAAAATTACAAAAAAGTTTAGCTACACCAGTCAGAATATAACTAAGTTTTGGAAGTTAGCAGCCTAGTAGTTTCCTTTTGCTTGGTTATCACACAAGACCAAGGAAAGTGAAAGTATCAAACATAAATATGCATTTAATTATGAATATGCATTTATAGGAAAAAGTTATTGTGATGAAGTACACATTGCACAGGCTTTGGAGTCAGAAATAACAAGTTTGAAGGCCAACATCCTCATTTACTAACAATTTAGTCCCTGATAAGCTCCTTAATTTCTCTAAGCCTCAGTTTCCTTATATGAAAAATAACATAATCACACCTCAGGGTTGCTTTGAGTATTAAAAGACGTGACATATGTAATCACCATGCTCAATCTCTGGCTTATAGTAGACACTCAAAATTTTTAGACCACTTTCTCTATGATGAATTTAAATGGTTGAGAATTACATGCTGATAAAACTGGTTCTCATTTTGGTTTTAAAGTTTAGTGGTTCAAGATTATGAGTAACTAAAGGGAAAATCTTCTAACCAATTTTAATAATGTTGCCAGACAATGACATTATCCAGCTACTGTTGTCCATATGCCCGGCACTTTGCTTCCACTCTTTTTTTTTTTTTTTTTTTTTTGAGTTGGAGTCTCACTCTGTCGCCCAGACTGGAGTGCAGTGGCCGCTCCCGGCCACCGCAGCCTCGACCTGCTGGGCTCCGGCGATCCTTCTGCCTCAGCCTTCCGAGTAGCCGGAATTACAGGCGCGCGCTACCACGCCCAGCTAATTTTTGATTTATTGTAGAGATGAGGTCTCGCTGCCCAGGCGGGTCTCGAACCCGCGGGCTCAGGCAATCCACTCATCTCAGCCTCCCAAAGGCGCGGGATTACAGGCTGAGCCACCGAGCCCAGCTGCTTCCACTCTTGTAGGCAGATTAAATCTCAGAATCAACCCTTTTTTGGGGCACCAGATTCTACACTGTCCTAGCTACTCATAGGCATCTCAAGCCTTCTTTCTCTTTTTCAGATCACGGATTTTCCTCTTACATGCTGGATTATTCCCAGCACACATCTTAAGACATTAAAACATCTTAAGTTATTGACACACCATCTTAAAATAAATGTAAAATGTCTTCTCTTGGCCATAGCGCTATACCTAGGATAGTCACAGAAGCAATCAGTTTAAAGCACACAAAGTATTAAGAGATAGTTATACATGGATAATTTTTTAAAGATAATAAAAACAGGAAAAAGTTATTTGTTGGTTTAAGTATTATTATGTCTGTAATTTTTAACAATGCCCATCACAAAATGTTCTTCCCTAACAATAACAATAGAAATGCTTGTGATATAAGTTTCAAACAATTGCTCTGGTTATTGTTGAATTTCAATACTATAATGATACATACTATTATGTATACATTATATTTTCTTATTCTATAATATAATATTATGTAAATATTATGTAATACATATATATGTATATATGTGTGTGATTAAGATCTGTATATTTATTGCTTGTTTTTAATGAACATTGTATTTACATAGAAGTTAATTTTTTTTTAATTATGAGTACAGATGTGCACACACACACACATATAATTTTAATTTTTTGGTTTTAAATATGTGAGGTACAGTTCGGGCTTAGGTATACACATGTTCATTTTGCAGGTACTCCTGTTGATGAGGTGTGTCCCTTCCCCTGGCAGTTTCCCACTACTGCCAATCCCACCCCTGCCCTCTGCTGACAGTTTCCCACCACTGTCAATCCCTTTCTTATAGCATTACAATAGTTGTTCAAGGTCCACTTAAGAGTGAGAACATGTGATACACGGTTCTTTGTTTCTGTGATAGATCACTCAGTATTGTAGACTCTAAGTCTGTCCATGTTGCTGTGTTCATAATGTTGTCCTTCTTTATGACTGTGTAACATTCCATCTGTACTACATTTTTTTAATCCAGTCCTCTTTAGATGGGCAGCACAGTTGGTTCCATGTTTTCGCTATTGTAAATAATGCTGCAATAAGCATGTGTGTGCAGGTATCTTTTTCACAGAATGATTTGAGTTCCTCTGGGTATATTCCCAGTAGGAGGATTATGGGGTCATATGGGAAGTCGATTTTTAGAACATTTAGAAATTACCACACTGTTTTCCACAGAGGCTGTACTAGATTACACTCCCATCAACAGCGTAGAAGTGTTCCCTTTTCGTCACATCCTGTCCAGCAACTGTTATTTTTTGTTATTGATGCTGATCAACCTGACTGGAGTTAGGTGGTAACTCATTGTGGTTTTAATTTGCATTTCTTTGATGACTAGTGAGACTGAGCATTGTTTTATGTATCTGTTGGCTGCTCATACGTATTCTTTTGAGAACTGTCTATTTATATATTTTGTCCACTTTGTAATGGGGCTGTATGTTTATTTCTTTTTGGCACATTTGAGTTCCTTGTAGATCCTAAATGTTAGACCTTTGTCAGATATATAGTTGGCTAATATTTTTTCCCAGACTATGGGCTGTATCTCCACTCTCTCAATGGTTTCTTTGGCTTTGCAAAACCTTGTCAGTTTGATGAAGTCTCTTTTGTCTATCTTCTCTCTTATGGCATGGGCACCTGGGGTTTTGATCAGGAATTCGTTGCCAGTTCCAATTTCCAGAAGGGTGTCTCCTACATTTCCTAAGGTTCTTATAATTTGAGGTTTTCCATTTAGGTCTTGAACCATTAAGAGTTGATTTTTGTGTTTGGTGATAGGTAGGGGTCTTGTTTTAATCTTCTGCATGTGGTCAGCCAGTTTTCCCAGCACCTTTTACTGAATAGGTTCTCCTCTCGCCAGTGGTTGGTGGGGGAGGCTTTGTTGAAAATGAGTTGGTTGAGAAACTGAGTTTTGCTTATGCATCTCTTTCCTATTCCATTGGTCTATATGTCTGTTCTTGTAACAATACCAGGCTGTTTTGATTATCATAACCTTATAATAAAGTTTAAGGTCTGGGAGCGTGATGCCTTCCACTTTTTTTTTCCCTGTGGATTATTTTGGCTGTTTGTGGACATTTATATTTTCATATGAATTCCTGTATTGTCATTTCCAGGTCTGAGAAGAATGCTACTGGTAATTTAATAGGTATTGCATTGAATCTGTAGATTACCTTGCATAGGACGGACATCTTAACAACATTGATTCTTCCAAACCATGAGCATGGAATATTATTGCGCTTGTTTGTGTCCACTTTGATTTCTTTTAGCAGTGTTATGTAATATTTATTATAAAGGTCTTTAACGTCTCTGGTTTGGAAGGTGCTGAGATATTTCACTTTTTTGTGGCTGTTGTGAATGAGATTGTACTTTTTATTTGAGTTTCTGTTTGTTTATTATTGGTATATAGAACTGTGACTGTCTTTTGTACATTTATTTTATACCCTGACATTGCCAAAGTCCTTTATCAGTGCAAAGAGATTTTTGACAGCTTTTATTGGATTTGTGTGATATAAAAGCATGTAGTCCACAAAAGGAATAACTCAACTTCCTCTTTTTTTATTTTGATACCCCTAATTTCCTTTTTTGTCTGATTGCTGTAGCTAGGACTTCCAATACTATATTGAACAGGAGGCTTGAGAGTGGGCATCCTTATCTTGTTCCAGTTTTCAGGGGAAATGAGTCCAATTTCTGTCTGTTTAGCAGTATGTTGACTATGGGTTTCTCATAGATGGCTCTTACTATTTAAAGGTGTGTTCCACCTATGCCTAGATGTTCAAACGTTTTTAACAAGAAGAGATGCTGGAGTTTATCAAAAACTTTTACCATGCCTAATGATATAATCATGTGGTTTTTTTCTTTACATCTGTTGTTGTATTTAATTACATTTATGGCCTTGTAGATGTTGAACCAGTCCTGTATCCTAGGCATGAAGCCTACTTGGTCAGGGTGGATGGTTTTTGAGATGTATTGTTGGATCCATTTTGCTAGAATCTTGTTGAGACTTTCAGCATGTATATTCATCAAGAATATTGGCCTGTAGTTCTCTTTCTTTGTTGGATCTTTACCCAGTTTGGGTATCAATATCATGTTAGCTTCATAAAATGATTTGGAGAGAGCTCCATCTCTCTCAATTGCTTGGAATACTTTCTATAGGATTGGTATCAGCTCCTCCTTATATGTTTTATGGAATTCTGTTTGAAATAATCTGGTCCAGGGCTTTTTTGGTAGGTAGTTTTCTTATGACATAGTTGATTTCACAGATTGCTATTAGTCTATTTAGGGTCTCGATTTCTTCTTGTTTCAACCTGGGGAGGTTGTGTGATGGCAGAAAGTACTCCATTTCATTTAAGTTTTCGAGTTTGTTTCCGTACAGATGTGTGTACAATAGCAATCTCTGTTAATCTTTGTATTTCTTTTGGATCAGTTGTTACTTCATCTTTCTGCATTTCTGATTGTGCTTATTTGGGCCTTTTCTCTCCTTTTCTTGGTCAGTCTAACTAGGGGGCCAATTAATCTTGTTTACCCTTGCAAAAAATCAGCTTTTGGTTTTATAGTTTTTGTATTATAGCTTTGTCTTCTATGTCCCAAATTTGAGCTTTTGTTTTGGTGATCTGGATTCTTCTGCTGTGGTTAGGGTTTTGATGGTCTTATTTTTCCAAGCTTCCTTAGGTGATTTGTTAGGCTGTTAACTTGTGATCTTTCTATTTTCTTCATGTGTGTTCACAGAGATATGAATCCCCCTCTTAGTACTGTTTTTAAGGCATCCCAGAGATTTGGTAAGATGTTTCTTAATTTTCATTTGCTTCCAGGACTTTTTTTTTTTTGAGTTGGAGTCTCACTCTGTCGCCCAGACTGGAGTCTGGAGTGCAGTGGGTTCCAGCAATCCTTCCGCTTCAGCTTTCCAAGTAGCTGGAACTACAGGCACACACTACCATGCCCAGTTGATTTTTGATTGATTGTAGAGATGAGGTCTCGCCAAGTTGCCCAGGCGGATCTCGAACCCGCAGGCTCAGGCAATCCACTCACCTCAGCCTCCCAAAGGTGCGGGATTACAGGCTGAGCCACCGAGCCCGGCTTGAGTCCAGTACTTTTAATTTCTGTTTTGTTTTGATTTTGTTCAGCATCATGCTGTTTAGTGTCCATGTCTTTGTGAGTTTGAGGGAACTTTTTTAGTATTAATATTTATTTTTATTCCACTGTCATCTGAGAAAGTGCATGGCAGAATTTCAATATTATGGAATTTGTTTATGCTTGACTTATGGTCAAAGATGTGGTCAATCTTAGAATATGTTCCCTTAGGTGATGAATAGAATGTATATTACATGGTTGTTCAATGTAATGTTCTGTAGTTATCAATTAACTTCATTTGGTTAAGCATCACATTGAGGTTCCAGATCTTCTTGTTGACTTTCTGTCTTGATGATTTATCTAGGATTGTTAGTGGAGTATTTAAGTCCCCAGCTATGACAGAGTTAGAGTCAATATCTCTCTTTTAATTTACCTAGAATCTTCTTTACGAAAATTGATGTTCCTAGGTTGGGTGCATATATGTTTATGTTAAATATGAAACTTTTATCATTATGTAGTGACCTTCCATATCTTTTCAAATTTTTTATAGCTTAATAAGTGTTTTGTCTGATATTAAGATTGCGACTCCTACTTTCTTTTGTTCTTTTCACCTGAAATTTTGTTTCCTATACTCTTACTTTGAGTCTGTAAGTGTCCTTTCTGGTGAGATGAATATATTGGAGATAATATATTGCTGCCTCATGATACTTTTTTTTTTTTTTCTTTTTTTTGCCTCATGATACTTTATCCAATTTGCCATTCAGTCTTTTCAGTGGTGCATTTAGTCCATTCACATTCAGGTTAATTATTGAGATGTGAGAGTCTATCCCTGTCATAGAGTTTGTTGCTGTTGCTGCAGTTTGTTTGTTTGTTTGTTGTCTTTCTTTTGATTTTGGGTTGATTCATGTGTGTTTTCAGTCTTTTCCCCACATTCTTGGGAGGGGCATTGTCGTTCCTTTTTCCTTTCTTCTACATTTAGTACTTTCTTAAGTGTTTCTTGTAGAGTTGGTCTGGAAGCAGTGTAAACTCTTAGGGATTGAATGTCTGAGAAGGATTTTAATTCTCCATCACTGATGAAACTTAGTTTAGCTGGGTAGGTAATTCTTGGTTGAAGTTGTTTATCTTTGAGAACTTTGAAGATTGGGCTCTAATCTCTTCTAGCCTGAAGTGTTACTGTAGATAAATCTGCTGCTATTTTAACTGGTCTTCCCTGGTAAATAGTCTGAGTTTTCTCTGTTTTTGTCTTTAGAATTTTTTCTTTTATACCTACTTTGTGTAGGCAAATTACTATGTATTTAGGTGTCGGTCTTCTCATTTGTTTTCTTGCAAGGGTTCTCTGAATCTCTTGTATTTGAATGGTCACATCACTGATAAGATGAGGGAAGTTTTCTTGGATAATTTCAAGGAATGTTTGTTCCAGGGTGCTCTCTGTCTCTCCATTTGCCTCAGGGATTCCAATTAATCTTAGGTTTGGCCTCCTGAAATAATCGCTCATCTCTTAGAGGTTTTGTTCTGTCTTTTTAAGCTTATTTTCTATGTTTTTTTTTTTTTGAGTTGGAGTCTCACTTGGTCACCCAGACTGGAGTGCAGTGGCCACTCCCGGCCACCGCAGTCTCGCCTGCCAGGCTCCGGTGATCCTTCCACCTCAGCCTTCTGAGTAGCCGGAATTACAGGCATGTGCTACCACGCCCAGCTGATTTTTTGATTTATTGTAGAGATGAGGTCTCGCTGCCCAGGCAGGTCTCGAACCCGCGGGCTCAAGTAATCCACTCACCTCAGCCTCCCAAAGGCGCGGGATTATAGGCTGAGCCACCGAACCTGGCTATTTTCTATGTTTTTAACAGTTTGGGCTAGCTCCATATTTTGGTCCTCAAGCTCTGAGATTCTTTCTTTTGCTTGGTTAATTCTGCTTTCCATGCTTGTCAATTTGCTGTTCATTTCATTCACTGTATTCTTTTTTGCCGTAAACTCAGTTATCAATTCCTTCATTCTTACCTCTTGTCTCTCCTCATTTCTATTCATTCTCTCTATTAATGTCATGATATCTGGGTTTGTGGTTTGAGACCAGTCATCCAGGGGGCTCTTCATTGGTTGAGTTCCAAGGTCTGTACTCTCAGTGGTTGACCTCCTAGGGGGTCTGTGTGAGACTCATATTCTTCCTTTGGTTTTTCTTCATTTGTGTAGGTTTTTGTATCCCTTTTTTTACCTCTTTAATTCTGGGGGGAAAGAAACATAGAAAATAAGCTTTAAAAGACAGAACAAAACCTCTAAGAGATGAGCGATTATCTCAGGAGGCCAAACCTAAGATTAATTTAATTTTTACCTCTTTAACTCTTCATTTGTGTAGGTTTTTGTATCCCTTTTTTACCTCTTTAATTCTTTAATCCCTTTTTTTACCTCTTTATTTTTTACCTCTTTAGTTCAGTTATGGAGGGATAACTTTCAACTGTGTTTGCTCTAACTCATATTCTTCCTTAAGTAAATCCTCTGGTTTTGTTCAATTCTGAAACTGAACTGGGATTTTGAACTTGTGCTTTTTGAGTTCTGAGATTTAATTAAAGGAGGAACTTTGCAGAGCTCAGTACCTGCTGACTGGTGTGTGGCCCCCTGGAGGTCACTTTCCAGTGCCTTATATCTGTCCATGCAGTGGTGATGTCTTTTGCCCCCTGAAAGCAAAATGAGATAAGAAAAGTGAAAAGAAAGGAAAAAGGAAGAAGGAAGATGAAAGGAGTGTGGAGAGATAGAAGAAGAGGGAAACTGACTGGCATACCAACTAAAGAATAAATAGAGAAACAAAGACAGAAAAGACAAAGACATACAGAAAATTATACAAAGAAACAATCAAAGACTGCCTGTTGGTATACTCTCCCTCAAAAATACCCATACAAAAAAATCTTTAAAAACCCCAAAACCAACAAACCATTAAAATAGCAGAAACAAAGAAAATACAAATACATGAACAAAAAACAGAAAGAGAGGAAAAAAAGCAAAAAGTATAACAAAAAACAAAAAATAGAAAAAAATACTCACTCTGTGGTTGTTTCTGTCACTCCAGGTTCCTTTCACCTGCAACCTCTGCCTCAGGAAGTGGCTCTGGTCTTCAACCCCTCCCCTCCATTCTCAGCACAGGCTAATAGGGTTGCTTTCATCATGGGCTGGATGCCCCAAGGACTACTGTGGGTGGAGAATGGGTCAGATCCATACTACCCTGCTTGCAGTTGACAGAGAAGATGGTACCCATAGGCATGTTGTTACCAGTCGTGGAGATTTATTCCATATTTCCACGACCTGCCTTCTCCATGGTTCCCCTTGCTCATGACTTGTCTGCTACTGCAGGTGATGGTGTGGGCTGGGTGCCAGGTGATGAGGAGCAGCTGTTCTCTGCTGCCTCCTTTAAGAGAGCCCCAAGAATAGCAAATGATCCTGCATACTTGAGTTTCTAACCTCAGGGCAGTGGTAGGTTGCAGTCACCTCCAGAGAAGAGCTCCAGGTGCATGAATGGTCACATCATTCCCCCCTCAGATGTACTTTCACTCACCCCAGACACACACCCACTCACACATAGTCTTTATGGACACTCACTTTTGTGGAGACTCTCACAGTCTGACCTTTTTCATTTCCATATTGCCTGAAAGCTTCTCCCTTTTTTTGAGAGACAGAATCTCACTGTGTTGCCCAGGCTATTCTCAAACTCAGTGCAAGTGAATCTCCTAACTCAGTCTCAAAAATAAACTATTTTTATTTCTTCTTTGTCCCATGGATTATGTAATAGTATGTTGTTTAGTTACCAAAATATATTATTACCAGTGTGAGCCACCATGCTTAGTCAATGGAAGTTAATTTCTAAAATTCCAATGATATATTCTTTATTTGACACACAAGAACTCTGGCATATACATTTACTCCAAGGATTAGCTAATACAAGTTTGGTATAATTTAAACCTGCTTCAAGTAAAGTTCTTGTCTCCTACTCTAGAGAGCTGATACTTTGCTGAGTTTAAGCAGGAGATTGAAAGTGAACAGTAAGAGCACAATGATTGTAAACCTGAAAAGCAGAACTCAAGTTACTTCAATTCTGTCATTCTATGTACAATTCATTTTCTAAACCTTACATAAGTTTTTTAAATCTGGTTTTAAATTTTTCTTATAAATTTCATTACAGTGATTGAAAAACATTAATTCATCACTTTCCTCCTCTCTTTTTGGTACTGTAATGTTCAGCTATTTATCTATTTTATTATAATTATATACTCATAAACAAGTTTTTCTTAGAGACAATTTGTTTCTGTATTGATTTCCTGAATATTATTATTTGCTTTATTTCTATCTTATTCCTGAAAATAAATGCGTCCTGTAGAAAAGGGAAGGGGTGTTTAAAAATACACTCTGAGTATCAAGTGCACTGTAGCATTCCACCACTTGGTAACACATTTCTTTCCAGTGACACCATCGTTTTTCCATTGTGTAAACCAGTTACTTTGTATTTCTTTTTGTCTTATACTGGATAAGCATCTTAGACATTTTATACATTGTTTTATAAACACCAACTTAGCTACATCCACAAGTTTTGATAAGTTGTGTACTCATTTTCAGTTTGAAATATTTTCTAAATACTGTTTCTATTTCCATACTTATATTTATATGGATTATTTAATAGTGTGTGGTTTAGTTACCAAATATGTTCACCTTTTCTGCTTATCTTATTGTCATTGACATATTTCATAATAGTTTTATTGAGATATATTTACATACCATAAAGTTTAATCTTATACCTTGAAAGTGCAGTGTTTTATCTGTTTGGTTTTAGTATTTTCACGAAGTTGTACACCCTTGAACACTATAAAAATTCTGCTGTGGTCAAAGGACATATTGAGTAAGCTTTAAGTATTTTAAATAATTAGACATTGGTAAGTCCCTTGTATATGAACTATTCTGGATATTTCATGTACACAACAAAGCAATGTATATTCTCTATAGTGAGTATATTTTCATCAAAATGGGTGTTTGATGTGTTTATATATTCTAAAATCTAAATTATTTATAGTTCTATCAATTTCTGAAAATGGAATGCAACTTTTAAAATATGATTCTGAATTTTTTTCTTTTGGGACTTCAAACTTAGGATTTATTAATTCACAAGAGATAGTTACTGAACACTTTTTAGGCATCAAACACTTTTCTCTGAAATTATCTATTTTCCCCCCCTTTTAATTTTAACTTTTTTGTTTCATGGGTGTTGAAGGTCTTAGGATAATCATCTACACATTTGTATGTATTGTATCTTCCCAATGCATTCACCTATTAGAAAGTGTGACCAAATTTTCTCTGTCATTGGATTTCAGCAGTTTAACTATGATATCCCAGGTGTAGTTTTCTCAACATTTAATTGCATTGTTTGTTGAGCACCTAATATTTGCTAGATGCGTCACTCAGTGAAAAGCTCTTGATCATAATTTTCTTAATTTTTTTTCTGTTGCATTCCCTTTTCTCTCTCTTTATGTGACCACCTATTACTATTAGGAAGTGTCACGCCTTTATCTAATAATATTTTTATCCTGCAGTCTATTTTGTTTGATATTAACATAGCCAATCAGCTCTCTTATGGTTGTTGTTTAGTATCTTTTTCTGTCCTTTTCTGTGTCACTGCATTTAAAATGCATCTTTGAGGAGAATATATAGTTTAGTCTTATTTTTGTATCTACTCTCTAAATATTTGTTTTTAGTTGCAGTATCTAGCCCATCAATATTAAATGCCACTAATGATATGATTTGATTTGTCTATCATTTTATTATTTTCCCTAGTTTTGCTTCTTTGTTTCATCCTTCCTTTTTTCTCAGAATATCATTTTATTTTCATCATTTGTTTTTAGCTGTACTTTTCTGAATCATTTTTTAGTGGTTGTCACTGGGATTATAAAATATAGCATTAAATAATTAAGTTTGACAGAAATATTCTTCCAGTACTTTAAGTGTGTCATTACATTTTCTTCTGGCCTCCATTATTGTGATGTCATCCATCATTTATGTCATTGCTTTCTATATGTATTGTATTATTATTTTTTATTCTATTGCTTTCAAAATTTTCTCTGTCATTGGATTTCAGCAGTTTAACGATGATATCCCAGCTATGATTTTCTCAACATTTAATTGCATTTCGTTGAGCACCTAATATTTGCTAGTGTGAAATGGGTCATTCAGTTTGAAAAACTGTAGATCATAATTTTCTTAATTTTTTTCTGTTGCATTCCCTTTTCTCTCTCTTTGTGTGACCACAATTGCAAGTATTTCTATAAATTGCTATGACTGTTTATAACTTTGAAACTCTACTCATTATTTTTGTTGTTGTTGTTGTTGTTGTTGTTGTTGTTTTTGAGTTGGAGTCTCACTTGGTCGCCCAGACTGGAGTGCAGTGGCCGCTCCCGGCCACCACAGCCTCGACCTGCTGGGCTCCAGCAATCCTTCTGCCTCAGTCTTCCAAGTAGCCGGAATTACAGGCATGCGCTACCACACCTGGCTGATTTTTTTGATTTATTGTAGACATGAGGTCTCGCTGCCCAGGCGGGTCTCGAACCCATGGGCTCAGGCAATCCACTCACCTCAGTCTCCCAAAGGTGTGGGATTACAGGCTGGGCCACCAAGCCAGCTAACTCTACTCATTATTATTCTGCTTTTCATTGTTCCATCTTCTTTAGATTATATAATTACCATTAATCTACTTTCAAACACACTGATCTATGTTGCTAAACTCTGCAGTTTGTTGATAAAGCCATCTAATAAATTTTTCAGTTTTTAAAAAATATATAACTCAACCCTAGTATTTGCATTTGATTCTTTTCCAAATAGTTTCCTTTTTTCTGCTAAAAGTTATCATTATCTTTATTCACATATGTATGTGTATGTGTGTGTATGCGTACATATATATGTATGTATACATACATATATACTCCTTGCATATGTTAGCTGATAACTTTTTAGAAAGTAATTGTCTTTAAAGTGCAACAGTTAAATTATCTCCAAGCTGGTTTCTATTAAGTGCTATATGTGTTATGTTATCTGTGAATATTGTTTTCCTTATTTTCTTTATTTTTATTATTTTCTGAATACTATAAGAGATAAGTTATAGATACTTCATTTTTAAAAATTTGACCCCCGAATTTGTTGGATTTTGTTTGTAAGATCAATTTGAACAAATCCAAGTAGAGAAAAAGCTTGCACATACATGTTGAGTTACAGCTACACAGATGGGAAATTTTCATTGAGAAAGTGGCAATTAAAACCATGGCTATCAACAAGAATTCCTAGAAAGCAAATATAAGATTTAAAAAAATTCCATGACAAAATTGTAAAGATAACTCTTAAGAGGTAGTAGAGAGTACACTTTAAAGAAAAAGAAAATGTGCCAGAGAAAACAGGTATATAAGGAACATGTGGTATCATGGAACACAAGGAAAGAGAGTGTCTGGAAAAGCAGTTGGTTGACAACTTGACGTAAGAGATTGAATAAGATATGAACTGAAAAATGATGCTTAGGTGTAGTGACATGAATGTCACTGGTGGTGTGGCAAAGAGTTATTGCAATGAATAAATAAGAAAGGAGCCATGCTGGGATTGGATATCAGCAATACTTGAGAAAGAGACAGTATTCATTGGTCATTATTTCTAGAAATGTAACAGTCAAGGGAGAAGTCTGACAGAGCAGTAAAGGGAAAGTAGCATCATGATTAGTAACTCAAATGAGAATAATGTATGTTTCATGTTAAAACAAAGCAAACAAAAATAGTTGAGAGAATGTCTCCGAAGAAAGACAAGAACTAATTGATTGTATTAGACTCCTGGAAAAATTCAAGGTTATATAATTTAAATCTCATGCAGAATTTTTGACCTTAGAGGAAGAAAGCGATAATTTTATGAATCACTCTGGAAAGGCAGAAGGCTGGTTGCCAAACATAATTGCAGTTTTTGCATTATTGAAATTTGCTGTTTGATATTGGAATATATTCTTAAATAATGTTAATGTTATGCATCAGCTTAATGCACATTTCTTGCTTTTTTGTCTTTTTTACTAATGACTTATTACTTACTGTTTATTTAAAGTTTAGGCTATGGAAAAGATGTTAGACAGAAAGCAAATTTGAGTGATTTTTTAATTTGAGTTCAAAATGGGTTTTAAAGCAGCGGAGGCAACTCACAGCATCACAACACATTTGGCCCAGGAATTGCTAATGAATATACAGTGCAGTGGTGGTTCAAGAAACTTTGCAAAGTAGATGAGAGTCTTGAAGACAAGGAATGTAGTGGCCTGCCATTGGAAATTGACAACGACCAATTGAGAGCAATCATTGAAGCCAATCCTCTTACAACTACATGAGAAGTTGCCAAAAACTCAATGTCAACCATTCTACTGTTGTATGGCCTTTGAAGCAAATTGGAAAGGTGAAAAAGTTCAATAAGTGGGTGTCTCATGAGCTGACTGAAAATTTTTAGAAATGTCATTTAGAAGTATCATCTTCTCTTATTCCATGCAACAAGGAACCATATCTTGGTTGGATTGTGTTGTGCATTTTACACAACAACCAGCGATGTCCAATTGAGTGATTGGACCAAGATGAAGTTCCAAAGCACTTTCCAAAGCCAAACTTGCATCAAAAAAGGTCATGATCACTGTTTGGTAGTCTGTTGCTGGTCTGATCCACTACATCTTTTTGAATCCTGGCAAAACCATTACATATGAGAAATATGCTCAGCAAATTGATGGGGTGCACCCAAAACTACAATGTCTTACAGCTGGCATTGGTCAACAGAAAGGTCCCAATTCTTCTTCACAGCAACACACGTCATGCCACACAACCAACACTTCTAAAGTTGAACAAATTGCCTCATCCACCATATTCACCTGACCTCTTGCCAATCATAACTTCTTCAAGCATCGCGCCAACTTTTTGGAGGGAAAATGCTTCCGCAACCAGCAGGATGCAGAAAATGCTTTCCAAGAGTTTATCAAATCCTGAAGCACGGATTTTTATGCTATGGGAATAAACAAACTTGTTTCTTTTCATTGGCAAAAACGTACTGATTGCAATGGTTCCTATTTTGATTAATACAGACATGTTTGAGACTAGTAATGATTTAAAATTCAGTCTGAAACTGCAATTATTTTTACACCAACCTGATAACCAGAGCTTGGGAAAGCACATCATAGGTTATATGTGTTGGTCAAAAAATGCATGACACAGACACCAAGTGCAGACAGTGTAACTAACCAAGCACATAGCTGCTTCATTATGAAATCATCATTGTGTTTATGTGAAGGTCACACTCCCCATGGACTGCTTCAACTAAAATTGAATATAGTGGGAATCTAAAACAGAGCTGTTCCTGAGAGACATAGGACCCATTAGCTCACAGTTGCACTGACAGCCTGGCAGTCTACCTTGTTTCCCACTGAACCATCCTCCCACTCTTCCTTGTTGAGGTAATTTAGAATTGCATTGCAATTCGATGATTCTCCCAGCCTTCCAATTCCTTCTTTCTTTTATCTCACACAGGTGTTTCCGCTAATAAAATTATTACATAATTAATTCTATCCTTGTCTCTCCTTCTCACATTCAAACAAATGATACAAGGTGTGGGCCAAGAAGCAATCGTTAATGATATAGAGATTTGTCACCCACTCATGTACCACCTAGCAGGCTAAGAAGACATCATTTTCATTAGTAAGTCGGGCATATATAGTCCCTGGCACAAAATGGTGGCCCAATTGCTAAAAATTTTCCGTGATGATTGCATGAGAAAATATCCCATGGAGAAGAACACTGTGGCAGATGTGATGAAAAATTTGGAGGGATTGATACCTACAAAGGCAGCCAATTTCTGCTAAGTTGTATTGGTGCTCTATAGAAAGATAAAGATTAAAGACTGACAGCAAGCTGTTAATGATTGAGTATGAAAACAAAACAAAACAAAACAAAAACCCTCAATGGTAGCTAATAAACAGGCTCTTATCGCTCCTATTGAAAGAGAAGACCTAGTAACAACATCTAGAAAATTTTAAATGCTCAGTCAAAGCAGGACTGTTAAGCAAAGGTCAGGCCTTTGTAGGAAAAAACTACAATCCTAAAAACAGAGACACCTGAATGAATATCCTGGAAGGTGGCTCTGCAACCCCTCTGTTATGGGTTGAATTGTTTGCCCCCAAAAATATATGCTAAAGTTTTAATGTCCAGCACTGCAGAATGTGACCTTATTGGGAAATAAGATCACTGTATTTGTAGTTAGTTATGTTAAAGTGAAGTAGGATGAGCCTGTAAGTGTTCTTATAAGGACAGAAGAGACAAAGATATATAAAGAGAGAATGCTTGTGTTATGAAGAAGACAGAGACTGAAGTGCTGTGCCACAAGCCAAGGAACAACAAGTATTGCTGGAAAATCACCAGAAGCTAGGAAGAGACTGGAAAAGATTCTCTTCTATAGGTTTCAGGAGAAGCAAGCCTCTGCTGACACCTTCATTTTGGATTTTTAACCCCTAGAACTGTGAGACAATAAATTTCTATTGTTTTAAGCCACCCAGTTTGTGGTAGTTTGTCTCAGTGCCCTAGGAAACTGATTTACTTCCCTAAATATGCTGTGCTTTTAGGCATAGCCCATGGCTCCCTGGTAAGAGTTAGTACTTCCTCTAAGATTCTTATAAGATACTCCCCCACAAAGGAACAGATGGCTCTTGAAGATCTACCTTTATTTCACTATTGCTGATATTCCTATACAAAGGGTCATATAACACCATAAACTGGCTGGGGTCATGCTGCAATTATTAATGGAGCTACACGGCTATATACCTAAATAGTAGCAAGGACTTGCTGGCATGTACTAGCAGGAGCAAGATGGTACTTTTGGAATTATATTTTAAAGGTGCTTGTTCAAGGAGTCAGAACGTAAGACTGGAAAAGCAAGAATATTTTTACTTGAGGACATTTTCTCAAGCAATATATTTAACACCACAGGAAGGAACATAGAAGATGGGGCAAACTCATTGCTGAGGTTACGTTTAGCAGTCTAGGGAAAATGACTGACTCTCAGTATATGGAAATTTCTGAGATTCCCGTCTCATATAATAGAAGAAGGACAGAGGAATCTGGTGAGAGGAGCACCAACATCAAACAGAAGGTAATTGCTGATTTTCCTCTACAGACTGTGGATAAGGATAGGAGAGGCAGTCACAGGGTTGGGCTTGTTAATATCCAGTGAGTTAATGGGACCCTGAAGTAATAGAATTTAGGAGGCCTCTAGTGCTGTAATGACCAGCAAGGCCAAAAGGCAGTCAAAGGATCTAGAGACACAGAGTGTTGTCTAAATGAGTAGTAAGCCATGATGCCCCTAGGAGAAAAAGAGATGGACATCCATTAAGTAAGCTATTTAATGTCTGTAGGTTTTTATTCGCCTTTTTTGGGGCTGTTGTTGTTTGTTTAAAGAGCAAAAATAGAGGGGCGGAAGGTTGAAGGCAATCTCTTCTATAAAAGGTCATTATCTATTACTCAGTTGCTATATCTGAGTCAATACTCAAATTGAGAATCTGCTGACTAAACAGATGGCAAAGTACCTTGGTAGAAGAACCCTATAACACTCTGGCAATTATATACTATAAATATACCCTTAATCAACTACAAGGTGGCCTATGGCCTTTGCTTATGTCACTGTGCACTGGGGAAAAAGAAATGAGAGAAATAACCAGACATATTGAGACTACTGGACACAATCTGAGTTGATGTTGATATTTGGAGACACCAAGTTTGGTTGCAGCTCCTCTGTTAGATTGGGAGTCTATCAGAGCCAGCAATGAATGGAATCCTGGTGAAGTTCTGGCACACAATTGGCCCTTGAGTTTACAAACACATTCAATGTTCATTTCTCTAGTTCTCACAGGCATTATTGAAATTGATATACAGTTGTTCCTCAATATCTGTGATATATTGTTTCCAGGAGGCCCAGCGAATACCAAAATCTATGGATGCTCAAATTCTTTATGTAAAAATGTCATAGTATTTGCATATATCTTGTGCACACCCTTCTATATACTTTAAATCATTTTAAGATTACTTAGGACATCTAATACAATGTGAATGCCACGAAAATAATCGTTAGACTGATTTGTTTAGGAAATAATGACAAGAAAAAGTTGGTTGCATGTTTTATTCGGATGCTTTTATAAAAATATTTTTGATCCATGAAAGCAGAACTTACAAACATCGAGGTAATTTTGAGTAATCCCCACATTGTCTATAAAATAAGAAATGCCATTGGGGAGGAGGCCAAATAAAAATCTCTGAAAATGCCCTCACTTTTGAAGGTAAAACAACTAAACAAACTAACAAATAAATAAAATATCACTTCCTGAGGGTATTATTGCCACCATTAACAGTCTAAAGAACGCAGTATTGATGGTCCCTATTATATCTTCACTCGTATTGGTCTATTTACATTAATTGATAGATCCTAAAGAATTGGCCCAGGGACTCAACCAGATATTAGTCCTAATTTCAACCACCATGCTGATGTGGCATTATTGCCAGAACAAATAAATAGGTATGTGGTCTTTGGTTTAGAAAATGTATCCTTTACCTTGCCATTAGAAAAGAAAATCAAAACAGTTCACACTGACTTGAGTTAAACAATAATATTTAGTTACATTTTTGCCTTAAGGCTGTACGAGGAGGGGACCCCCCCCCAACACGGAATGTATCTATAAAAATTTATATATAAAAAGTTGTGTATTTATACTTACATGTTTAAATTTAGTCACTCTCGAAGTACTCTCCTGTTGATGCAACACACCTATGAAGATGCTTTCCCACTGCTTAAAACAGTTTTTGTTGTCAATTTTGATTCCTTTTAGTGCTTCTGCCATTTTTTATTTTACTTCTTCCACATTGGCAAAATGCTTCCCTTTGAGAACATTTTTCAACTGGGGAAACAAACAAAAAAGTCACTTGGGCAAGATTGGGTGAATAGGGAGGGTGGGGCATGGAGGTCATGTCATTTTGATTAAAAACTGCTGAATACTCAGTGTGGTGTGAAAAGATGTCCCTGTAAATTGCCTATCATGAAATTGGCAAATGCATGGAAAGAATCTCCAAAAAAAAATAAAAAATAAAAACTCACTCAAGCAGAATGCAGTGTCTCACAACAACACTTCCTAGTACATTGATCCCTAAGGATTTCTAGAACATTTTGAAGGCAGAGAAAACCTGTACTATAAGAGGCCTGCCGCCAAAAAGTATTTCTGTTTTTTTTTTAATGTGCCCTCTCTCATATTGCTCACCCACCATTTGCCATGATACAGTCGAAGATCTGGACAAACTGGACATTCCAAAGAATATTACACTGAGGCATGGCATCAATGGTTCCATACAGACTGGATAAGATCAAACAAAAGATGGCTTTGATAAGACGCATAGTATCTAATATGGGATATAAAATCTACTTAAAGTCTTGCATATTTAATCTCGTCTTGGCCTCTGTTTCTTGATATACACTAATATACAATGTAGAAGTTCCTGTACAAATATAAGAGAATATTTTCTAGAATATTTTAAAATTATTATTTGATCCTTATTAAAATACAGTTAATATGGTATATTAATAGCTAGAAAAGGACAAGAGGATCAAACTGGATATGTTATTGTTCATTTATCTTTACCCCTTTTCCTAATGTGGTCCTAACCATCCAGCTTCTGGAGCATTGTGTCTTGTTTCAATGGCAACACATAATGATTCTCAGCCTGATATTGAGAGCAGTCACCAAAATATACATGTATTTATTTACCTGTTGAAACAATTGAACTGAAAAATTGTCTTATATATGTAGTTTAAAAGTATGTGCAAGTGAGAGAGAGAACGATTCAGTATTTCTTTACAACTCTATGGAAGAACTCTTTA
Source organism: Cephalopachus bancanus (assembly GCA_027257055.1). Lineage (NCBI taxonomy): Eukaryota > Metazoa > Chordata > Mammalia > Primates > Tarsiidae > Cephalopachus > Cephalopachus bancanus. The sequence continues at coordinate 4,533,733 of JAPVLO010000089.1, forward strand.
TTCTCTTTTCAGTTAAGCAAAGAGTTTCAAACTTCACAAAGAAAGAGCACTGCTCATCTTGTTAGGTCATCACTAAGAATTATACTTGTCAGTGATGTGAGTGAGCAAGTATGAATTTTCTAAAATTGGTTTACAAGTTCTGCATACAGAAAATATCTCTTGGGAGCACGTTGATGATAAACTCCACATTTAAGCTCTTTTAGCACTAGAGGAATCCATTTAAACTTAGGTTTGTTAATTGGTGCATTTTTGCAAGAGTGTCAGATTGTCCCAACTATTCCAAAAGAAGACATCTTTTTACTCTCATAAGAGTCTTGAGAATAAGCTCAATATCTTTCCCATAAGATGACTGTTTCGTTCTTATCCATATTTATTATCTGGCCTTTGTACATTTTGCCACTCTAAAACATTTTGTTAGCATGATCTCATTTATCATTTATTGCCTCTCTTATCTTTTTTTTGCTACTGGCAGGACACTCACTGAATTGTGTACCTTTTCAAAGTAACACATGTTCCATGAAGCAAAGAGCCAACTATCACTCCCCAGGCTACCATCTCTTTTTCAAAATATTGATATCTTTCTTTGAGCTTGATCCAAGTGATCCATGATATTGGTGCCTGGCTCCTGATCTCCCCAGTGTGAGAGAAGCTCCCCCAGAGTTCCAGCAATGGCTAGCTGTCATGCTTTAAAACCTGGCATAGGCTCTGTCAGGAAAGGGAGATGAAAGTGTCACCTTGTTGTTTTATACCTCACTGCAAATACCATCACCATCTACTAAAGTGCTTTTTCTTTAGTGGTGAATGTTGCTGTTTCCACAATTACATCACCAATGCATTCCTTAAAAATCTTGTGATGTAGAAAATTGCACACAAAATTATAGAATTTGTGGGGAAAAATGTCACTGGGGCGTACCTGCACAACTTTGTAACCAGACCACTAACAGTAACTTTTAATAGCACTAAAACAAATAAACAGAGACAACACCACAGTTCAAAACAGTATTGAATTGCTGATGATCTTCCCTTTAAAGCAACATCAGTCCTTTAATAATGGTTTGATGGAAAGTCTAGAAAGAGAGGGTTGCAGTTAACTGAGTTAGTAGAAAATAACAAAATGCAGAAATACAGTGGAGAAACCCAATAAATACCTGAAGGATAGAGTTTATATCAACAGAAAGAATGAGCAAAAGAAAGATTGCCAAATGAATGGCATCTTACATAGCACATGTTCCTGCATTATTTGTGGCATTAAGTAGTAGTAGCCTAGTATAGGCTCAGTTGACCCGCAGTGGGCAAAATATGAATGTATTAGGAAAAACCACCAGGAAAAACTCATTTAATTTCTTGTGTTGAAACTGACAGTTTCCTCTGGTCAACCAGAGAAAAGTAAGTGGCCTTACCTTCCTATTCATGAATCACCATGAAGAGTTGTGTTTTCAGGAGGTATCATCACTGAAGGCAAGCAGATCATTATTGAAGATACGTACAATGTCAATTCTCAAAAAGTACGTAATAAACAAAATGTGTACAAAGTGAATTTTTTTCTTTTTATTTACATATATTCATTTATTTGAACTCCATTTTATATTATTTCATATTCTGCTAATCGGTGGTTTACATACATTATATTTTAAATTTGAAGATGGTTGAATATGAGATATTTCTAAATTTTAGCAAAAGTGTAAATGGTCAGAATTATTAATAATGATTTTATAGTAAAGTTAAATATGCATAAATTTCAGAATTATGAGTACACTTAGTGCAATGGGTGAGGCACCTGACCAGTTTCAGCAGTTGTGCCACAAGCAACTTAAGCATGTGCATAAACTCCTAGGAAGTTCAGGGACAGTGGCAACATTTTAATACCTGAGTAAACACTTTTTTTTTATCATGTTACCATGTCATCCTTTCTAAGAATGTTGCAATTATTTTCTTGTATCTATGTTCTGTAGCGTAAATATCAAGGGTATATGCAATTTTCATGACTAGAAATTGATGCAAGGAATAGAGATGGGAGAAAGAAAGAGAGAGAGGGAGAGAGGGAGAGAGGGAGGGAGGGAGGGAGGGAGGGAGGGAGGGAGGGAAAGAAAGAAGGAAGGAAGGAAGGAAGGAAGGAAGGAAAGAAAAAGAAAGAAAGAAAGAAAGAAAGAAAGAAAAAGAAAGAAAGAAAGAAAGAAAGAAAGAAAGAAGAGAAAGAGATAAAACAAAATTAATGTATCACTATTGGTAGTCTTAGTCTTTTTTTATTTTTTTTCTGTTCTTCTTTAGGTTCCTGGGACTTTATGATATAATTCAGAATTTGAATATGAGATAAATAGGAAATGTAAAGTTAAATTGATGTACATATTAAAAGTTAAATGCAGAAGGTGTACTCAGACAGACACTAAGTGATGGACAGACAGAAAGAAGTGAGAGAGTAATGAGAAACAAGGACAGAAAAGACCAGGCAGAATGTAGCAATGAAAATATGGAAAAAATATTGGGAGAAGCTACATGAGGTTTAATACATTTATCCTGAAATCTACTTTGTATGATAACAGGTCACAACATTACTTTCTTATTGTTTTGATTTGTTTTTCTTAATGCCTTCTTAAAAATGTTTAACAAGTTCCACCTCATAAATTTTTATTCACTTGTGTGTTCAGCTGGTATATAGTACATAACTGACCCTTCGTTTTAAGTCAGACTGAAATCATGTTTTTAGTTGTTGTATTTGTTTTTTATGTCAGCTGTATTGACTCCATTTGTTGATAAAACTGATGCTTAGTATTAACTTTGTCAAATTGTTTATTATAATTATTATATGTATTATTTTATATTAGCTATGTTTGTTTAGTTTCCTTTGCTTTTTAAACTAAATTGGTTTGCCGTATAGAAAAGTTGGCATTTTTGCTCCAGTAGCTAGCTTTGTGCCTGTGTTACTTGTTGTCCATCTTTTTAATGCCACCATAACCTGCTTTCTTTTACTAATGGTTTGACAGTATTTAATGCAAATTTTTTACCAATGTGCTGCTAATCAATAAATTATCTTTTGTACTCCTTCCTGCTCCCTACATTGTTATTTCATTTATTGATTTTAAGCTATATATCTTTGTTTCATTTTTAGCTATTTTTTAGGGATTATAACATATATCTTTAATTTATCACTGTGTAAATTAATATAATATTAATATTAAACAACTTCTAAAATATAAGACCCTTTCAGCAGTATAATTATACTTCATAATTATCACTTCATCTTTTACCAAGTTGCTATACCAAATAATGTATTTTTATTATTTTATTTGAAATGGGCAATAGTATTTTTAAATAACCAAAAATAACAAAGAGATGTTTTATATTAATTCAGAAATTTAGCATCTTTTATAGTCTTCATTACATTCCACACTGCGAAAAATCTCTTTCATGTTATAACATATCAGGCATTTTTTGGTGTCATTTGAGATCTCTCTTTGTCTTCAATCCCCCCCTCCCCAGCTTTCTGCTCTGAAGAATTCTACCTTGCTGCCTAGGCTCAAGTCATTCTAAGGCAGCTGCAGTGCACTCAGTGGAGGTCTGGAGGACCTGGGAGAGATATCTCTCAGCTCTCTGATTCCAGTTTGCACTTGGTGAAGTAGGGGTGTGCCCTGAAAAAACTTCTCTAAGTTCTGCCCCTCAGTCTGCAGCTCAAATATGATGACAAATACACAGAATTTTGCTTGTAAACATGCTTAAAAACAAACAAAAATTATTGCTAGAAAAAAGTCTACTTATATATCAACAGACAAAATTAAGTAATCAGTCTTGGTGAGGTGAAAAAATATATAGATTATCCAAGCTTAGAACAATTCATTTTTGTGTCAAGCCCAAGTACTTTATAGAGCAGTACCTAATTCAGAATGGAGTGAGATACATGCATTTTTTTTTTTTTAAGATGCAAAAGTGAAGTATGGAGTTCTAGGCAAAGCATGGTTGGTCCAACTTATAAGAACTTGTTTGATATTGGAGTTCAGTGAAAAAGGAAGAAACATTTCTATACTGTTGCATCAATTTGGAGACTAGTAATTATATCTTCTCAGCATAAATTCATTCATTCATCCATTTATTTATTTGTAAAAAGCCATTTATTTAATAAATGTAGCCATTCTCAAAGTGCAGTCCTCACATAGGCATCATCTAGGAACTTATTAGGAAAGCAAACTTGCGTGCCTCTTCCCAATGCATTGAATCAGCAACTCTGGAGGAAAGAGATTAGCAATTTGTGTTTGAAAAAGCCCTCCAGGTGATTATTCTGATGTCCAATTAAATATTAAGACCACTGAACGAGTACATTTTTTAAAAAATTAAATATTTAATTTTTAATGACATTGAAAGTACAATGTAGAAAATGAGCCACTGAAGTGTTTGGAGTTTAACTAAAAGCCTTTAGGTACATAGGCAGTGCTGTTCTCCAATATTTTATAACTAATTCTAAGAGGTGAAAGAAAAATTCTTGTAGAATTTGCATATTTCTGCCTACATGCCACATAAACAAATGAAGGATAACTTGCCTTTGAGAGAAAGAAAATCTTTTCTATTTCTAGAAAGGCTCAGATTGGAGCTATGTAGTTTTTAAAAGACCAGTGGCAATACAATAATTAAATTAAAGCTTTAAATGACAGTTTATTAAAGACATGCTTATTTTGTGAACTGGAAGCCTACAACTCATAAAAGATGTATATACACAACTTCATTATATCTTCATTGCATCATCAGTTCTAACACTTTCATCTTATTTAAGAGATAATTTTGAATACAAGGGCAATTTTTGATGTTTGTTGTTGTTTATGGATGATATTATGATTTGACTACAATCGTGGGAATCATATTCATCAGCCTGTTTCTTAGCTGTCAATACTTTTAAAAAATTTACTTTATAAACACTCAATGTTTGCTAGAGCTGAACAATTAATAGAAATAGCCTGAGACACGAAGTTAAAAAGTAGTAGTCTAGGACATTTTTTTATAAATCCATTTAATTGTGGCTATTAACTCATATGAAAGAGAAAAATAGAGAAAAAACCTTTGCCATGTGATATAAACCGAATTAAATTATAGCTGTGGAGATGAATAAATAGTTTCATAAGGAGACTTTGCATTTGGAATTACTTTGTTAGAAATTTCAGCATATTGCAGAGACATTAAAAGATCATCATCTACAGAAAGGTTTGCTTAGTGCAAAATGAGATTTGGAAATAGATCTTAGAACAAACATCAAAGTCTTATTCTTCTCTACTCAAGTTCTCATGCACTGCCCACTTTAAAACAATATTTCTCGGTCCCCTCTCAATTCATTCGCCATTCTGCTTATTTCATGCTTTCTCTCCTGCCACTCAGATTCAGGCTGTTGTGCTTGCTCACCTGGTTGCAAAAACCTCCTTCCTGGTCCTCCCTTCCCAGCATCCCTTGCTGCATTCCATTGTACTGTTCTACTTCAACCCCATAGGTATCCTAAATGTTGCGGGGACACACCAGGGATGTTCCTGACTCAGTATATTTGTCTTTTCTGTTTCCTTTGCTTGGACTTCTTTTCTTTCCGGTGTTTGTATACCTCTTTCCTTATTTTCTTCTCATTTTTAATCAAATATCAGTTCTCAAAGAGGCTGTCTTTAGTCACTATTCAAAATTTAAAGGCCTATAAAAAAAATTTTTTCCCCTTTCTGCCTGATTACTATCTTACTCCAGTATTAATTGATTACCTCTCTTCCTTAGTTTCCCCACATCACCACCTGCATGTGAACTCTTCTGTTCTGTGCTCTATCTACAGTGCCAAGAAAGTGATCTAACTTAGTAGACACTCTAACCATCAATTGAGCAAATGACTGAGAGCACAAGCAATGATACAAAAACTAGGGCTAGAATATCAATATAAGGTTACAGAATTCAGAATGCCAAAGGTAATCAGGATATAAAAGTAATAGACTCATATATAATTAGAAAAAACAGTTATTTTTAAAAGTTATTTTTTAAAAAGTACTCTATTTGGTTGGAAAAGACTGAAGAGATTCCAAGATAGGTTAAACAAAGTCATTATTTGTAAAAGCAGATAAAATCTCACATTCCTTGTCAGGTGCGCATTTCTGTAAGAGTGTTACAGTAAATATAAAGTAATTCTTTCACTCTGACATGGTCACCTAAAAGAAAAAATATATATATAAACAAAAAATTTGAAATAGAGGATTTTTGAATTATATTCTTCATTGATTTTGGAAAATCCACAGCATCACAGAAGACTGCAAAGCATTTACAGGAGAGAAAAAAAAAAAAGAATTCACAGGGACTTAAAAGTTAACAAAGCAGCCAACAATGTGAAACAGCAGCAGAGCATTTTGCATGCCGGCCAAAACCGAGCTCATTAGCAAAGTGATGGCTTAGAGCTGACTCTAGGGGAGGATACTGCTCAACTTCATACAGCCCTTCCTGCAGAGCTGACTGCGAAACATCCTTGGTCTCACTTTGTTGGAAGCTGCTCAGCATGCTTTCTGGCCTAGGATAAGAAATGAGTCATTACAAAGGCCAGTGAAGAGGGACCAGCATTTGAAATAAACAGAATGAAAGGGCACCATAAAAGTTGGCATATAAGGTCCCAAATTCCTGTGTGGATGCTTCGAGCACAGAATGTGCCAAGCCATTATTGAAGCACATCAAAACCCTCAACATATAATTCTATACATATATAGCGCGCACACACACACACACACACACACACACACACACACACACACACACAGTTATTTGATGCACCCAATTCTGGAAGAAATTTTAAAAATAAATTATATGTATAAATTATATGATGGATAAGGATATAAAAGGCATCTTTGTTTAATTAAGACAATATATAGACTCAAGTTTCAAGGACAAGTGTTTAATGATTAGAGAAAATGAAAATTATGACTATTACAATTCATTGTTTTCACATTTATATTGTTAGCATATTAGAAATCACATGTGTATGCTAATAATTAAGTAGGAATGAATCAATTTCCCTTGAGTTATCTATTTTTTGTAATTATTTAATAGCTACAAATTTTACAAGACTACCAACATTTAGATTTCAGAAAAAAATACTGTTGTAATTATATAATATTTATTGGCAAATAATATTATATTTTAAAATCAAAACTGTGTCCAACACTGTGTCAGATGATATGATATGTTGAGAGCAACAAGGAAAGCAGTGACCATCCAGAATTCCAGGGGAGCATAGAACTAGTTAGACATGGTGACTTGATAGCTACAAGATGCAATGTAGTATCACTGAGAAAGTGCTATTATATAACTCATTTTCTAATCAATTTAATAATGTGAGGTACAAAACAAATGGGGTTAGTTTCACAGCATGATCCAAAAGAAAGAAGAAAGAAAGAAAGAAAGAAAGAAAGAAAGAAAGAAAGAAAGAAAGAAAGAAAGAAAGAAAGAAAGAAAGAAAGAAAGAAACTTGAGAGCAGCTTAGTCGATGACAGGAGCAGGATATTGGAAAGCTGGAACTGCATTCTAAAGCCCTACCAAATGAGGGTAGAATATAGGTGAATATGTATGTTTGAGTAGGAGGTGGAGGTCAAGCCCCGAGCAGCAGGAACAAGAGCTAAACTGAGAAAGCTACCCAACCAGAAACTAAGCAGATTGTCAGTGAGCAAGTTAGATAGCAGGAATCTGAAAAGCAAAGTTAGCTGGATCAGTTTGCCGAATAGTAAAATCTTTCTTCCCAAAACTTGGCAACCCTATAACTCAAGCAAATAAGGATCACCTTTTCTATAATCCCTAACATCCTTTCCACACCTCAGAAAACCTCTCCAAAGTTTTACATGTGGGGATACAGGGAATTAAATGCACTGGTTATAACAGACTAATGCTTTTTTGCTTGAGCCACTCTCTCATAGCTAATTCACAGAGGAGTAGTGACAAGTTCTAGTAAGTGCTTAAAGCACATATATATAAATTGCATTTGTGGCCCATGAGGGTAGGTCTTGGTCTGACCATTATTAGTTCCACCAGTGATTTTGATATTAAAATTTAGCACCTTCTCATTAAATTCTCTAAGAACATCAATTTTGTGACATAGCAGCTGCCTTAGAGAATAGTTTTAAAACTTAATATGACCATGACAAATTGTGGAAGGCAAGCACAAACAAATTAGATAAAGCCTGAAAAGCAGAGGCATGCAGTGTTGTTTTCATATCTAAGCCCATTTACTTAAAAATGCCTTACCATTATGCACATTCATTCTGATTTATTAATTAACACGGTGTGGAGATCAAATAGCAGGTTCTATCACTGATTTCCAGTCAACTGGTGTCACAGAACTTTTTTATTTCAATTCAAAATATCTTGTCTGCAATTGGTTGTTAATTTGCAGGAAAAAAAAATGAAGCTTTCTCAACTACAATTTCCAGTTTAGCCAAAATGTGAAACACTTTACCTACTGCGTTCTTTCAGATTGCTCTGAATTAATATTTTTATGTTTTTTAATACTTATTCAGATAAATTACAGGAAGTATTAGAATATATGATTTTAGCCAGGCTCGGTGGCTCAGCCTGTAATCCCGCGCCTTTGGGAGGCTGAGGTGAGTGGATTGCCTGAGCCCACAGGTTCGAGACCCGCCTGGGCAATTTGTCGAGACCTCATCTCTACAATAAATCAAAAAATTAGCCGGGTGTGGTAGCACACGCCTGTAGTTCCGGCTACTCGGAAGGCTGAGGCGGAAGGATCGTCGGAGCACAGCAGGTCGAAGCTGCGGTGGCCGGGAGCGGCCTCTGCACTCCAGTCTGAGAGACAGAGTGAGACTCCAACTAAAAAAAAAAAAAAAAAAACATTTCTCTCTTAAGGAGGAGTAAACCAGGCTAGAAAGAAAGAGCTGTGGGGAAGTAAGATGATAGATAGGGTGACCTGAAGACAGATGGTCAGAAAATGTTTTAGCCAGTGGCTGGCCTATTTCTGAGGGGAGAAAGTAGGGGACCCTTTAAAGAAGGTTGTATGCTCTTCAGCCTGTGAATGAGTGAGTTTAGGAACATGGAAAAAGAAAAAAATTTAACCTATGTTTTGTTAACAAGTATGTGCTCCAATTGACCACTGGAAACAAGTAGTTCAGCTAATAATTTACAAGAAAAAGAATGAGCATGTCTGGCTTAGTCACACACAGGTAGACAAGGAGGGCATCCTTTAGACATATCTAAGTCATATGGGAAGGGCGATTCTTTTTAGTGAGATGCTTCCCAGAACACAAAAAGGTGAAAAGATTGCTTAATTATCAGTGTTTCTAGGAGCACATAGCTCAATTCAATATTATTGAAATGTTCTGGATTACATTTTTTGCAATATCACTATTTTTGTTGTCTTGTCTACTACTTTTCAAAATATGAAATGTATTCTAATGCAATAAACCCTTAATGATGTCTATCTCCACAAGTAACCTGATTTTTTTATCTTTTTAAAATAAAAAAATTGTTTACTATGCATTTAGCTGCATTTTATTAAAAATACAAGAAAACAAGTGAATATATTATCTATTAAAAGACTTATATACCTTCTAAACTGTCAATATGCCATGGTGAAAATATTTCATTCTCTGATATTTCTCAAATTTAACATGCACGAAATGGTGCTCACAATTTATTGCTCAACATTTCCCCCATCTTTACCAGAAAATCTGAAAGAGATGCAATTTAAGGTGAATGCATAAACTGGTCAGCTTCATTTTTTGCCAGGTTCATCATTGTACCACTTTCTACTAAATATACTGTTCTGGAGAGAAAAATCAGAAAACAGTATTGCTGAATAAACTTGCAGGCAAAGTTATTAAAATGAAATTTAAATGGCTTCTTTATGAGTAGAATAATTGACAATTTCTTTCAAATAGCAGCTTATAATTTAGAAATACTTATAATTTATTCCTTGACACTTCATTAGTTCACTGAGAAAGTTTACCAGTGGCCATGGATGTCTGTTGGCACATATAACAAAACCAAAAGGCTGGATTTGAAAAACCAGTTTGACTTTAGCAAAATATTCTTGGGTAGCTTTCGCTCTCTTCTGGAGGAGTTCACTAACAGATGGCAACTTGTCATTGTTAATGGAGTGTTATCCTGAAAAACTTCAAGGATCCATGCAGAGTGTGACACTATTCCCCTCCTCTTTTCAAGCCACCTCACAGAAATAGCCAATAATGACCTCTTTCTTTTCACAGATGATTCCACCTTATGTCGGCTGATTCTTTCCAAGCCACATCGTGGTTGCTCTAATCCAAATATGACAAAAGACTTTTCGCCATTTGACAGCTAATCTATGTACTAAAGAGTGAAGGGACTGCAATGCAGTAGGAAGTGTATTGTGACTTGCAGGTAGGAGTCGAGTTCTAGCCCTGGCTCTGAGTCCCTGGCCAGATAACTTCTCCACTGCGGACCTCACTGTTCTCACGGAAACATAAGCAGTTTGTCTTACACAAACAATAGACTAATTTTAGATAAGTCTGTAACATTCTAAATCCCTTTGATATAAACAAAGAAAGCATTGAATTGTTAGGAGTATGTACAATCATTTTTACACTCAGCTTGCTTTATTCTATTAGATTACATTTTCATAGGAAAATTAGCAAATTGATTTCTAAAGCATTTAATAGCCATAAAACAACACCTATTCTCCTGTATTTGTTTAGCAATAGATGAATTTCAAAATTCATTTGCAATATAATTTTTAAAATATCCATTAGTGATCTACCACTTTAAAGATAACAGTAAACCGGGCTCAGTGGCTCAGCATATAATCCCATGCCTTTGGGAGGCTGAGGTGAGTGGATTGCCTGAGCCCGCGGGTTCGAGACCCGCCTGGGGAGCGAGACCTCATCTCTACAATAAATCAAAAAATCAGCCGGGCGTGGTAGCGCATGCCTGTAATTCCGGCTACTCGGAAGGCTGAGGCGGAAGGATCGCCGGAGCCCAGCAGGTCGAGGCTGCGATGGCCGGGAGTGGCCGCTGCACTCCAGTCTGGGCGTCAGAGTGAGACTCCAACTCAAAAAAATAAATAAATAAAAATAAAAAAATAAAGATTACAGTAGACAATAAACTTGCCCAAGATCATAAAAAATGAAGACAGAAGTGCAAATAGTAATCCAGATTATATGAATCCTGGTACTAAGCTTTGTTCATTTCTCAAATCAGAAGTATCAAATTTATTTTATTAGTGATAATTAATATTCACATTATACCTGCCAGTTGCATGGTGTTTTGTACTTTTAAATGTTTTTCAGAGAAACTTTTACTTAAATCTACACAATAGTATCCAGAAGAAAATAAAGTTAAAAATGTATCCCAGATCACAGAGCCTGTATGCGATGGACAAGAAAGGACAATCCTCGATGGGAGGTAGAGGAAGATATCCTGGTTCCTCCTCCACGATTTTCCAAATCTCATCCCACTATTTAAATTAACCACTCCTCCAGAAGGGAACTAATTCCCACACCAAAAACCTACTAAATAAATAGAAATCAATTGTTTTAACCAGACAGCTTTGTACTTAAATTTGCACCTCTATTCTCTATCCAGACTTTTTATTCTTTCCATCTTCTTTTCTTCCTCCTCTTTTTTTTCTTTCCTCTCCACTTGTTCCCTTTCTCCTATCTTCCTTCTTTCCTCCTTTGTTTCCTCCATTCCTTTCTTCCTTCCTTCCTTTTTCAGTTTTGCCTTCTATCCCTCTTCCATCATTCTGCCCATTAATTTTCACGCTATTATTTCATGCAGTTCCTGCAGATAAAAAAGTTGTTCCTTTAAAAATGGTTACTCAAGGAATCTAACAAATGCACACAACATTCAATTTTCTTGGGAAGTAAGTACTGGTAATTTTGCAGGGTTGTGTGTGTGTGTGTGTGTGTTTAGAAAAATACCAGTAACATTTTCCTGCAAATATATATTAGCAACAGCATTAGAAAATTAACATTCTTACTGTATAACATTTGTTATTTCTCCTGAAAGAATCAGAGAATAGCCAATATTATAATGCAGCTTAAAATTGAAATGAAATGTAAATAGAATTGAAGTTTGACTTCCTGAAACTTTATATTAAATAAAAGAAATTCTTAAGGATAATGCTTTCGGTTTTAGACATGACACTCTACTCAAGTATTAGTCACAGTGCAAGAACTTATATATTAATAAACAGTGATAAGCATTTCAATTCTATTTCATATTTTCATCATATTTTATAATTTCTAAGACATGAGATGTGAATTGAGGTTATGAGTTCAGTTTTCTTCTAGTAGTGCAGGGAATGTCCCTATGGACTCCAGAGTGATACCGATCTGTTCAAAGGAATCAAAAGGTTCATGTAGCAAATTGTTTTAGACTTGTGATCTCAAAGAAATAAAAGATGTTTTTTCTTCTACACTGTAGCCAACTTCATTTTACACATTATTGTAAAATAATACTTAATAAAACTTTTTTAAAAAATACATATTAGAGTCATAGAATGATAAGCTGAATGGGCACACTGACTCTTTATTTTTATCATTCCAGACAGGTAAATGTCTACGTTGTACTTTTAAAGGAGGGATTTGAAAAATCAGATACAATGAGTAAGAAGCATTCTGTAGTAGTATACATTTCTTTTTATACTGAGATAGTATACAGTAAAAAACTCAAATAAAATGCCAAAATATTTAAAATATATATATACAGTTTAGTAAAATGTATGACTTTTCACATAAATCATGAAAGTGTTGCATTATATTAAGTACAATTTTAAAAAATTATTTTCATTCATGATATAATATAATATATATTACCTATGTCAGTGGGAAGATTTTTAAAAAGATGATTGAATTGGTGAGATAAAGTTATTGAAGGTTGAACCATGAAAGCTGGCATCCCAGGAAAGCAATTCTGTTTGTGCAAATTCTGTTACCTAGTGGTACTTAATGCAGTTGAACCTGATCAACCAGAAAGATCAGTGACAGCCCTATCAGGGAAGTAGCTTGTACTTACCTTCAATGGTGAATACTGAATTACTAGGGCACATCTATATCCAAAACTCTGCCAGACCACATTATTATATCATGGGCTTTGATTATACCAGTATAGGGGCAGTGTACCCTTTAATCCTGTATTTCAAAGTTCTCATACCTTGTAGGATTGGAGTTCTTTATTTCAAAGTGTGATATCTGGTAAGTGATATGCATGTAAACATTTGACCACCAGCTCTGGAGCAGAGAATGATGGTGTATAAATTATGATATAAGGTGCCGAATTCTATGGTGTAAATATTCTCAATAAGGGTGATTTGAAGCTACCAACATGATGTCATTGAACACAGATTTGAGAAGATTCTCAGTAGCACACAATTACATCGTATTTTCACCACACAGACACAAGAGGTGTAAATAACCTCAAGAACACAGAGATTAATAAAATACAGTAAGATGATTAAAAGTGACAGATTTTGTGTATTTATTACCTTACTTTTAAATAAACTTGTTTAATTATGTTTATTTTACTTAATTTTTAATGACTGTGCTTAACCATCAAGTAGCAAAATTCCTGAAAACTTGTCAATCAGACCTGACGAACACACCACTGTATCTGGCCCAGCTAAAAAAATTCAGGACTTCTGAGCTGCCAAAAAATTCAGTGGTTATTGGAGACCTGAACACCCACGGTGCTCCTTTTTTCTGTGAGTTTTTCCCAGTGAATACTGTGCTGCTGCAAAATTTGGCATATGGATGCTGTTTGATCATTTGCTGTTATATTCACAAACAGCTATAAGTCTTTGGAGATAATTTTATTTGATTTATTTTTATTTTTTAATTGATAAAATATACTTATCATGTGCAGCATGTTGCCTTGAAATATTTATACATGTGGAATGACTAAACAGAGTTAGTTAACTATATGAATTACCTTGTGAGAAAAGTCTTACAAGGAGTACCTCATTTTCTCATTTTTTTAAGTTATTCAGATATGAAAAATTAACTTTTCTTAAAATTTGAATTAAAACATATCAAAATTAAAAGCACATGCATCTTAAAAATATAGATTGTATTTGAACATATGAAAATAATATGTGATTGCAATTAACTTTCAGTAAAAATGCTAATAATGCAAATATAGACTCTAATTCTCTTGCAAAAAAAATTGGTGAAAAACTTTTTATTAAATGTTTTAAGTTGATTCACGCTAGTCCACATCTATAAATGGACATCTTGAGAAAAGGTCATGTCATTTTTTTTTCCTTTCCATTGCAGGAACAAGTATATGAAATATTAGAAATTATGAATCATGTGCTAAATACAAGACTATTAAAAATTACTAATGTCTAGAAGCTGTTCTACATATCTATGCTCATTTTAGTAAGGTGTGGACTGATTCTTAAGAAAATCGAGTGAACTAATTTCTCAAGATAACCCAGGTAACCACTGCAAAAAAGAGGGATTCCTTGGAGACCTGGGTTTTCTGATACGAAGTTTGGTATTCTTGTATTGCATTGCAATTTCACCCATTCCATCAATAATGTAGTGCAGGCAAGTTTTCATCATTGATTTTCAACAAATGGTGGTTATTTCTATTTGTGCTCTTCTTCATTGCACTTCCTCCCAGGACAGCAGAAAGACTATTGAGATCTTATTACTAGCAGTCTTCCAAAGCAAGTGGGATAGAAGAGAGATTTGCAACAGGGCCTCTGGAAGCCTGTCAGAATATGCCTATGGTAGAAAGAGAGAGGAGTAGAAAGTGAATTTTCTGGCTTTATAGCCTTGCTCTTCCCTTAAAAACAGTTTAAGTTTGGAGCAATCACTTTATTCATCTTTGCGGTGGTTTCACCTGCAAAGCATGACTGAGAATATCGGGCTGTCTTGCTTTGCTGTTACTGATATAAAATGACAAAGGGTCTACTGAAAAATTTTAAATCATAAAATGTTATATAACTTGTAGTTATTTAATAATGGAATGACATTTGCCCACTCAGTGCTCAATCCTTAGACTCCTCTGTGTTTTTTACTCCCAAGGTAATCTTGTGTCTTTAAACAAGATCTATGTGCTGCTAATTTCCAAAATAGTATTTCCAGTGCCCTGTCTCATGTAGACTAAAATGCTAAGTTGCTAGCATGGTTCAGTAAACGTTCATCTTTTCTTTCAATTTTGTTCACTCTCTGTCATTCTTTTGCACCCTTGCTTCTTGAACAACCGACTTGCTCTTCTGTGTCAAGGTCTTTGCTCTCTGCTGTGCTCCCAATGTTCTCACTCAAATATCAGCGTGGTTGTTCCCTCACTTCTTTTGAGTGTCTGCTCACATGTCATTTCATCAAAGAATCCTGCTGGAACATCCTACACACGATAGCACTTTCCTCCCCTTGTCCCTCATTATTTCCATTACTCTGCTTTATTTTTCTTCATAGCACAAATCTCCATCAATCTAGAATGTTACATATTGATTGGCTTATTTGTTTATAGTTTATCTTTTCCCATTGGTATATAAAGATCACAGGAGCAGAGATTTTTGTTATGGCTCCATTCCATTCCCAGTACTCAGTGTATAGAAAGTACTTAAGAATTATTCTTTAGTTGAATTATTGAGCAGAACAACATTGTATGCTTGCAACAATGGTTACTTAGTTATTAAGAGTGGATTCAGTCATTTTTAGAGCAACAATCTAAACACTAAATATTTGTGGACTCTATCTCTTGAATTCCAATATTTATGGATCTGTCAAGTGCATCAGGGGTGAAATTGTTCACAGGTGTCTTCTTTACTTAAATCTATTTGCCCATATTCTAAATACTGATTGACTGTTTATTGTGTGACAGATTCACAAAGAACTATGACAATAACATTAACAAAATCTTAATATTTTAATTTTTTTAATATTACATCCCAGGAGTAGGATAGAGTTTTGTATGCATTATTTCAAACCCTGTCAAGCAACGCTATAAGGTTAATATATTTTTCTCCATCTTACAGATGAGAAAATTGAGTTTCAAAAATTTTAAGTAACTTGACAAAGTTAAGAAAGCTTTTAATCATTAGTATTTTTAACCTAGGTTTGTCTCACTTCACATGCTATATCCCATGCCACATTGCTAGGAGCAGGAAATATTATGAGAACAAATGATATAGTTATGCTATAATTTTTTTTTTTTTTGCTTACAAAATCTATTAGATGAGATTGTATTGATTCATGGGCTCATTAATTGTAGCAATCTATAATTTGTTCCTGCACCTGTCTTTAAAATAAGAATCTTAGAATGTCAGAGATATTTAGCCTTATTCTTTCATTTTAGAGATCTAGAAAACCTGGCTAAAGAGTGTTGCTTCACTCTAAATCATGTAGCTGTCCTATTGCTCAGACACTTCTAACTTCTTGATCAGCGGTGACTACTTTGGGTCTTTAACAATGCCATATAGGATTTGGAAAAAAAACGTAGGCAGTTTTCAGCCACACTTGTTGTAAGTTAGTTTGGAAGAAAGTGAACAGGACTTTCACTGCAGGACTGGAGAACTGACTATGTACACTGTAAGAACTGCTTTTAGTCAATCAATAATGCATTACTGCAGGAAAAGGGAATGGGTGGGTAAGAAGCCAGGCTAAAAGAGAGTATTACACATGTGGATAATTGGGAGCCATTGTATGGCTAAAGTGACAGGCTTATGCCAGTGACCCTGAAGACTGTTTATGGCTAAATTAGTTTACACAGAACTCAGAGCTGCACAAATCATGATCACCAGTCTCTTGTAGATTGCATTTTTTGTGACAAATATATAACTTAGAAATGCTCCTATTAACAGAGGCATAAATGCCACAAACTAGAAGCGCAGGTGCCCCGTTACACACAGACATCACTGAATATAGCATGTACCATTTAAAAAAGACATATATACACTCAATATACTATTGCTTTCATTTAAAAATTATTAAAATAAATCAATTATTAGCTTTAGCTGAGAAAAAGTCTCAAATAACATAATATAAAGTATGCTTTTCTTACATACACTTACAAAGTGATTGTAATTACCTCACACCTGATCAGAGCCAGTTATGCAGCGTAAAACTGTAGAGCTGGTTATTTTTATATGTTCAATCAGTATTTCAACAAATGCTCTACTGAAATAAGCCTTAACTGACTGTAAAAATCTATATTATGGTCAATTTTTGTGTTGGCTTTATACCTTTGTATTCCTGAAGTAAATATTTAGGCCACTTTTAAACTTTGTTCACATTAGGATTTAATATTTTAAATGTTTTTGAAACATAAAGAGAAGTAAGAATAAAATATTTAGAATTTTAAAGAACCAGAGAGTTATAAGCAAATATTTTTGAAAATGATTTTTCACCTTAGCTATTATAAAATTGAGTTGGAAGTTTGCTTTAAAATGTAAGATTTACATTATCTATATAAATACTTAAATGCTTTTATGGACTTCATCTTTGTTGCAGTACACATTTGGAGTTTAGAATACATGACACAGAGTTTAGTAGAAAATAAGAAACATAAAATTGCAAGTGTGTGTTTTTCCTTCTATATTAAACAATAATAAAAAACAAATTTAGCGCTTAGAAACAAACACAACTAGAAATCACATTGTCATTAGAATAACTGCTCAGCATTGTAAAATAATGTTTTTGTTCTTTTGTTCTGATTTATGATATATTTTGTTTTGAATATTATTCCACCTGGGACAAAAGAACAACAGCAAGGGCTGTGTAATAAATTATTAAATAGTAAGAAGTTTAAAAAATGTTTTGTCAACAATGGAGCTGCTTCAAAAAATATTTTAAAAGCAAATATACATACTTTCATTTTCTAGGTATATTGTTGTTTTAATAAGATTGCCTGTGGACTAGATAGGGAACCCTATGCTCAGTTCCTCCATTGTTTCTTTTGGGGGGGAGAGAAGCCTTAATTTAAAAAAATAAATTAAAAAATAAAATCCTCTGGTATTTTTCTACCTTCAGTCCATTCTTAATAAAATATACACTCTGCTTTATAGCATAATAACCCCCAAAAGATATTTTTCTTATAAAGAATGTATTACGCACTAAAATGATCTCATCTGTTTCCCCCAGATATGTTGTATAACTTTTTCATCATATTCTTGATCTTCTATTTATATGCAAAATTTAAGCTTCCCATTTTCACTTGAAATCCTACCACAATCCCTGCCCATTAAATATTTTGCAAATATATAGTTTAATAACCTCATTCTTTCTTTTCTTAGAAGCCACTCTTAAGGTTCAAAGTTATTAGTTGTTTTCAATTAGCAATGTACTGAATTGCCTCAGAATTAAAAACAAATATTTTACCTTGAAAAGCAGTAAGAAATTGAACAGAACATGAATAGGTTTAAGATTTATTCTAGAAGTTGAATCAACAGGTAAATGTTGAGTAAATATTGAGCATTTTGGAGAATAAGTCAAGTTTTACATTGAGATTTAAAGTATGGGTGACTGTAAGAGCAATAGTGGCAGACACATAATTGAAAAGGTTAGGGGATGTGGTTTGTCTAGGATTGGGAAAATAATAATGTTGGACTTTGGCATGCTGAGTTTGTCTTCTTGGCGAACCAACTGGGAAGTAGTTAGAAGTAGTTAAATCTTATGGGAGACATTGGGTGGGTGTCAAGAGATATACACTGCATTCAACTCAACAAATCTTTATTTAGTAATTATTCTGTCTAAAGAATTTTCTGAGAAGTATGATCTGTATAGAATAAGTGGTGCCTCTTCCTGGGTATTCTTCGGTCTTAGTAAGAAGTAATAGATATATGCACAGTCACTTATACAATGTTATATGGAAGTATATAAAATGTACTATGAAAATGTGCACGACGAAGCAATTTAATTTGTCTTGGAGGCCAGCGTAAAGTGGCCTCCAGAAAGCCATGGAGTTGCAGACAACAGAGATGACAAACAAATTGCTTTATCACCCTCTCTAGCCCTAGCAAATGCCTCCCCTTTGTAGTATCATTCTGTGAAAACGTGTTAATGATAACATGACAATCCTCTGTGTATACTCTTACCTGGGAATCCATTTCTTCTGATCAATTTATTTTATTTTTACAGACTTTGCTCCATTAGTATCTCCTCATTAATGATTTCTTACTCTCTTAACTTGGATTATGTTTCTTCTTATGAGTCCTCATGTAACTCTGTAATCACTGCTATTATAATATTATTAAGCAGAGTTAAGATTATTTCTTTGGTAGGTCTCTCTAGTCTGTGAGCTACTTAGTGGAGAGGTTGGTTTTATCTTGGAATCGCTATAATATAGTGTAATACTTGACATTAACAAGAAGTTTGATAAATATCTGTGGAAAAATGAGGAAATGACATGGAGGGTATGTTAGGAGAAATGAAGAAAGACAAGAAGACACAGAGTTAGAAGTTCTCAAGATAGAGTCGAGAATTACTAGTGTGATATAAACAGATGCAATGGAAAAATAAATGGAAATGATGTAATTGTCTAGGAAATGAATACAAAAGAAAATTACAGAACAGTTTAAAGAGTATTGAATTGGAGGGAAGAAAATGCCCTTATTTTGATTCACTTAAGCAAATATTTTAATATTGTGGGAGCTTGGGGGCTGAAGGAAGAATATGGTCAATAAGTCTAATATTATCCTGGTTTCTAGAGTGATAAGAAGAATGAATTTGTTCTTAAGAAATTACAGTGAAAATGACAGACTAGAAAACTTAACGGCCCAAGCCTCCACAAAATGTATTAATAAAAAGAGAAAAAAATGTGAGAATCAGCTTTGTTGGACCTCTGAATAAAATAGTTGTATATTTACAACAACCAAGCAAAGAGTGAATCGAGAAAGAGATACCTTTAACATAGGACTTTGTGATATTTTAACATAGTCTTTCCCTCTCAACCCTATTTTCAGCATGTTCTTGAAGATAGCAGCTTGTGTTTCCAGTGTAATTACCAGGTCCTGTAGGGATCAGAGCATTTGGTGTCCTCCAAAATTGTATTTGTCTATTTGGACCTGCCCTGGGAGTTCCCCAAGTACTGATGCAGTTGCTTTTAGTTCTCCTAACTTTAAACTCTTTCAGTGTGGAAAAGTAGCTAAGTGTAGAGCATTTCTCATAAACACTAAAAGACAAATGGGTTAGAACCAAGCAGTTTTCTCTACCAGGACATCAGCACAAACTGTGAGCAGCCTCCAGATGCAGGAACGGAGTGAGTGAGAGAAATCAGGAGCTTTGTGTACTTTGAAGTCTCCAAGTCTCACAGGACTCCAGTCCCACACAAGATACCACCTGGGTACTTCAGTGGTGTTCAGTGGTGTGCTGCTAGAATCTACATGGAGCTTTGCAGGCAATAAACAGCTCCTGAAATACCATCCCTAAAGAACTTTACCCCTGCAAGCTATGTTCTGATGCTTTTATTTGCCTCCAGGGTGAATTCCACTGTTGCTGGCAGTGTTGCTGCTTCAAGAAGGCATGTGGCAGGCTGCACTTTTACCATCTGAGCAAGGACTGCCTAAGTCAAAGGTGTGGGAGCTAGGAGGGATTAATGCCCCAGCAATCCCTCATTCCCTGTTTGAAGTCTTTTGTGCAGCAAAGGAACATTTGCCCATCCCTGCAGTGTTACCACAGTGGCCAGAAAACCTCTGCACCACAGAGGGTATCCCTGCACTGGGATATCCAATCACACACACAGGTGGGGAGCTAGAGTACTGAATTATCTGACTTACTCCTCCCCAACCAGCTTTTTTCTCCATATCCCTTCAAAGCCCAGTACCAAGGATGTCCAATCTTTTGGCTTTACTGAGGCACACAGAGTAACATTTTGGCTTACCTGGGTCACACTGAGTACAGAGGAATTGTCTTGGACTGGGTATAAATTACAAATATATTTAGTGTACATGCATAATATGACTTCATTTTTTATTTTAAAGTTGAGAAAAATGAGAACAATATAAAACTAGTGGGAAATCTGACCTTGCTTTTGTGAAACTAATCTATTGATGTCTGGTTTGATGGAAATGGTCACAATTCTTAGTGATTTCTCAAGGTGCTTGTCAGAAATGTTTGTTCGAATTTTGCTCTTTGTGTGTTTCATAATTGAAAATAGCTGCTTACTAATGTATGTACTGCCAAAAAGTGATGTCATAAATAGGCATGACTGTGAACTTAAAAAATGGAGCCACACACGGGGACACTAATAAACACCAAAAAACATGACGTTAAAATATTTTGTGAGGCAGCATTACTGAAGTCCTGGGCTGCACATGGTCAGAGACTGGTCAGCTGGCTCAGATCTACCTAACATCACCTCCGCCTCAGGAGCTAAGAGCCAAGTCCATATCACCTCATAACTTGTAGAAAAGACCATAATCTGAGGCATCAGAGAGTTTCTACAGGGTCAGTGATATTGAGGACTAGTTCTCAAAATTCAGTCCTTCCACCTTCATATCACAAAATCCCTTGCAGACACTCCTTAGCAAGAGCGTGAATAGTGGCAGCCCCATGGAGTGGCTAGACCCATGATAGTAGCAGGATTCTCAGTCCTCATGAATTACCACTCACAGGGGAAGGAGGGTACACCATGTCAGAGAAGCATCTGGTGGAAAAATAAAATAAATAAATCCAGAGTATAGGCTTCTCTATGTCTCAGATCTCTCTGCCTAAGGGAAGATTTTTTTCAGCAGAGATGGAGACACAGTGCTGGGCTCAGCAGGGGAAGACAGCAGGTTGAGCAGCCATGGTGCCTATAAAGAGTTTGGAAAGGGGACTTCTCCACCCCTTCACCCACCACTGCAGACATTTGCTTCTCTTGTGGGAGCACAGGGTGAGGACACCTGTCAATACTCATTCTGCAGCATTTTGAGGTAATGCATGGGAGATATGATTTTCAGGCTCAGGCTTGCAGAAGGGTTAAAATCTCCACTTATTTTCTACACAGAGCATCAGTGTCCAATACATGGACAGAGGTCTCTGTCTGATTTGGAAATTTGGAACAACAGGGCAAAGGCATAAAGAAAAATTGGATGACTTTCCTGTCATCCTACAACTGGAAGCTCCCCCAACTGCCTTCATCAGGGCTGAGACATTAACCCACCATAGGGGTGATGTATATAACTCCCTGCTTCAGTGGCAATCAGTTCTCACTCGAGAGTGTTTCCCAATGGCCTGAAGGCTGAACAGTTCAACCCAGAGGGGAAAGAAAAAGCTCACCACACCACTGGGAAACAAGGTAAGCTCCATAAATCCTTTGGTATTCTAATCTCACAGGAGATAATGAAGCTACTATACACACACCCAATAATTGCTACTATAAGCAGAATTTAAGAAGTCAATGCAGATTCTCTATAGTACATATACAGAGCATATGCTACTGGAAGCACTCAGAGCTGATGCTATATGAGCAAACCTAAACACATTAAAATCACATCTTTAAGGAAATAAAAAAATTGAATTAAAAACAAATTTAAGCCGGGCTCGATGGCTCAGCCTGTAATCCCGCGCCTTTAGGAGGCTGAGGTGAGTGGATTGCCTGAGCCTGAGGGTTCGAGACCGCCTGGGCAGCGAGACCTCATCTCTACAATAAATAAAAAAAAAAAATCAGCCGGGCGTGGTAGCGCATGCCTGTAGTTCCAGCTACTCGGAAGACTGAGGCGGAAGGATCACAGGAGCCCAGCAGGTCGAGGCTGCGGTGGCCGGGAGCGGCCACTGCACTCCAGTCTGGGCGACAGAGTGAGACTCCAACTCAAAAAATAAAAAATAAAATAAAATAAAATCTTTGACATTCCAGAGATAGAATTCAAAGGTTGATCACAAAATTGCTCAATGAAATCCAAGAGAAAGTTGAAAACCAATATAATGAAATCAAATAAACTATTCAGGACTTGAATGAAATTATCCAAATTGGTAAGTCTCCAAAAACAAACAATACAAACTTTTGGAAATGAAAAACTCATTTAGGGAAGTACAAAATGCAATGGAAGCTGGGCTCGGTGGCTCAGCCTGTAATCCCGCGCCTTGGGAGGCTGAGGTGAGTGGATTGCCTGAGCCCGTGGGTTCGAGACCCAAATGGGCAACTTGGTGAGACCTCATCTCTACAATAAATCAAAAAATTAGCCAGGTGTGGTAGCGCGCACCTGTAATTCCAGATACTTGGAAGGCTGAGGCAGAAGGATTGCCGGAGTCTAGCAGGTTGAGGCTGCGGTGGCCGGGAGCGGCCGCTGCTCTCTAGTCTGGGCAACAGAGTGAGACTCCAACTCAAAACAAAAACAAAAACAAAATGCTATGGAAAGTTTTAATAGTAGACTAGACCAAGCAAAAAAAGGATTTCAGAATCTGACAACAAGGCTTTCAAATTAGCTCAACTGGAAAACAATAAAGAAAAAAAGAACTAAATAAAGGTAGCCAAATAAATTTTCCAAGAAATGTGTTATTATAGAAAAGGTACAAATTTAGGAATTATAGATGCTCCTGAATAAAAAGAAAAAGCAACAAGTTTGAAAATCTATTCAGGAGAATAATTGAAGGAAACTTCCCTGGACTTGCTACAGATTAAAACATCCAGACACAAAAAAATCTAAAGAACTCCTGGAAGATTCATTGCAAAAGGTCATCCCCAAGGTATATAGTCATTAGATTATTCAAAGTCAACAAGAAAGAAATAATTCTAAGAGCTGAGACAAAAGCATCAAATTATTTATAAAGGAAAAGTGACCAGACTAATAGCAGATTTCTCAGCAGAAACTCAACAAACCGGAAGACACTAGAGCCCTATCTTGAATCTCTTCTAACAGAATAACTGTCAATCAAGAATTTTATATCCTTCAAAACTAAGTATAATTAATAAAGGAGAAATAAAGTCTTTCTCAGACAAGAAAATGCTGAGAGAATTTCTCACTACTAGATTGGCTCTAGAAGAAATGCTCAAAGGAGTTCTAAACATTGAAACAAAAGGTCAAACTGCACCAGCAGAACAACACTAGAAATTATAAAACCTGCCAGGTTCATAAAACACCAAAACAATGGAGAAAACAAAGCAATCAGATAACAATTAACATGAGGAATGAGACAGTACCTCATATACAATTACTTTGAATATGAATGGTGTATATGCCCCACTTTATTCTTTTATTTTTTATTATTATTATTATTATTTATTATAGCCATGTGGGGTACAATTCAGGGTTAGGTATACAAAAATTGATCATGCAGTTACCCTTGTTGATGAGGTGTGCCCCTCCTGCCCCTAGCAGTTTCCCTCAACTGCCAGTCCCCCCCTCTTCCCCTGACAGATTTCCACTACTGCCAATCGCCCTCCTATAAGATTATAATTGTTCAAAGTCAGCTTATGAGTGAGAACATAGGGAACTCAGTTTTTTGTTTCTGTGATAAATCACTGAGTATGATTGACTCTAAATCCATCCAACTTGCTGCAAAGTCCATAATTTGTCCTTCTTTATGACTGCATAATATTCCATTGTGTATATGTACCACATGTTTTTATCCAGTCCAGTTGCGATGGGCAACATGGTTGATTCCATGTTTTTGCGATTGTGAATAGAGTTGCAACAAACATATGTGTGCAGGTATCTTAGTCATAGAATAATTTGAGTTCCTCCAGGTATATTCCCAATAGGGGAATTTGTGGGTCATATGGAAGGTCAATTTCTAGTTCTTTCAGAAATTGCCACACTGTCTTCTGAAGAGGTTGTACTAGTCTGCATTCCCACCAGCAGTGAGAAGCGTTCCTTTTTTTCCACATCCTCGCCAGCATCTGTTGTTGTTTGTTTTATTAATGATGGCCATTCTTAGCAATTATCAATAACTCAAAAAATAACAGTTGCTGGAGAGGGTGTGGCGAAAAGGGAACACTTCTACACTGTTGGTGGGAGTGCAAACTAGTGCAACCTCTGTGGAAAACAGTATGGCAATTCCTAAAAGCTCTAAATATTGACCTCCCATATGACCCCACAATCCCCCTACTGGGAATATACCCTGAAGAACTCAAATCACTCTATAAAAAAAGATACCTGCACACGTATGTTTATCGCAGCATTGTTCACAATAGCAAGAACCAGAAGCAACCATGCTGTCCATCAAAAGAGAACTGGATTAAAAAAATGTGATACATATACATGATGGAATACTATGCAGCCATAAAAAAGAACAAAATCATGAATTTTGCAGCAACCTGGATGGAACTAGAGTCTGTAATACTGAGTGATCACTCACAGAAACAAAGATCTGAGTATCACATGTTCTCACTATATATTGGACTTTGAACATCCAACATAATACTATAAGAAAATGACTGACAGTGTTAGGAAACTATGTGGGGGGGAGGGAGATGGGATTAACGGTAGTAAATATCTGTCTGGGGATGGGGAAACACCTCTTATCAACAAGGGTGCCTGAATGAAGCATGTTTATATACCTAACCCTTAACTGTACCCCACAATATCATAATAAAAAATATTGAGTATAAAAAAAAATGATGGCCATTCTTACTGGGGTTAGGTGGTATATCAATGTGGTTTTTATTTGCATTTCTCTGATAATGAGTGAGGCTGAGCACTTTTTCATGTGTGTTGAATATGCCCCACTTTAAAGATACAGATTGGCAGAATGGCTTCAAAAACAAAATCTAACTATCTGGTACCTTCAAGAGACCCACTTAACTCACAGACTCCAGTAGTCTCCAGGTAAAAAGATGAAAAATAATATTCCATGCAAATGGAAACTAAAAATGAGCAGGAGTAGCTATTTCTATATCAGAAAAAATAGACTTTAAATTAACAGTGAAAAAAGACCAAAAAAAGGTTATTATATAATGAAAGAAGGATCAATTCAACAAGAAGATAGAACAATTTTAAACATATATGCATCTAACTCCAGAATCCCCAACTTTGTAAAACAAATTCTGTAAGAATTAAGAAAAGAGATAGACAGCATGCGATAATAGTGGGACTTCAATTCTACACTGACAACAATAGAAAGACCACCAGAGCAGAAGTTAAACAAGTAAACACTGGAGTTAATCTAGACTCTAGAGCAAATGAATTTAGCAGATGTCTATAGAAAATTCTACCATAAAGCTATAATTTTTCTCATTATATGTTTTTCTCATTGGAACATTTTCTAGAATAGACCATATAATATGCCACAAAACAAGTCTTAATAAATTAAAAAATATAGACATTATATCAAGTACCTTTACAGACCACAGTGGGAAAAAAGTAGAAATCCACTCCAAGAAGACCCCTCAAACCCAAATAAATACCTGAAAATTAAGCAATCTGAATGATCTTTGGGTAACAATAAAATTAAGATGAAAATATAAAAATTCCTCTAAATGAATGACAAGGGCACAACTTTTCAAAATCTCTGGGATACAAAGGTAAATTCAGAGTGAAATTTATAGTGTTTAAGGCCTACATAAAAAGACAGAAAGGTCACATATCGAAAAAGTAATGTCATACTTCAAGAAACTAGAGAAACAGGAACTAACCAAAGCTAACAGAAGAAAAGAAATAACAAAGATCAGAGCAGTACAATAAAATAAAAACAAACAAAACCCAATACAAATGGGCAATGAAACAAAAAGTTGGTTCTTTGAAAAAATAAACAAAATCGGTAGACCACTAACTAGATTAATTTTAAAAAGAAGAGAGAATATGCAAAGAATCTCAATCAAAAACTAAAATAGAGATACAACTGATATCACCAACATTTTTAAAAATGAGATAATAAGGAGCACATCTATATGGAAACCAACTAGACAATCAAGAGAAAATGGATACAATTCTGGTTATACCAACCCCCTAACCTTGAATCAGGAAGACATAGAAATCCTGAACAGACTAATAATGAGTAGAGAGATTAAGTCAGTAATTAAAAGTCAAAAAAGTGTGGCTAGATGAATTCAACAGAAAGATCATCAAGGTAGAAATTAAACAAATAAACACTGGAATTAATCTAGACTCCAGCACAAAAATGAATTTAGTAGGTATCTACAGAAAATCTCATCACAAAGCTATAATTTTTCTCATTAGAACATTTTCTAAAATAGGCCATATAGTCACAAAACAAGTCTTAATAAGTTAAAAAAATAGAAATTATATCAAGGGACTTTACAGACCACAGTGGAAAAATTCACAGAACTCCCAGCTGAATTCTACTAGACTTTCAAATAAGAACTGGCCCAAATCCTACTGAAGTTAATCCATAAGCCTGAGAAGGAAAGAACCTTCATAACTCATTCTACAAAGCCAGTATCACTATTATACCAAAGTCAGGTAAAGATGCATAGATAAAAAATAAATACAGACCAATATCCCCAATGAAAATAGGTACAAACATTTTCAACAAAGCACTAGTAAACAGAATCCAACACTACATCAAAATAATAATAATAACAATAATACACAGCAAGGTGTGGTGGCTCACACTTGTAATCCCAGAACTTTGGGATACAAAGGCAGGAGGATTGTTTGAACCCAAGAGTCAAGACCAGCTGAAGCAACATAACAAGCTCTCATCTCTACGAATTTTTTTTAAAAATTAGTCAGACATAGTAAATCATGCCTGTTGTTCCCATTACTCAGGAGGTTGAGGCAAAAGAATCACCCGAGCTCAGGAGTACAAGACTGTGGTGAGCCGTGTTCATGCCACCGCACTCCAGCCTGGGTGACAGACTTAGTCATCTGGCATGAAATACTACTACTACTAATAATAATAATTCATGACAATCAAGTATACCTAGGAATATATTTAACCAATGAGGTGAAAGATCTCTATGAGGAGAACTAAAAAACACTTATGAAAGAAATCCTAGAGGACACAAACAAACGGGAAAAAAAAATCTTATACACATATATTAGAAAAAAAATCAACATTGTTAAATGACCATACTACCCAAAGTAATCTATAAATTTAGCACAATTCTTATCAAATTACCAACATCATTTTTTACAGAATTAGGAAAAACAATTCTACAATTCCTATGGAACCATAAAAGAACCTGAATAGCCAAAGCAATCTTAAGTAAAAAGAACAAATGCAAAGGTATCACATTACCAAATTTCAAATTATACAATAAGGCTATAGTACCCAAAACACCAGTGGACTGATACAAGGGCAGACACATGGATCTATAGAACAGAATAGAGAATTCAGAAATGAATCCACATACCCACAACCAACTGACAAAACAGACAAAAACACAAACATGGAAAAGGATACCCTATTCAAACAAAGCAGACAAAAATATGCACCAGGGAAAGGACAACCTATTCAACAAATGGTGTTGGGAAAATTTGATAGCCATGTGCAGAAAATTTAAACTGGATCCTAATCTCTTACCACATCCCCAAATTAACTCAAGATGGATTAAAGACTTAAATATGCCTGAAACCATGGAAATCCTACAAGAAAACCTAGGAAAAACTCTTCTGGACATTGACCTAGGTAAATAATTTATGACTAATACCTCAAAAGCAAATGCAGCAAACCAAAAATAAAATAGTGAGACTTAATTAAAATGAAAAGCTCTGCACAGCAAAAGAAATCAATGGAGTATAAAGGCAACTTACAGAATGAGAAAAAAAATATTCATAAACTATAGCTCTGGCAAAAGGCTAATATTCAGTATCTACAAAGGAACTCAAGCAAATTGACAAGAAAAATTAAAAAGTGGACAATGTGAGTTGACTTCTCTTAAAAAATGTTATATAAATAACCAACAAACATGGAAAAATGCTCAGCATTACTAATCATCAGGGAAATGCAAATTAAAACCACAATGAGATACCATCTTATACAAATCAGAATGGCCCTCATTAAAACATCAAAAAACAACAGATGTTGGTGTGGTATGGTGAAAAGAGAACAAATACACTGTTGATGGTAACATCAATTAGTAAAACCTCCATGAAAAATCAGTATGAAGATTTCTCAAAATATAAAAGTAGATGTACCATTCTATCCAGCAATTTCACTACTTGATATCTACTCCAAAGAAAAGAAGTTGTTATGCAAAAAAGACACCGGCAGCCACATGTTTATTGGAACAAAATTGCAAAGGTGTGGAATCCACCTAAATGCCCATCAACGGATCAGTGGATAAGAAAAATGTGGTGCATACATGCACACACACACACCCACACACACACACCATGGAATGCTAGTTAGCCATGAAAATAAATAGAATAGTCTTTTGCAGCAACTTGTATGAAACTGGAGATTATTATTCTAATTAAAATGATATGGGAATGAAAAATCAAATCCTGCATGTTCTCACCTATAAGAGGGAGCAAAATTGGGGTCTGCAAAAGAATATAGAAGGGTATAATGCACATTGGTGACCCAGAAGGGGACGAGTAGAAGGAGGAATAGGATGAAAAATCACTTTTTGGATACAATGTGTACAGGTGGGGGTGTCAGTTACTTTTAGAGCCCAGACTTCTTTACCACTATCCAATGCATTGAGCGAGCCAAAACAATTGAATTTTTTAAAAAGACAAACAAATAAGTCACTGCCTGTTGTGATCAAAAATTACAGACAAAAGCAAATTATAGATATACTGAAATTCTAAAAAATAAAAAGTAGGGAGATAATTAATTTGGGAAATAAGAAATTTAAAAATCCTTTGCCTGTGAGAGGAAATCAGAAAACTAGATACATGATCAAGTAAGGAATCACGCTCAGAAAAGACGTGAGAAGTTCCAAGGTTTTGAGTTCAGCTGACTGTTAGGCTCACACAAATAGGAAGAGAATGCTAAGACAGAGTTGTCGATGCTATCACTAAACATTGCAATACCCAACATGGAGACAATCTACAAATTTCAGTAGATTACTGTTGTTTTTCCAAGCATTTAAAACAATCTTTGTCATATGACTCATTTATTGCACACAAAAATGTCAGAGACTTCAGAGATCATGTACAACAATGAATAGTCTTTTAAAAAATAACCTGGAAAAGTTGATAAATGAACAAGCAACTACAGCTGACTGTAAGCATGAAAAACAAACTTTGAGGAGGATAAAAAAATCTGATTTCCAATTACCACATTATAATATCTAAAATGCTTAGTTTTCAGCAAAAATTATGAGAATATAAACAAAGCGTGAACAATTCAGAGAAAAAAATTAAATGAAAATTAAATGAAATCAAATGAAAATGGAACATTCTCCAAGGAAAAACCTTGTGATAAGCCACAAAACAAATCTCAATAAATATATATTTATAAGCAAAAATATTTTTATTAAAATGTAATGAAATTAAAAATCAACAACAAAAAGAGAACTAAATATTTACAAGCATGTGTAAATTAAGCACTGTATTCATCATCAATGGGTCAAAAAAATCATAAGGGAAATTAAAAATTACCTTGAGGTAAATAGTAACCAAAGTGCAATATACTAAAATTTATGGGATGCTGTAAAAGCAGTGCTAAGAGAAAAATTTACAACTTTAAAAGCCTATGTTGAAATAGAAGATGACAAGTCAAGAACCTAATTATATATTTTAAGGTACTATTAAAAAGAAGAGAAAACTAAGCCCAAGATGGCAGAAGGAATGAAATTAAAAAATAAAAATTAGAAAACCTAGGCCATAGAAAAAGTAGACAATAGAAAAAATTATAGAGAATATTAATTAAGCAATTAAAGTTTGTTCTTCATAGGATCAACAAAATTGAACTTTATCTGGATTGACTAAGAAAGA
Source organism: Cephalopachus bancanus (assembly GCA_027257055.1). Classification (NCBI taxonomy): domain Eukaryota; kingdom Metazoa; phylum Chordata; class Mammalia; order Primates; family Tarsiidae; genus Cephalopachus; species Cephalopachus bancanus. The sequence goes on from JAPVLO010000089.1 coordinate 4,564,421, forward strand.
AGAGAGAAAATTCAAAATAATTAAAATAAAACAGAAAAATGTAGGGGCATTTGTACTGATTTTACAGAAAGAAATATGATTTTAAGAGAGTAATATAAACAATTATATTCCAACAAATTGGATAACCTAGACAAACGGACAAATTGGTAGGAACACACATCCTACCAAAAGTGAATTAAAAAGAATTAGAAATCTAAATACATGTCTAGGCAGTAAAGTGACTGAGTGTCTTATCAAAATCCTTTCAAAGGAAAGCACAAGATGAGATGGCTTTACTGTCAAATTTTTCAAACATTTAAAGATTAACACAATTTCTTCTCAAATTCTTACAAAAAAATAGAAGATGAAAGAAAACCTCCTAACTCATTATATAGGTCGGTAATACCTGGATACCAAACCGAAGACCTTACCAAAAAAAAAAAAAAAAACCAAGAAGAAAAAAAAAAACTACTACTCAATATTCATTTTTGATTTACATGCTAAAATATTCAATACAGTACTAGCAAACTGAATTCAGTGGCATATTAAAAGGATGATATGATTATTCCAGCCATCAAGGATGGTTAATCATACAAAAAAATCAATAAATAAAATCAATGAATAAAACATAATAAAAAATTTTCATCCTAATCGATTCAAAATAAACATTCTCACAAAATGTAATGTTCAGTCATCATGAAAACACTTAACAAACTTCCTCAACCTTATCAAGAGTATTTATCCAAATCTAAAGCTAATACCTAAAGGTGAGAGATCGAGAGCTTTCTGCCTTAGATCAGAAACAAGAGAAAGATGACGCTTTAATAGCTTCTATTCAACATTGAAGTAGAAGGTCAAGACAGAGCAACTAAGTGAGAAAAAGAAATAAAATATGCCCAAATCATAAAGGAGTAAAATTATATTTATTTGTAGATGATATGATTTTTTTATATAGAAAACCCTAAGATTCAGCAAATATGTATTAGTGTTAATAAACAAATTTAAAAAGCTACAGGATACAAGATTAACAGGTAAAAATCAGTTGTATTTCTACAAACTAGTTTTTTAAAAATCTGAAAATAAAATTAAGCAATTTCATTTCTAATAGCATCAAAAATTAATTTAACCAAGGATGTGTGAGACATTTACACTGAAAATTATAAAACATTACTGAAAGAAATTAAAGAGGATGAAATAGATGGAAAGACATTTTATATTTATGAATTGAAACAATTAATATTGCTAAGATACCAAAACTTTTCACAGCATTCTACAAATGCCATGTAATTCTTAGTCTTTTTTTTTGCACATGATCAACAGCTAATTCTAAAAATCATATGAAAGTACAAGGGACATAGAATAGTCAAAATATTATTGAAAAGGTAAAACAAACTTTCCCATTTTAAAATGTAATTAAAAACTACAATAATCAATATTGTGTGGCACTAGTACAAAGACATATATACACATTAAATAGAGATTAAGAGTTCAGAAATAAATTTTACAATTATGTTCAAATATTATTAACACAAGCTCTGAGACCATTTGACAAAGAAAATCTAGTCCTTTTAATAAATGGTACGAGACAAACACATTTTCACATGCAAAATAATAAATGTGAATCTTATCTGATATCATATAAAAATTAACTCAGATGCATCAAGAACTAAATGTAAGAGTTATAATTAAAACCTTTTAGGAGAAAACATAAGTGTTAAAACTTCATGACCCTGCATTTGGCAATGGTTCTTAGATATGACAACAAAAGCTCTAGTAAGAAAAGAGAGAGGAAAAAAAAAAAAAAGATAAGTTAAACTTAATCAAAATTTTAAATGTTGTTTATTAAAAAAGCTATCAAGTTAATGAAAAGATAATCTACAGAATGACAGAAAAAATTTGCAAGTAACATATCTGATGAGTCTAGTATCCAGAATATATCAACAACTCCAGCTCAACAGTGAGAAAACTAACAACTCAATTTAAAAATGGGCAAAAGTCTTGAATAAGAAATTCTCCAATAAAAATAATCAACAAGCACATGAAAAGATGCTCAACATTATTAATCATTAGTGAATTGCAATCAAAATTATCATAAAATGCCACTTAACACCCACTATAATCATTATAATTTGTTTTACTTTTTGAAAATCCCCTACCTATCACCATACAGAAAAATCAGTTCTAAATGAATCAAAGACCTAAACATTAAACCCCAAACTATAAGAACCTTAGAAAATGCAGGAGACACTCTTATGGAAATTTGAACTGGCAACCAATTGATCAAACCCCAAGAGCCCATGCCATAAGAGATAAGATAGACAAGTGGACCTCATCAAACTGAAAAACTTCTGTAAAGAAAAGAAATCATCAAGAGAGTGAGGAGATAGTCCACAGAATGGGAAAAATATTTGCCAACTGTATGTCTGACAAAGGCCTAACATCTAGGATCTACAAGGAACTGAAACTTACTGAAAAGAAAAAAACAAACAATCCCATTAAAAAGCAGGCAAAAGGAATAAATAGACACTTTTCAAAAGGAGAGATACAGGTAGCCAACAGATATATGAAAAAGTAGTCAGTCTCACTAATCATCAGATAAATCAAATCAAAATCACATTGAGATACCACCTAACCTCAGTAAGAATGGCCATCATTAATAAAACAAACAATAACAGATGCTGGCAAGGATGCAGAGAAAAAGGAAAACTTCTACCCTGTTGGGAATGCAAACTAATGCAACCTCTTGAGAAAACAGTGTGGTGATTTCTGAAGGAACTAGAAATTGATCTAGTTCTGAAGGAACTAGAAATTGATCTTCCATATGACCCATATATATGGAATATATATATGGAATATATATATATATATATATATATGGGAATATACCTGAAGGAGCTCAAATCATTCTACAAAAAAGATACCTGCAAACACATGTTTACTGAAGCACTATTCACAATAATTAAACAAGGAACCAAATGTGCCACCCCTCAAAACTGGACTGGATTTTTTTTTAAAATGTGGTACATATACACAATGGAATATTATGCAGCCATAAAGAAGGACAAACATATGGACTTCACAGCAACTTGGATGGATTTGGAGTCTATCATACTCAGTGATCTAGCACAGAAACAGAAAATTGGGTATCATATGTTCTCACTCATAAGTGGACCTTGAACAATTATCATAATACAATAAGAAAGGGATTGGCAGTGGTGGGAAACTGCCAGGAGAGGGGGAAGGGATTGGCAGAAGTGGGTAACTGCCAGGGAAGGAGGGAGACACCTCATCAACAACAGTATTTGCATCATGAACAATTTTATACCTAACCCTGAATTGTAGTACCAAAAAGCAATAAATACAGAAAATTTAAAAAAAAAGAAAAAATAGGTATGAATAAGGATGTTTAGAGATTAGAACTTTTATACAATGCTGGTAGAAATATAAAATTTTGCATTCACTGTGTAAAATAATCTGGAGGTTACTCAAGAAGTTAAACAAAAGCATTGCCATATAACCCAACCATTTTAATCCTGGGTACATAGCCAAAAGGATTGAAAATACTTTTTAATACAAATACATGTACACAAATGTAACTGCACTATTCACAATAGCCAAAAAGCAGAAACAACTGCAAATGTTTCCATCTGTTTGCTGCTGCTATAACAGAATACCAAAGGGTGGATAATTTATAAAGAATAGATTTATTTCTTATAGTTCTGGAGACTGAGAAGTCCAAGACTGAGAGGCCAGCATCTGGCAAAGGTTTTCTTGCTGCATCATTCCATGGCAGAAGATACAAGAACAAGAGGAAAAGAGGAAAAGAGACAGAGAGAGAGAGAGAGAGAAGGAAGGAAGGAAGGAGGGAGAGAGGAGAAAGACAGGCAGAAGAGAAGCAAAATCTTTTTTGTAAGGAACATAATAACAAATCCACTCTTATCATAATGATATTAATACTTTCATGAGGGCATAGCCCTTAAGGACTAATCAATCATCTTTTAAAGATCCCACTTCTTAATATTGTTACAATGGTTGTTGAATTTCCAATGCATGATTTTTGGGGGGGCATACAAACCATAGCAGTAAATTTTTTCTAAATAATAAGAAAATGTCACCAGAAACCTTTGTTTTGTTTTGTTTTGTTTTGTTTTGTTTGAGTTGGAGTCTCACTCGGTCGCCCAGACTGGAGTGCAGTGGTTGCTCCCGGCCACCGCAGCCTCGACCTGCTGGGCTCTGGCGATCCTTCCACCTCAGCCTTCCAAGTAGCTGGAATTACAGGCATGCACTATCACGCCCGGCTGATTTTTTGATTTACTGTAGAGATGAGGTCTCGCTGCCCAGGTGGGTCTCGAACCAGCAGGCTCAGGCAATTCCACTCACCTCAGCCTCCCAAAGGCGTGGGATTACAGGCTGAGCCACCAAGCCTGGCTCACCAGAAACCTTTGAAAGATAATTGTTAGGGCTAATTAGAAGTAGAAGTGAAATAATTATAACTTCTTTGGCAAGCTAAAGTCTTTAAGGCTAAGCTTCCTACTCTGTAACGTGGAGAACATAAAAGTAATTTATAGATAAAGTTTGAGGATTTAAATAAGGTAATATATATGAACCATTACATTACATCAAAATAGTGATAATTTGGTAAAATTTATGCATCATAAATACTATATTATTGCTGTAGAAAAAATCTTTAGTTAGGATTAACAGGTATTCATACAAATTTTATAGACTTGTGTTTCAACAAACTTACATTTAGGCAAAGGGAAAAAAATATCACTACACAAAAATTTTTTTGAAGTATAGGTAAGATACAAGAATACAGACAGCCATAGGGACAGATAGAGTTGGCAGTGAAATTGAAAATGCAAATGAAAGATAAGAAAGTTAATGGACCAAGTTGCAAAAGGAGGAGGTTGTCAATGGGATGATGGAAGATTTGAAAATGAGAAATGACAGTTCTTGTTCAAAACAATAAAAAAAAAGGAGAATATTAAAGCTTCCCATGTGGTTGAGTTACCAAGAATGTGTATTGGCATCAGGTAGTGTGGTCTTTTTCACTTTCTCCAGCTGGCATGACTTGTGAGGGAAGGCAAAAAACAGTACAGGAGGTGTCCCAGATTCTGACACTCTCAGGATGAGCAAGAAAAAAGAATAATAAAATACAGAAGTACATTTTTGGGAATCTATCTTTTAGAAGTACAAACAATTAATTTCAAGCTGATTAAAAAAATTGAGTATAGTCAGATGTGGAGTGATGGACCAAGAACATAAAAAAAGAGTTATGGGTGTAACTATAATCATGAGAAGGAAAAGCTGATTTAGAAGGAGGGGCAAAAGAGTAGAAGAAAAGATCATTGTAGTCATAGTAGTAGAGGAATTCAGAGTTTAAAACTCAAATTTAGAAAATTTTCATTTAATGAGGAAAGTTTAAGTTGGATATTCTCAGCAGGTTATGGAGCAAGCATTTCATTGTAACAAATATTTGTCCACTGAAAAGTTTGTGTCAGAAATGATGAAAGGTGCTGAGAGAAGTTTAAGGAATAAGAGCTATTCTATAGTAACTAAAGTCTAATAGGAAAGACAAACAACTAAATACAAAATGTCAATATGCTGTGGGAAGTGTTGTGATATACTATGTGTAAATATACACATAGTGTTATAGGAGCCTGCAGGTGGGCTTACTAGAAGAAGATAAGCATGAACTGAATGTTTTGGGATGACTATGAACTACTCAGCATCAAAGAGATGAGGTTTCCAGATAGAATAAGCAAACCCATGGAGATATTACCAGTAAGGCCAGTGGAGGTGAATGACAGAACCACTGGTTCAGGACAAAAGAGGCATATGTAATCAACTTCTTTTTGACCAGAAGAATTCTATCCATTGCCTTTGTGATAGTTTTTACTCTGTGCCCATAGAACAATAAATAGTTGGATCTGTTAATCTTCTTACCCAGTGGGTGTGTTCATTGCTGCTCCCACAAGTTGAGTTTTATGCTTGCTGAGAGTCAGCTGAATTTGTTTCAAAACCTGCTTTTAACAGCTTTGTTTATTAATAGAAATTGTTTAATTAAATTGAATAAGTAAAAAATGGCGGACTTACTAAAGAAATTTGCTGAGAATTCAGATGTGGGAGGGAGATAAAACAACTGGAAATTGTCAAGAAAACAAAATAATTGTGAACCCAAGTTGCTTCTCAAATGCCTTGAAAGTCTTATTCTAGTTTTAAAAATCTGAAGCTAGAAATCATAGATGCTTCTAAGAATGGCTTTTGAAAATATTAATCTGAAATGAAGCCAGATGACTCATATTTAAAGAAGAGAGGTTAAGGATTCTTGAGAAGATGGCAGCAGAGCCAGTCAGACTAAGTGAGTCCCAGTGTGAGTGAGTGAGTGTGAGTGAGTGAGTGTGAGTGCATGGAAAATTTTGCATATGTGTCAGTAAATGGGCATGTAAGTGACTGACTGAGTAGGGACTTGGGAGCAAGTGACCAGGGCTCTCCTGGTGATGCAGCTGGTGCCGGAGCTGCTCTGCTTGGTCTCTAATGCTTCCCAGGGTGCAGAAACCAGGTGCCATTTAAAAAATATATTATTATAAAGATGTGGGTACATTTCAGGGTTAGATATACAAACAATGATTATGCAGGTATCCTTGTTGATGAGGTATGCCTCTCCCTCCCCTAGCAGTTTCCCTCAACTGCCAATACCACTTCCCTCCCCTGACAGTTTCCCACTACTGCCAATCACTTTCTTATAGTAATATAATCGTTCAAGTTCCGCTTATGAGTGAGAACATATGGTACTCTGTTCTTTGTTTCTGTGATAGATCGCTGAGTGTGATCGACTCTAAATCCATCCAAGTTGCTGCAAAGTTGATTTTGTAAAAATCAACAGAGTCCTTCTTGGGAAGAAGCTGCTGGGAGAGACTGCTGGCTCCAGGCTCTGCTACCACTTAAGTGCCTGGTGGGACACTGGTGACAAGGGCTGCAGAGGGAGCACAGAGAGGGAGTCCAGAGGCAAAGCCCCAATGGAGAAGACAAAAGAGGCACTCTACCACCATCTTGAAAACTGGGCAGGAAAGTGCTCCGACTTGTTCACCACAGAGTGACAGACCCAACCCAATCTCTGTGACCAGAGGATTAACTACTCAGGGGTTGATCATGACACAGAGGGAATATCCTGAGAGCACAAACTCCAGAGGGAAAGGATGAGTGCTGAGTCTCAGCACCCCACACCCTACCCTGATTCAGGCACAGGACAAAGGATGAAGATGAGGCCAGCAAAGGATAAGGAAGACCTCCAAAGAGTTCAGTGGTGAGTCTGAGACTGATGAACTCCTTCCTCCCCAGCAATCCTCTGAACATCAGACCCAAATGCTTGGGGCACAGCTGAAAGGGACGAAACCCAACCAGAACCTGGATGGCAGCCACAGTAGGAAGACTCCACTCCAGGATAAGCTTGACTGGGTGCCCCCCCCCAACAAGTACCTGGAGAAGGGACAACCCCACAACTCCCCACCAGATGGAATTCCCACTGACCATACTACAGTTGGAGGGGAGAAATGAAACTCGACCCACCCCCACTGTCCCATCTTCTTTCCCTGGACTGGACACTAGGGAGATTGTGAATGAGGCCAGAGATCTGCAGGAGATAGCAACGGGGCAGCTGAGAGGAACAACTACAGAGCATGACACAAGAGGGCAGGTTTTTTGTTTGTTTGTTTGCTTTTTAATTTTTTAATAATTTTTCTTTGTGCATTAATGTGTATGTGAGGGTTCAATCTATATCCCCCCACCCCTTTTCTCTCTTTTTTTCCCCTCTTTCTTTCTTCTTTTATTTTTTTGTTTTCCATTTATGTGTGTATGTGAAGGATTGAGTGTTCATCTTTCAGCTTTGTTTATTTTTGCTTTTTTGTTCTCCCTTTTTAGTTTAATGTGTGTGTGAATACATGTGTGAGAGTTTGATTTGAATTCCTTTTTTTTCCTTTTCTTTTCTATTTTTTTCTCTTTTTCTTCTTCTTTCATTTTGGTTGGGCAAGTTTTTGTGTGTTTGGTTTTCCTGTTTGTTATTGTTATTTGTTTTGTTTTACTTTGCTGTTGTTCTGCTTTGTATAGGGGGGTGTATGTGTGTGTGTGTTTTGCTTTAGTTACTGCTCTTGTTCTGTGTCTTATTTTTAATTTTTGTCTATCTTATTTCATTCTACTTTTCTATGTTCTCCTCATTGCTGCTACTGTATCTTGGACTTAAGGGATATACTCATGTAGCAATTGCATCACCATATAGAGTGGTGGTGAGGAGTGGGTCTCAGGAAACCCATACAACAATCAGTGAACATCAGTGATTTGCCCACCCTATTCAACTCTCAAACTCTTAAGAGACAGCAAAGTTTCCCACTCACAGTCCTGTTTCAAAATAGAAAATTCAGAGCCCTGATCAGGGAAGAATAGAGGACTGAGCAAACATTAGAAGTGAAAGCCTCTCCCACTGCCACTGAATAATGGAGCTAAAGAGAAAAGAAAGAGACCTGTCACAAATGAGGAAAAATCAATGGAATAACAAAACTTTATAAGAACCTCTTGATGGCGATAATCAATCGCATTTCAATAATCAGCCTGAAAGTGGATGGATTAGATGCACCACTGAAAAGACTTAGAACGGCAAACTGTATAAAAAAAACATGATAAAAAAAAACAATTTGCTGCATCCTGGCAACTCATTTCACTACAAGGGAGCAAACAAACTCAAAGTTAGAGGATGAAAATGAGTTTCCAGGCCAATGTATCATAAAAGAAGGCAGGAGTCACAATCTTAATATTAGACAAAGCAACCTTTAACCCATCAAAAATTTTAAAAGATACAGAAGGACACTACATACTAATAGAAGGTTCAAACCATCCACAAGAAATACCCATCCTAAACATATATGCACCCAACACAGGAGCAACAGTGTTTATAAAGCAGCTACTAAGTAAACTAAGAATAAATATATTAACTAAACATTTTATAGCTGGGGACTTAAATACCCCACTAACAACCCTAGATAGATCATCAAGGCAAAAAAAAATCAACAAAGAGATCCAGAACCACAACTTGATGCTCCACCAAATGGACTTAATAGATACCTACAGAATGTTCCACTCAACAACCACAGAATTTACATTCTACTCATCACCACATAGAACTTACTCCAAGATCAATCACATCCACAATCATAAATCAAGCATAAATGAAATTCATTAGATCAAAATACTGCCATGCACCTTCCCAGACTACAGAGGAATAAAAATAAATATCAATATCAACAAAATTCCCCAAAAATCATGAAGACATGGACATTAAACAGCATGATGCTGAACAACTACTGGGTCAACACAGAAACCAAAACAGAAATTAAAATATTTCTGGAAACAAATGAAAATGAAGAAACATCTTATCAAAAATTCTGGGATGCCATGAAAACAGTTCTAAGAGGGGAGTTTATACCTCTATGAACACACATCAAGAAAATGGAAAGATTACAAATTAACAGCCTAACAAATCACCTAAGGAAGCTGGAAACACAAGACCACCAAAACCCTAAATTTAGAAGAAGAATCCAGATCACCAAAATAAAAATCCAAATATGGGATACAGAAGACAAAAATATCATGGAAAGAAAATCAGCAAAACAAAAAGCTGATTCTTTGAAAGAATAAACAACACTGATGGCTGATGGACCCCCTAGCCTGAATGACCAAGAAAAAGAGAGAAAAGAATCCAAATAAACAGAATCAGAAATGTAAAGGATCAAATCATAACTGACCCCAAAGAAATACAAAAGATTATCTGAGATTTCTATGCATATCTATATGGAAACAAACTTGATAACTTAAAGAAAGGGAGGATTTTCTGACATCACACAACCTCCCAAGTTTGAAACAAGAAGACATTGAGACAGTATATTGAGAACTATCAACCCAGGAAATTGGCCTTGTCAGAAGAAAACCACCTACAATAAAAGCCCTGGGCCAGACTGCTTTTCAGTGGAATTCTACAAAACATGCAAGGAGGAGTGGATACCAATCCTATTGAAAGTATTCCAGTCAATTGAGAAAGATAGAATTCTCCCAAAATTATTTGACAAAACTAACACCACACTGATACCCAAATTGGGTAAAGATTCAACAAAAAGAACTACAGGCCAATCTTCCTCATGAACATGGATGCAAAAATTCCCCAAATGATTTTAGCAATTTAGATCCAACAACACATCTACATAATCATCCACCATGACCAAGTAGGCTTCACCCCCAGGATGCAGGACTGGTTCAACATCTACAAGACCGCAAATGTAATTAAATATATCAACAGATATAAAAACAAGAATCACATGATTATATCATTAGATGCAGAAAAACCTTTTGATAAAATCCAGCATCCCTTCTTGATAAAACCCCTCAAATACCTTAGCATAGAAGGGATATACCTCAAATAGAAAGTGACATCTACATTAACCTACAGGCAGCATATTGCTAAATGGACAGAAACTGGAAACATTTTCCCTGAAGACTGGAACAAGACAAGGTTGCCCACTCTCACCCCTCTTGTTCCACATTGTGTTGGGAGTCCTAGCTAGAGAAATAAGACAAGAGAAGGAAATCAGGTGTATCCAAGTAGGAAAAGAGGAAGTTAAGTTATCCCTCTTTGCTGATGATGTGATCCTATACATCAAAACCCCAAGAGAATCTGTCAAAAACCTTCTTTCACTGATAAAGATCTTTGGCAAAGTCTCGGGGCACAAACTATATGTGAAAAAGGCAATTGAATTCTTATACACCAACAACAAGCAGGCAGAGAACCAAATAAAAAGCACAATCTCATTCTCAATAGCCATACAAAAAATGAAATACCTCAGCATCTTCCTAACCAGAGAAGAGAAAGAACTTTACAATGAATATTACAAAACACTGCTCAAAGAAATCAAGAAGACACAAACGGAAAAAATATTCCATGCTCAAGGATAGGAATAATCAACATTGTTAGGATGTCCACCCTACTAAAGATAATTTGCAGATTCAACCCAGTACCCATTAAATTACTAACACAATTCTTCTCAGATGTGGAAATGACAATATAGAAATTCATATGGAAACATAAACAACCATGAATAGCCAAAACAATCCTCAACAGAAGAAAAAAGCAGGAGATATCACACTTCCAGATTTTTTTTTTTTTTTTGAGTTGGAGTCTCACTCTGTCGCCCAGACTGGAGTGCAGTGGCCACTCCTGGCCACTGCAGCCTTGACCTGCTGGCCTCTGATGATCCTTCCGCCTCAGTCTTCCAACTAGCTGGAACTACAGGCACACGCTACCATGCCCGACTAATTTTTTTGATTTATTGCAGAGATGAGGTCTCGCCAAGTTGCCCAGGTGGCTCTCGAACCCACAGGCTCAGGCAATCCACTCACCTCAGCCTCCCAAAGCACGGGATTACGGGCTGAGCTACCGAGCCTGGCCACTTCCAGATTTTCAACTTTACTGTAAGGCTACAATAATCAAAACAGCCTGGTTTTGGTACAAGAATAGGCATATAGACCAATGGAACAAGATAGAGATTCCAGAAGCAAAACTTCAGTCTTCAAGAAGGCTTCCACCAACATCCACTGGAGAGAGGAGAAACTACTCAGTAAATGATGCTGGGATAACTGGCTGACCACGTGCAGAAGATTGTAACAGGGCTCCTACCTATCACCATACACAAAAATCAATTCTAAATGGATCAAAGACCTCACCTAAAACTATAAGAACCTTAGAAAATGCAGGAGACACTCCTATGGATATTGGAACTGGCAACCAATTCCTGATCACATCTTCAAGTGCCCATACCATAAGAGATACGATGGATTAGTGAGACCTCATCAAACCGAAAAGCTACTGCATAGCAAAAGAAACCATCAAGAGAGTGGGGAGACAGCCCATAGAATGGGAAAAAATATTTACCAACTGTATATCTGACAAAGGCCTAACATCCAGGATCTTTAAGGAAGTCACATATGCTGAAAGGAAAAAAAAAAAAAACCCCATTAAAAAGTGGGCAGAAGATATGAATAGACGCTTCTCAAAAGAAGATATACAGGCAGCCAACAGACACATGAAAAAGTGATCAGCCTCACTAATCATCAGAGAAATACAAATCAAAACCACATTGAGATACCACCTAACCCCAGTAAGAATGTCCGTCATGAATAAAATAAACAACAGATGCTGGCAAGGATACAGGAGAAAAAAGGAACACTTCTACACTGCTGGTGAGAATGTAAACTAGTCCAACCTCTTTGGAAAACATTGTGACAATTTCTAAAGAACTAGTCATTGACCTTCCATATGACCCAGCAATATCCCCACTGGGAATATACCTGGGGGAACTCAAATCATTCTACAAAAAAGATACCTGCACACACATGTTTATGGCAGCACTATCCACAATAGCAAAAACATGGAACCAATCATACTGCCCATTTAAACTGGACTGGATAAAAAAATGTGGTACATATACACAACGGATTATTATGCAGCCATAAAGAAGGACAAGCATATGAACTTCACAGCAATGTGGATGGATTTAGAATCTACAATTCTCAGTGATCTATCACATAAACAAAGATCAGAGCACCATATGTTTTCACTCATAAGCAGAACCTGGACATTTACCATAATGCTATAAGGAAGGGATTGGCAGTAATGGGATACTGCCAGGGTCTGAGGGACGAGGGGACACAACATTAATAAGGGTACCTGATCTCAAACCAGACAAAATGGAGACCAAAGGGAGGCCCAGATTTTACCTGTACGATGACCACTTGTATACTGATCCTGAATTGTACCCTACATCTTTAAAATAAAATTTAAAAAAATAAAGATAAGTTAATTCTACATTAAAAGATAAGTAAATAAAAATGTTCACATGATTTAAGGAAGACACCTGAAACACATATTTATTATCAGTTTTAATGCTTTCTTCATTAACTGGTATTTGTATATGAGTAACTATGTGTCCTAGTATTGTTGGATAAAAAGTGTTCCTGTTTTACTAGTATCTGTGGATCATGAGAAAGGAGAGGAAGAGAGATAGGTTAGTGAGTCTCACCCTGAAAAGGCTTTGTTGAAATGCTAAGCAACTTATCATAGGTTCCTACACAAAAGAGTGATCAATAAATATTTACTCAATGAAAGAAATTATAGTTTAGAATTTAATTCTCTGGCAATGGCAAGACATTAATGGATTTTAGCAAGTGAGATTGTGTTTAGATGGATTATTCTATCTTGTAGACTAGATAATACATTTAAGAAGTGATAAGGTGGGTAACAGAAAATTAAGGCCACTATAAATACCCCTGTGAGATTCAATTAAGGTCTAAAGCCAGTTAGATTTAGTAGGGGCTCATTTCATACATCATATACTTAACTAACAGTTGTTGAACAGCTATAATTTGCCAGATTTTGAACTAGGCATTGAAAGCTTATTTATGAATCATATACCATGGGCCATGTACTTATTTAGTTTCCACCCTGGTGTCAAATACAGCTAAAAGCTGTTGCAATGCTATTGCAGGTAATAATGGAGAAGATGTAGTGTGCTATGAACACCCACAGAAGGAGAAACTGACTGTATGATGCAAGGTCAGAGAAAGCTTCTTGGAGGAGATGAGCTCCATGGATAAGTAAAAGGACGGCAGGGAGGATATTGTAGGCAAGGGCTGTATGAAAACTTAGAGACAAGGGAAAGCAAGGATAAAATAAGCAAACTGGAGTCAGATTGGAGTGTGCAGGGTTGTCAATGGGAAGGGGAAGTAGCGACAATAGCTAAACCTGAAAAATAATGAAAGGAAAAATTAGTTTAAGCAGTTAGATCTCAGTCCTGAAGTACATCATCGACTACTAAAGTGTTTAAGTAAATATGTGATTTGTTAAAATCCAGTTCATAAAACTCACTGGCTATGAAGAGAACAATGAAATAATGAGTAGCTAGGGTATAGTCGAATATTTTAGAGGCTGTTCTTACAATTAGGGAAACTGGAGATTGTGGCTAGAGCTGAAATAATATTACTAGGATTAAAAGACATAGTAACAAAGTCTAACATTTTCTGATCACTTACCATATACAAAGCAATATCTAAACTTTTTAATCAATCCTCAAAATAACCTATGATGTACGTATTGATATTATCTTCATTTTATAGGTGGTGATCTTGAGACATTAGAAGATTAACTTTCCCAAGATCACAATAATAAAAGCTAAAGAATAAGAGCTAAAAAAAAAATAGTATTGTTGGTATGTTCAGGATATTTCTGTAGAGAGTTAGATGCTTACAAAATTGTAGGGTAGGCTGAAGTAACTCTTCTAGCTAAGGCCATCCAGAGTGACCACACAAGGTATGTGCAGACCAATGAAGACATGACCAACCAGAGGATTTGCATTCCTGAGGTTATCAGTGATGCCCAAATGAAATCAACAACCCACCCCTGCCTCCCTAAATCCTGACCTTGCAGTTTCCTCTGGACATGCAAGAATTGTCAAACACACATACATGACCATAACTCAAAGATCAGAAAACCAGATAAAAGCCATGGTTGTATGCCACTGCTACAATGTTTCTCATTGTGGAAAAGGCTAGAAAATGAACACTGGAATTCTACTGTGGTGAATGTCAGATATCCACAGCTTTGCTAGTTTTCCAGAAAATGACTCAAGAAAGGGAATATGGGATAATTGCCTGTGTTGGTTTTCTGCATTTCACCAGAATTGAGGAAATCTAGTCCCATACATGACGCTGAGGCAATCTGGCAAATGCAGATTGCAACTTTCCAACCTTTGTTTGTTTGTTTGTTTGTTTGTTTGAGTTGGAGTCTCACTCTGCCGCCCAGATTGGAGTGCAGTGGCCGCCCAACCTTTCTAATATGAGGGGGGTTTAGAAAAGATGTTAAGCCAGCTGACCAGAGAGGCCCAAGAGGAAAATCATGGAAATGACCTTGGAGGTTACTGTAATATTCCAAATAAAAAACAATCATGATTTGGACCAGAATGGTAGGAGTAGAGGTGGTGAGAAGTGAATTCATTTGGAGGTTTAGAATATATTCAAAAGGTAAAACAAATAGGGTTCACAGGTACATTTGAATGAGGAGTAGGAAGGGAGGAGAATATTAAGTGCTAACTCCAATGTTTTGAGCCTAAGCAAGAGGAAAATTGGAATTGTTATTTTTTGAGATGCAGAAACGAAAGAAGCAGCAAATTTGGAGCCAAAGTAGGGGGAGAAAAGTTAGGAGTTCACTCCTTTTTTTTTTTTTTTGAGTTGGAGTCTCACTGTCGCCCAGACTGGAGTGCAGTGGCCGCTCCCGGCCACCGCAGCCTCAACCTGCTGGGCTCTGGCGATCCTTCCGCCTCAGTCTTCCAAGTAGCTAGAACTACAGGCACACGCTACCACGCCCAGCTGATTTTTTTAATTTATTGTAGAGATGAGGTCTCACCTGCCCAGGCGGGTCTCGAACCCACAGGCTCAGGCGATCCACTCACCTCAGCCTCCCAAAGGCGCGGAATTACAGGCTGAGCCACCAAGCCCGGCTAGGAGTTCACTCTTAAACATTAAATTTGAGATGTCTTTTAATTATTCAAGTGTGATTCAGTTGCAGAAAATAAACTGGAAGAAATGGTCTCCTGTAATATTTAATTGTATGAAAGAAGAAAGTCTTTTATAATTTTTAAGCTAAATATTTTAAGAATTCCATCCTCTCTTTGTTTTAGCACTGGTAAATTTTTACTACAATTGTATCTGTTCTCCTTCCCAGTGCAAACAGAATGATGTAAATTACATTACATTTTACCTATGAATGAGTAAGATAAGGAAGAATTCCCAGGTTAGAGTGAACCAGAATGTCTAACAACTCATTACCAAACATAAGCAGAATTATTGCCAGTAACGATATACAAATTATGGACATGTGCTACAATTTAATTTAGCAAAAGTGAAAAAGAATTAACAAGTCTCTTGGGGGCAAGAAAAGTCAAAGAAAATAGTCTATTTGTTTAAAAAGTTTCACAAAAGAACTCAGAAGGTGAAGAAAAAGCCAGGTACTAACAATGAACTGAGAGGAAGAGTCAACCGCAGTGATTTTATGCACATTGTAGAAGGGTTTATTAGATCATGTGATAAATTAAATGTTAATTCTAGATCCAAATATTCCATATTTTGTGTTCAAGAGGTAAAAGTAATAAAAATTAAAATAATTTAAGTGACAAATATGATTTTAAAAGTTCATAGATCACCCTGTTGCATTTTGCACTCTGTTACTTTGATTCCGTTGCTGTCTCCTTTCCTTGCAGCATTATTTATTCAATCTGTTTAGTTTGCTTTACAGGCTGTGGCAGCATCCACAGGGTGGACCTATTGAACCAAGCCTTAATAGATGTAATACATCAATACATTTGAGCTGAACAGCTTTAATTAGGCCTTCCCGGTCATTTCATCAATTCAGTTGAGTACCATTGGGATTTGGATAACACCGAGCCTCCTGTCGAGCATGAGAATTACAGCACTCCAGCTAGGCTCCACCAGTCACAGACTGAGGTTAGGCAATCAACAATAATTCACTCAGGGAAGTGCCCCACGCCCAACCCATAAAGTCACCCTTACAGTTATATTTTGAAATCTTAAAACCTTTAAACTCAAATGCCAATTTGGAATGAAAAGTGGCTTAAAACCCCTCAAACAGACATATAAAACTCTTTTCATGCTCAATAGCAGAGCAGGAGTTTACTTTGTTGCTACTGACATACATGTATAATCAAGTTACCATTTCTGTGGCAGTTAGGTTGATGGACAGGATCCACGAAGATGCAAAAACTGTGCTAGATGTAAAATTGTATGAATATCATTTCAAGTTTCCATAACATACTTGGCTATATCTTGTACTGCACATGTCACATGGAGTCCAAAATAAATATACTGAAAGTCAACTGCTGCAGAAAATCTATACAAATGAACATTAAAGCAGGACAAAACCATCTATATATGGAAAAGGACAAGACTATTTTACAGGTAATTTTGTCATGCCTTGTGACTAATTTTCACATTCAAAAGGACCCAGAGGCTGGTACAACTGGACAAAATCCAGGTGACAAAGATATTTGCTTTTATGTCGAATGGCATTCAAATGACAGTGTAATTTTCTTCTTATGCAATATATTCATTGTGAAGATACAAACTCAGGAAAATCCAATGAAGTCAGAGTAGGGAACAGCCAACACACACTACAGGTGCAATCAGCACAGAAAAAGAACATTCAGTGAATGCCTGTGAATCCACATAAAGAAAGTGATTAGATTTCGAGAAGAGAAGGAATACAGCCAAGTGGATTAGACTGAAATCTCCAATTCCTCAAATGCCAAGAAGCAAATCAACAGATTAACTGGGGACACCACATGCTAGGAAAAATTATGAGGTCTTTACCAGGTAATTTAACAAGGCTCTCTTCAATCTTTTATCCACATGGAAGCCATTGCCCAGCAGAAAAATTCTGGAAGCCTGTCTAAACTACAGCCACATCTGCTAAAGCTCAGAAGCAGAGACTGCTCATTTTCAAGGACCATGAGTCAAGTAGCAACCAGGTCAATTTATTATGTCTATGGAAATTTTAAATAAATCACATTTACAGAAAAGATAAAGAGAAGGTATTGTCCCTTTAACAAATGTAACCTTGTTAAAAATGTTTTAGCATAAAAGAAAAAAAATACAAGTATAAAATTAGAACACAGGCAAAAGTATTGGTGGTTTTGTTACTTTCTTCTTATTATTATTATTTTGATTTTATTGCTTTAAAAAAATTATCCACATTGCCATGAGTTAAAAGGGCTTTTATTTTTTACATTTAAAAATAATACCGCCGGGCTCGGTGGCTCAGCCTGTAATCCCGCGCCTTTGGGAGGCTGAGGTGAGTGGATTGCCTGAGCCCGCGGGTTCGAGACCCGCCTGGGCAGCGAGACCTCATCTCTACAATAAATCAAAAATACAGCCGGGCGTGGTAGCGCATGCCTGTAATTCCGGCTACTCGGAAGGCTGAGGCGGAAGGATCGCCGGAGCCCAGCAGATCGAGGTTGCGGTGGCCGGAAGCGGCCACTGCACTCCAGTCTGGGTGACAGAGTGAGACTCCAACTCGAAAAAAAAAAAAAAAAAAAAAAAAAAAATAATGCCAGACATCATATAGGTTAATTTGAGACACTCTTTCTCTTGGCTGCAGATTAGAAAACCAAATTAGTCTTAATTGTGTCATGTTTAACTTGACTATTTAGAGATTGCTTGCTAATCTACAAGCTTTTACATATTTTTTTTTATTTGACTTCTTTAACCTATGGAATTTTTCAGTTGGGCATTTTTATCTTTAGAAATGTTATGACTGATGCTGCAATTACATTGATGGGGGCTCTGTGAATATTTGAGTGTCTACAATGTTGTACATTAGTAACAAGCATTGTTAATTGATTTGTTTTAATATAAGGTAAAATAATAAGGTTTGGATATAGAGAGAAAATATTAATCTAATAAATATGAATTATCTTGCTTCAGAGTCCAATAAGTAGCCATAATAATGAATATATATCATAATATTAAAATAATTATATATGTAATAATATATGATACTCATTCCCTGTTTGTATATATGGAGATTATATATTATACATGTAAATACATTATGTAATATATAATCTGTTCTAGTTTTTATTTTATATATATAAATGTTTAGCTCTTATATCCTATCAAAATACTGAGTGACTTAATGTGTTAGAAAAAAACACTGGAGTGACAGTTAAGAAGTCAATTTTTAGCTGTTTCTCAAAATTCAGGGAAGATAACTTAAGTAGAAAAATTTTCTTAAAATATTTTTAAACTGCTAAGTTAATATTGGTTGTCGTAAAAAATCAAAGAAGATCAAAATGCTTAGAGACCAAAGTAAAAGTTTCTTCTCTTCAATTCATAAACTTAGATATAATCACTGTAATTTAGTGCATACCCTTTTAGATATTTAAAATGCATACTGTGATATTAAATAAGAAAAAATAAATATTATATATACATATATGTGTTGTTGTACATTTTTTTCATTACCAATATGCTTTTTATGGGAAGTTAATGTTAAGATATTTAGATTTATCACATTGTTTAAAAATATGTTAGTGTTTCAGTATATGCATGTAAAACTATTAATTTATCTGATTTCCTTTTCTTTGAAATTTAAGTTGTTCATTCTATTTAAACATTTTAGTTTTATTTCTTTATTTTTATTTTCCTATTATAATTAGTGATGGAGTACATATCTATAAATACATAACATTTGTAGAAATGTCTCCATGTATTAGATTTCTATATTTTTAATGGATAGACCTAAATTTTATTTAATAGATTTTCTATTATACATTAATAAGATTCCTAATTCTGCTTTAAAAATCTTGCTAATTAACATTATCACAAAACTGTAGAAAAGTCTTATTCTTTCCAACTTTGCAAATGTATATTAATAATGTATCTGTAAAATACATTGCAGATTTTTATAGTATATACTCACTCTGCTTCATTTATTGTTCTTTCCCAAATCAACTATTTTTCTTTTCTGTTCAATTTAGTTAATATTTTTCTTTATGTCTTTGGAGGTTTAAGTCACATTTTAGAAGGTTCTTTTTATTCTGGGATTATAAAATATAGTAGTACTCTTAGTTATATAATTGTTCTCTTAGTTCCATTTATCTAGAAGCAGAGTCTGAAAAAGGGTACCAGTGAAAGTGATTTATTAAGATCTTTCTGAAGAAACTTCTAAGGGAATGATAGAAGCAGGGTAGGCAAGAGAGAAAAGTCGAGTATGGGGTGGCTTCAGAGGATGCCGAGTCAGTCCCATAAAAAGGTCTGAAATTTAAATTACACCACAAAGTCTGTACTGGTTTGAGATAGATGGGTAGCATCTTTGTAACCACCATTAGAAATCGGTTCTAGGTTTTTGAGCTGGGAGAGAGGCATAAATCCAAGATACTTTCTGTCCAACTGGCACCATTCCACAGAGAAGGGAAATTGTCCAGAGATGGCTGCAGGTATGAACCATTGGCAGCAAGTCGTACAAGAAGTCACCAAGCTCTGGGCAAGCACCAGCACCTATTGCTGCAAGTTTACTTCTGCATGTTTTTCCAATAGTTACACATATTTGTAAAATAATAATTTTATTTGTTAAAGACTTTTTTTACAGTAGCTTTAAGTTCACAGAAAAAAATAGGCAGAAAATACAAATTCCTAAATACCTCCCTCCCTGACAGTTCCATAGCTTCCTGCATTATCAATGTCCCCTATTAGAGTGGAATATTCGTTACAATTGATAAACCTTCAGGGGCACTTCATTATCACCCAAAGTCCATAATTTACATTAGGGTTCAGTCTTAGTATTGCACAGTTCATGGGTTTAGACAAATGTAGAATGACATATTCATCTACCATTATAGTCCCATACATAATGCTGCCCTAAAGTTCTCTGTGTTTTACCTACTCCCTTTTTGCACACATACACATAACCCCTGGCAATCACTGATCTTTTCACTGTCTCTATAGGTTTTTTTTTTTTAATGTCATATAATTGGAATCAGACTTCATGTAGTCTTTTTAGACTTTCACATGGAAGTGTGCATTTAATTTTTCTTCTTGTTTTTTCATGGCTTGATAGCTCATTTCCTTTTAGAACTGAATCATATTCCATCATTCAGGAATACTATTCTGAGTATACCACAGAAGAGTAGTTTTTTTTGTTTGTTTGTTTTTTGAGTTGGAGTTTCACTCTGTCGCCCAGACTGGAGTGCAGCGGCCACTCCCGGCCACCGCAGCCTTGACCTGCTGGACTCCGGCGCTCCTTCCGCCTCAGCCTTCCAAGTAGCTAGAACTACAGGTGTGTGCTACCACGCCTGGCTAATTTTTGATTTATTGTAGAGATGAGGTCTCGCCAAGTTGCCCAGGTGGGTCTCGAACCCGCGGGCTCAGGCAATCCACTCACCTTGGCCTCCCAAAGTGTGGGATTACAGGCTGAGCCACCGAGCCCGGCTGAAGAGTAGCTAATTAGAAAGTTATGCCTTATGCCTTTTGGAACATTTTGAGATTTGGCATGAGATATTAAGAGGTATAAACCTTTCTTTCTTTTTTCCTCCAAAGATGATCATGAACATCAATAGCATTAACTTAGCCATTTTACCCCACAAATTAAAGACGTGATATTTACCATATATTAAATCCTCTCATATGTACAGATCAATTTCTAGATTCTAAATATTGTTGTGGTTTGCTTATCTATTTCCCCATCCCATATTGCCCCAATTCTGTGGTGTTCAAGCTTGTAGGGAAAGTCTCTCTTCATTATTGCGTCTATCTTCTTCTACATATTTTATCTTTATTCTTCTGAAACAAAACAAATTGTAATGTATATTTATTTAAATTGCATTTTTGTTTATTGTTACACTTAGGTTGGAAACAAATTACCTTTAAAATTAAATTATATATTAAAATATATAATTTGAAAAAGGCCATTTAATTAAAATATATATTTTTTAAAAGGTCAGTTGTATGAGATGCTAAGACTAAAAATGTGTTATCTACACCATGGTGAAAACCCATGTGTTCTTTTGTTTGTTTGTTTGTTTTACATATTTTTTAATTTAAAATTGTGGGGTACAGTTAAAGATTAGGTATACAAATATGCATCGTTCAGGCACCCTTGTTGATAAGGGGTGTCCCCCCATCACCAGACAGATATTGACTGCCATTAATCTCACCTCCCTTCCCCTCCCTGGCCCCCCCATAGTTTCCCGCCACTGTCAATCCTGTTCTTATAGTATTACAATAGATGTTCAAGGTCCACTTATAAGTGAGAACATGTGATACTCAGATCTTTGTTTCTCTGAGAGATCACTCAGTATTATAAACTCTAGTCCCATCTAGGTTGCTGCAAGGTTCATGATTTTGTTCTCTTTAATGGTTGCATAGTATTCCATCATGTATATGTACCACATTTTTTTAATCCAGTCCTCTTTTGATGGACAGCATGGTTGGTTCCAGGTTCTTGCTATTGTGAACAATGCTGCAATAAACATACGTGTGCAGGTATCTTCTTTATAGTGTGATTTGAGTTCTTTGGGGTATATTCCCAGTAGGGGGATTGTGGGGTCATATGGTAGGTCGATATTTAGAGCTTTTAGGAATCGCCACACTGCTTTCCATAGAGGTTGCACTAGTTTACACTCTCACCAACAGTGTAGAAATGTTCCCGTCTCACCACATTCTCTCCAGCATCTGTTATTTTTTGAGTTATTGATAATAGCCATTCTGACTGGAGTTAGGTGGTATCTCAGTGTAGTTTTAATTTGCATCTCCTTGATGATTAGTGAGATTGAACATTTCTTCATGTGTCTGTTGGTCAATCATATGTCTTCTTTTTTTTAGACGTATCTGTTCATATCTTTTGCCCACTTTGTAATGGGGTTGTTTGCTTTTTTCTTTTCAGCATGTTTGAGTTCCTTGTAGATCCAAGATGTTAGGCCTTTGTCAGACATGGAGTTACCAAATACTTTTTCCCAGTCTGTGGGCTGTTTCCCTGCTCTCTTGATGGTTTCTTTGGCTTTGAAGAAGCTTGTCAGTTTAATGAGTTCCCATTTGTCTGTCTTATCTCTTATGGCTCATGCATTTCTGGTTTTGTTCAGGAATTGGATGCCAGTTCCAATTTCCATAAGGGCGTGTCCTGTATTTTCTAAGGTTCTTATGGTTTGAGGTTTTACATTTAGGTCTCTGATCCATTTAGAGTTAATTTTTGTGTATGGGGATAGATAGGGGTCTTGTTTGAATCTTCTGCATGTGGTCAGTCAGTTTTTCCAGCACTATTTACTGAACAGGTTCTCCTCTCCCCAGTGGTAGGTAGTGGGGGCTTTGTTGAAGATGAGTTGGTTGAGAAATTGAGGTTTTGCTTCTGGAATCTCAATTCTATTCCAATGGTCTATATGCTTGTTCCTGTACCAATACCAAGCTGTTTTGATTATTGTAGCTTTATAGTAAAGTTTGAAGTCTGGTAATGTGATACCTCCTGCTTTTTTTTTGTTTTTTTGTTTTTTTGCTGAGATTGTTCTGACTAATCTTGGCTGTTTATGTTTCCATATGAATTCCTGTATTGTTTTTTCTAGCTCTGAGAAGAATGTTGCTGGCAATTTGATGGGTATTGCATTAAATCTGTAGATTACCTTAAGTAAGATGGACATCTTCACAATGTTGATTCTTTCAATCCATGAGTATGGGATATTTTTCCACTTGTTGGTGTCATCTTTGATTTCTTTGAGCAATGTTTTGTAGTTTTCATTGTAAAGGTCTTTCATGTCTCTGGTTAGGAAGATGCCAAAGTATTTCATTTTTTTGTGGCTATTGTGAATGGGATTGTGCTTTTTATTTGGGTTTCTGTTTGTTTGCTATAAGGAAATGCGATTGTCTTTTGCACATTTATTTTATACCCTGAGACTTTGCCAATGTCCTTTATCAGTGCAAGTAGGCTTTTGACAGATTCTCTTGGGTTTTCAAGGTACACGATCATGTCATCTGCAAAGAGATATAGCTTGACTTCCTCTTTTCCTATTTGGATACCCTTAATGACCTTCTCTTTTCTGATTGCTCTAGCCAGGACTTCCAATACTATATTGAACAGGAGGGGAGAGAGTGGGCATCCTTGTCTTGGTCCAGTTTTCAGGGTAAATGGTTCCAATTTTTGTCCATTTAGGAGTATGCTGTCTGTGGGTTTCTTGTAGATGGCTTTTACTATTTTGAGGTATGTTCCCTGTATGCCTAGATGTTCGAGGGTTTTTATCAAGAAGGGGTGCTGGATTTTATCAAAAGTTTTTTCTGCATCTAATGATATAATCATGTGGGGTTTTTTCTGGCATCTGTTGATGTTTTTAATTACATTTAGTGTCTTGCGAATGTTGAACCAGCCTTGCATATCAGGGATGAAGCCTACTTGGTCCTGATGGATGATTTTTGAGATGAGTTTTGAATCCGGTTCACTAGGATCTTGTTGAGAATTTTAGTATCTATGTTCATCAAAGATATTGGCCTGTAGTTCTCTTTCTTTGTTGAGTCTTTACCTGTCTTGGGTATCAATGTGATGTTAGCTTCGTAAAATGATTTGGGGCTAGTTCCATCTTTCTCAATAGCTTGGAATACCTTCAGTAGGATTGGTATCAGCTCCTCTTTAAATGTCTTGTAGAATTCTGCTGGAAAGCCTTCTGGTCCAGGGCTTTTTTTGGTAGGTAGTTTTCTTATTACGTAGTCAATTTCCTTGATTGTTATTGGTCTATTTAGGGTCTCAATTTCTTCTTGTTTCAACCTAGGCAGGTTGTGTGATGACAGAAAGTCCTCCATTTCCTTAAGGTTTTCAAGTTGGTTTCCATACAACTGTACATAGTGGTCTCTAATGATCTTTTGCATTTCTTCAGGATCAGATGTGACTTCATCTTTTGTGTTTCTGATTGTGTTTATTTGGGCTTTTTCTCTCTTTTTCTTGGTCAGTCTAGCTAAGGGACATCGATCTTGTTTATCCTTTCGAAGAACCAGTTTTTTGTTTCATTGTTTTTTTTTTGTATTATCTTTTTATCTTCTATGTCCTGGATTTGAGCTTTTATTTTGGTGATCTGGATTCTTCTGCTGAAATTAGGGTTTTTGTGGTCTTGCTTTTCCAGCTTCCTTAGGTGGCTTGTTAGGCTGTTAATTTGTGATCCTTCCATTTTCTTCATGTGCGTTAGTAGGGATATAAATTCCCCTCTTACTACAGCTTTCATGGCATCCCAGAGAATTTGGTAAGATGTTTCTTCATTTTCATTTGTTTCCAGGTATCTTTTAATCTCTGTTTTGATTTCATCATTGACCCAGGAGTTGTTTAGCATCATGTTGTTTAGTGTCCATGTCTTTGTGGGTCTTGGGGGGAGCTTGTTGGTGTTAATGTTTATTTTTATTCCATGGTGGTCTGAGAAGGTGCATGGTAAAATTTCAGTCCTTTTAAATTTGCTTATGCTTGATTTATGGCCATGTATGTGGTTGATCTTAGAGTACGTTCCATGTGGTGATGAGTAGAATGTATGTTCTGTGGTCGTTGGGTGGACTGTTTTGTAGGTATCAATCAAGTTCATTTGGTCAAGAGTCACATTGAGATTCCGGATCTCCTTGCTGATTTTTTGTCCTGATGATCTGTCTAGGGTTGTGAGTGGGGTATTAAAGTCCCCAGCTATGATAGTATTGGAGTCAATATCTTTTTTGAGTTTTCCTAGAAGCTGTTTTATGAAAGTTGACACTCCTATGTTGGGTGCATATATGTTTAGGATAGATATTTCTTGTTGATAGTTTAAAACTTTTATCATTATGTAGGGGCCTTCTGTATCTTTTTAATTTTTTGATAGCTTAAATGGTATTTTGTCTGAAATTAGGATCGCAACTCCTCCTTTCTTTTGTGTTCTGTTTGCCTGAAAATTTGTTTCCCATCCTCTTACTTTCAGTCTGTGAGTGTCCTTTCTAGTGAAATGGGTCTCATGAAGACAATATATTTTTGCCTGGTGATATTTTATCCATTTTGCCATTTGATGTCTTTTCAGTGGTGCATTTAGTCCATTCACATCAGGCTAATTATTGAAATGTGAGAGTTGATCCCTATCATAATGTTCTTATTGAGTTGTTGTTGTTCTTGTTTGTTTGTTGTCTTTCTTTTGATTTGGGGGTTGGTTCATGTATGTTTTACTGTTTTTCCTGTACTCTTGTGAAGAATGTTGTTCTTTTTTCCTTTTCTTCTGTGTTTAGTACTTTCTTAAGTGTTTCTTGTAGAGGTGGTCTGGTGGCAGCATAAGTTCTTAGGGATTGGATGTCTGGGAAAAATTTTAATTCTCCCTCACTGATGAAGCTAAACTTGGCTGGCTAGGTGATTCTTGGTTGAAATTGTTTCTCTTTTAGAACTCTGAAGATAGGGCTCCAGGCTCTCTTAGCCTGCAGGGTTTCTGTAGATAAATCTGCTCCCATTCTAATTGGTCTTCCATGCTATGTGATCTGGCCTTTAACTCTTGCTGCCTTTAGGATTTTTTCTTTTATACCTACTTTGTTTAGGTGAATTATTATGTGTCTGGGAGTTGCTCTTCTCATTTGTTGTCTTGGAGGGGCTCTCTGAATTTCTTGTGTTTGAATTTTCACATCACTGGTGAGATGAGGGAAGTTTTCTTCAATAATCTCATGAAATGTTTGTTCCAGGGTGACCTCTGTCTCTCTTTCTTTTTCAGGAAGTCCAATTAGTCTCTCATTTGGTCTCTTGAAGTAATCGCTCATCTCTTGAAGGTTTTATTCTGTCTTTTTAAGCTTCCTTTCTATGTCTTTGACAGTTTGGGTTAGTTCTATATTTTAGGTCCCCAAGCTCTGAGATTCTTTCTTCTGCTTGGCTAATTCTGCTTTCCATGCTTATCAGTTATTTATTTCATTCACAGTATTCTTTACTACAGTTATCTCAGTTATCAACTCCTTTCTAGTTTCTTCTTGTCACTCCTCATTTCTTTTTAATCTCTCCATTAATGTCTTGATATCTAGGTTTGTAGTTTGAGAAAATTCATTCTGGGGGCTCTTCACTGTTTGCATTCCAAAGTCAGTTTTCTCAGTGTCTGCCCTCCCAGGGGTCTGGGAAAGACCCATGTTCTTCTTTTGGTTTTTCTTCATTTGTGTAGATTTTTCTCTCTCTCGCCCTTTTCTCCCCTTCTTTAATTCTGTTTTTCAGGGAAGGTGGGGTTGCTTTTACTTCTTTTGTTCAATCTCCTGTTCTTCCTTCTGGGGGTCCTCTGGGTTTGTTCACTTTTGAGACTGGACTGCATTGGGGGCTGTACTTTCTGTAGTTTTGAGGTTTAATGGAGGGGAAAGCTGTGATTCAGAATCTATCTGCAGATCCCAGTATCCACCAACGGGTGCATGGGCACACTGGAATCCGTTTCCCCTCTGCCTTATAATCTGTCTGTGCAGCAGGGTTTAGGTTTGCTCCCTGGAACAAAATGAAGTACAAAAAAAGGAAAACAATGGAAAAAGGGGGGTTAGGAGGAAGTTAGAGAGAGAAGAGTGAGAGGGAAAACAGACATACATACCAACTAATGAGTGAAAAAATGACAAGGCCAAAAAAGCATGAGAAATAGACACACAAACAAAATTCCCTAAAGCATACTGGTAATCACATAAAGAAAGTCCAATAAAATCACGCCTGTTGATGCGTTTTTCCCCAATACAAACAGGTAGTCTAAATCAAAAAGCACACAAAAGTGAGCAAAACAAACAGTCAAGCAATAAAACCAGAAATCAAAATAAGAAACCAGACTAGCTCTGGAATCTTTCCTGAGTGTCTAAAGTCTCTTCAGCTCTGATCCTAGCCTCTCCCCTTTACTTTCACTGCAGACAGATAGATTTATTCCAAGCTTGGGTTGGTTCCCTTGGCTTGCTGCCTGACAGGTCTGCATCCATCCTGAGTTTCCTGTATCTCATTTAGCATGGGGGGGGCTTTTGTCTTCTGTTTAGTGACGTTCCCTTGGAGACCAAGGTGGAGGCTACTTGGAAATGGGCGGGGCAATGTAAATCTCTGCCTGGAAAATGGCTGAGGTGGGCAGTTTCTCTTTCAAGGATCCTTTCTCTCCATCCCTCCTTTCTCTCCACTTGCCTGGGTCCATGGGCGATCCACTATGATGGGCTGTGGGATCAGCGACACAGCTGAGCATTGGATCTGGTGTGCCACCAGCAGCCTGGGTTGGAGGAGGGAGCTGGGAGTTCCCTCTTCTGGAACTGAGAGCTTAGAGTGGTTGATCAGCACCTCCTTAAGGTATACCGTTTCCTTACACAACCATGGGGTCCCACGCTGGATGCCTTAGCCAGAGCGGGGTCTGGAGCTCCAAAGGGTTGATGGTGAGTGGTGACAGCAGCTTTGGGTTCCACACAGGGCACTTCAGCCAGAAATGGAGCTGGTATCTCTGAGGGGCAGGCACCTAGACTTCCCTGGGTGATGGTGGCTTGAAATAGGGCTGGGCAGGGACCCAGAGCCCAGGGTGGGGAGCTGGAACTCTGAGGGGTGAGCACTGGTTTCGTTGGATTGGACACCCAGTCAGGGAGACAGCTGGCAGCAGCTGAGTGCTGGGCAGATCAGTGTAGACAGCAAGGGAGCCCAGATGTCTACAAGGTGGTATTCAGGGGCTGCTGGGTGAGACATTGTAGCTGGGGAGGGAGCTGGGATCTCCACATAGCCAGGGCCTGGGGCCACCTATAGTGGAACAGTAGCAGCCAAGAGGCCTCAATAGCTGGCCTTGAGTGGGTCCGAGGGTCTCCAGGTCTCAGACCAGTGTGGCTGGCAGTGGGCAGGGGTGTGGGGGAAGGAAAGTAAGAGTCTTTTTGGAAGCTCATTTTCAGAGAATCTCAGGGTCCCGCCTATGCCATCGCCATCTTACCGGAACTCTGCCCATGTGTTATATTAGCATGCCCATATCTGAGTTTGAGAATTTTAGACTGTAACAATAGCAACATTACAGTAAAATATGAGGACCAGAAAAAGAAGTAAAAAAATCACGTTTTTACTTACAAGTTATCTAGAAGCAGAGTCTGAAAAAGGGTTTCCAGTGAAAGTGATTTATTAAGATCTCTCTGAAGAAACTTCTAAGGGAAGGAGAGAAGCAGGGTAGGCAAAAGAGGGAAATTGAGTAAGGTGTGGAACAAAACCATGTGTACACATGGACATACACAGTGGAATAATATACATTGGAGACTCCAAATGGTGGGTGGGAGGGTGGAGAGGGATAAAATATTAAGTTTTGGGTACAATGTATACTACTTGGGTGATGGCTACATTAAAATCCCCAAACTTCAACACTACACAATATATTCATTTAGCACAACTGCACTTGTACCCCCTAAATCTATAAAAATAAAAAGAAATTAAAATGTGAGTTCCCATCCAGGACAGAGGTAGTAACTCACATTTGCCTAGAATTACAGGGAAAATCTCCTACAAAATAATACCAGGGCAACAATTATAAAATCTATGAGGAAGGCAATGTCATCGAAGATAGACTATACAGAAGACAAGGTGGAGAATACATGTTTGAGAAGGCATGCTAATATGCTAATAGCAACATTAAATAGCACCTTTTAAGTGTGTGTGTTTAAATATTCCAAGAAAATGATAGAATGAATCTTATAGATAAGATTACTAATTTATGAAATAAGAAGATCTAAAAGAACAAAATACAAAATCGTAAAGATTAAAATTTGAATTATTGGAGGAAAAAAAACACCAAATGATTAGATTAATATTTGACTAGTAATGTTAGAGAGGGAACTATAACCTGGAGAGAGAATAAAGGAAAAATAATAAAATATATCATAGTCATATTTATTTAATAAAATCACAATATGAAAGAACATTTAAGAAATGTCTTTTAAAGATGGAGTATGAAGCTCCACTATTCCACTAGCATTTGTTTCAGAAAGATTATAGAGAAAGACTGGATTAAAAAAAAAAAAAAAAAGTTAGTGGCTCATAAATTTCCAGAGTAAAAAAGGCACAAGTTGCCACATTGAATAGTTCTACCTAGTGCTAGAAATAATGATATTTGTAAATCTATACCTGGTAAAATCACAATGAAAAAAATTCATCAAGGATAAGGGAAAAACCCTAAAGACAATAAAGAAAAATATGAATACAAAGAATGAATTACTAGGAGACATAGCCTTGGCAACTATATTCAACAGAAGATATTTGAAAAGTGCTTTAAACCTCCTAAATCGGTACTTTTAAAAAGTCATATGAAACCGAATTATAAAGATAGAAAACAGATTACATTTAGAATAACAGCAATATATACATTTTTAAGTTCCCAGAACCTCAATGCAAAACATATAGTATGCCCCTCACCTAGATAGATATGAAATTTAAAAAAGAAATGAAAATGGGGGGGGTGAGAGAAAGAGAACACGTAAAAAAAGAAATCAGTAAAAGATGATGCTGAAGCGAATTCAGGTTTTCCCTAATCAATTTGATCATATTAGCAGTAATTATTAGGAATGTTTAGCATAATGATAGGAATGTGGAGTGTGTTTTAAAATTTAAGACGAAAATACAGGAAGACAAAACATTATATGGGGCATTTACTGAGGTGTATGATAAAGTTCATACATAGTTTGAGAGGTAAAGATAATCTTCAAATTAGATGATATTAAAAAACCTAAATATAGATATTAAGAGATTCCACTGAAATCATAGATATAATATCCAAGGGTAGAAATGGAAAAAAGTGACAAAAATACTTACACATCCAGTCCAGTAAAAAGAGAATAATTCAAGAAGCATGGAAAAGACATAGCAAATAAAAGTCACAAAAAATGATGACAAAGGTAAATTAGACAAGCCAGGAGTTAAAAACAAACAAACAACAGATTAAGCTTGTTAATTGAAAACTACTCTTTGGGTGGTGGTGGGGTTACCTATTTCTCTCTTCTGATATTTCCTTCTATGTGAAGGGACGTTCATTAGTGTTACACTTCTGGACTCTCTCTACTCCTTTCTTCATTCTGTTAGGAGAGTTGCAGTGAGAGGCCTAAAGGTTTGCAGTCAGTCACGTATTACCTTATTTGACTTTGTAATCTAGCTTTCCTTAGAATTTATAACTTTTGATTTGCTGCTTCAGGCTGAAGTTATATAGTGGTGTAAAGTAACATAAGTAAGCCTGTGATTGCCTGGTGCTACCTGTGATTGGGTAGATATGATGGTTCAAATCTGAATTTTAGTATCATGAAGCTCATTGCTAGTGCACAGCTGGGCCACATTGCCAATATCAGCTTTCTAGTAATACAATATTTTATTACATCTATTTACTTTTTAACATCTTTGTTTTCAACTTCCTTAATATTCTTTTTGCCTTGATGTTATTTTTATATCCTGTACTGTAAGAAAAATCAGAATTTAAATTATAAATAATTTTTAAAATATTTAATAGAAAATTAATATTATAGTATATACAATTTTTTTCTATTAGAACAATTCTCAGGTTTAAGAAAACTCCATTCATTTCACCTTTCCTTTAAATATAACTCCCATGCTGAGCCTCTTTTTTTGGTATAGTAATATCAGGACAAACTTTGTATAAGGTGCTATGCAATTCATGGGTATCCTGTGGTGCTTATGACTTTTTCAAAAGCTGTTTACTTTTTAATACACAAAGAAGCTATTTTGTCTTTTAAATATCACATTATTTTTTGAGAACGGTGCATAGTTCATTCTAAAAAAAAGTCATCAACTTTAAATAACAGTAGTAGTTTACAAAAAAGCAAAAGTAAATCCCCATAATTTAGCTTTTTTGCAAGTGGAACATATGGTAGAGTTTATTGGAAATTAAAAGGGAAACATCTGAATTTGGCTGCATACTATGAGAAATTTTATATTACATATATTTATTGGTTGGCTGAATCCACTACTTGTCAACTCTAATTTATTCTAAAACAGTAACCTTGCCAAATACCTAGGTTTTAATTGTTCCCATATTTAGTAATGGAATTCTAACATCAGGCACAGAAATTGGACCACCTCATGTGTGTGTTGTTTATGATAAATGCACTTTTATATTCTTTCTTCTGTTTTGCTTGTACTATATTCTCTTTATCTGTTTTTGTATGAGTAGCAAAAATGTGGAGTGATTCCGGGGAAACTTTGGGTTAATCATATTTTGAGCTATCAAAAAGCAATTGCACACATCAGAAGTATAGCATTGCATTTAATAGTGGAAATTATTTAGAAAGACACTGATAGTAGATTTGGCAGCTGAATGATATATTTCTGGAAATAGGAAGATGTCCTAGAAGTAACTTGTGGCTGTTTCTAAAGATTTATTAAAACTAAGCTGACACTTGCATCATTGATAGAGGTAATTTTAAAGCTCTTGAAATTCTACTGACCCTAAGATAATGAAACCACCACCTCATACACATTTATATTCTGTGGCATGGATTGTGGTTAGTGGTATGGAATGTGAAATGCTATCATTATCTTCCAGAAGAATTCACAAAAGTAAGTGAGGGCAAATGCATAGACTCTGAGACACTGCAGAGAAAGGTAGATATAATACAGAGTACCTGATGAGTGGTTATGTATGAAAACAAACAATAATGATAAGGGCTTATTTAGGCAGTTAATAAATCACGAGGCTCGGCAATGCATATAGCCTCACGGTAAACACAGATTTCCTAAAAAGTGTTTCCTTTATCATGTATCACAGCAGAGAATTTATATTATGCCCTAAAACAAATCAAATCCAATGCATATGAAAAGTACCATGAAATGTACTTAGAAGAATCTTGCTGAGACGAAGATATGTGCATATTTATAACACAGACTGCCATGGGCTCCACAAATGAAAGCTCTGCTTATAATCCAAATAACATTTCTAACAGTATTTTCAGATAAGGAGAATGTGTGTTAAACGCTACTCAGAAGCTTCAAATCTTAAGGCTTATTCAAAATGCGGATTGTCCATATGAAATGGGGTGATTGCTTTATATTGAAATTCAGCAGAAATATTAATGAAAACCACAAGATGACTAACATTCAACTCCTCTCAGAGATTCAGCACTAAACTATGATTTATTAATCACATATTCATGGAAATGGTTTATTACACTGTTCTAGTCCTTGCTTTTTAATTCTTATATTCCACAGATCTGAGTAAAAAGATGAGCTTTCTTTAAAAAAAATGAGATGAGTGGAGTGTGAGGGGATAGAAGGAAGGAGGATGTATAAAGATAGGCAATATCATACACAGACAACTTTAGAGAAGCCGTGAGTTGAAGATATGTGACAACCTCTGCCCACAGAATTTCATTTATTTTTTGGCAACTTCATCATCATAGTTATTAGGCATAATTCTTCTGTTCCCCCGGTTAGCTCCCTCCTTCACTGTCTAGGATTACTATTGTAAATCCATTTCTCTATAATCCAATTTCCTACTCTCTCTCTCTCTCTCTCTCTCTCTCTCTCTCCACACACACGCACACACACACACACACACACACACACACACACACGCACACACACGCGCACACACACACCATTTTTATTAGGTGACAATCTTCAAATTCGCAAAGACTAGAACTGTCTTAGTTAACTGTCACAATGCTATAAAATAGTTGAATTAAAAAACCGTCTTTCCTAATTAGAAATGGTGTTTTTCTAGTCTTATAGATTCAATCCCACTTCATCTCCTTGTGCCATTCATTACCTATTTTCTAGCCATTTCTATCTCTTGATTATATGTCCCTGTTCCATCAAATATCCATAGTGTTTCCATTTTTCCTAGCTCATGACTTACTTCCACTAATATTTAAGCTTTTACTCCCAGACACAAATTTAAACCACTGCTTTGACCTCATTTTCTTCCTGTTATTTTACTTTTTCTCTCCACCATCTTCCCATCCCTTGCTCTTTCACAATTTCTAGGAAAGTTTTTTTTTTTCACTTTCCAACAATCTTCTTACATCTCTGGACTAGCTATCTGATACCCTAACTAATCTATTAAAACTATTACCCCTAATGAGGACATTCCAAGGAAAATTCTGCTTATATCTCTTCTCTGTTCCTTCCTTCAAATGGTATTCTTTCTTTGTTTCCAGATATGACACAGTCCTTATTTTCTCTGTGTCAGGGTTTCTCAGCTTCAGCAGTGTTGATATTTTGGACTAGATATTTCTTTGTTGTGTACAAATGTTGTTTTGTGCACTGTAGGAGGTTTAGCTGCATTCTTGGCCTATTCCTGGGCTCTACCCATTAGCTTATTTCATCTGTACCCCTTGCCTGAGCCATGAAATTAAAAAGTGATTCCAGACATTGACAAACATCCCATGGGGTGCAATACTGCTCTGTTTTTCCTAGTTGAGAACCACGGGCCTATGGTAACTCATTCATTCTCTCTGTCTTTCTCCGTCTCTCTCTCTCATGCTCTTTCTTCACTTACTTATATTTGATGTTAGTTAGGTTCTACTCTAACATTTTGATAACTTCACACATTATCTATATGTTTATGGTTTACAAAAATATATGTGTGTATATATATTTTCATGGCAGAATGCTCCTGAATATTCAGTATTCTCAAGGTGAAATAAATATCAATCAGATTTTCGAGGCAAAAAAATGGGAGTCATTCTTGACTCCTTACTCTCCAAAATACCCCATATCCTATCAACAATAGCTCAAAACAATGTGTTTCATTTTCACCATTTCAGCAATCCACAATTTCTAACTTACATTGCTACAATATTTTTTCTTGTCTATTTCCTTATTTGACTATCTTCACACTGCAAGGATAATGACTTTTGTAAAACAATAGCTTGATCTTGAAGTTCTTCTGTTTAAAACACCTATGGTTTCCTATTACACAAGGGGAAAATATGGCAAACAAATAATAATGTTCTCACCTGCCACATGCTTTTCAATGATCTGATCTCTTAGGCCCATTCATATTGCTATAAAGGAATATCTGAGTCTGGGTTATTTATTTTAGAAAAATGTTTATTTGGCTCATGGTTCTGCAGACTGTATAAGAAGCATGGTGCCAGCATGTTTTTTCTGGTGAGGTCCTCCAGAAACATCTAATCATGGCAAAAGGGAAGGGAAAGGGAGTATGTGTGTCACATGGCAAAAGAAGGAACAAGAGAGACAGCAGGAGTGCCAGTATTCTTAATCAACCAGCTCTCCTGTTAACTAGCAGAGCATTAATTCTCTTACTGCAAAGATAACACCAAGTCATTTATAAGAGATCTGCTTCTATGACCCAAACACCTTCCACTAGGCTTCTCCTCCAACTGCGGCAGCACGAAATTCCCCCAAACTCCTCCTCCCTTTGTGTAAAAGCATAAAAGGTATCTGCTTAAGGAAGTCAGGGCCTCTGGGTGTACTCCGCTGCATCGGTTGTCGACAGAGGTCCAGGTTCGAGCTTGTAAATAAAGACCCTCTTGAACTTTCATCGGAATTGGCTCTTGGTGGTCTCTCGGATTGAACTTTCGGTCACTGCACAACATCGGCAATCAAATTTCCATATGATGTTTGGAAGCGACAAATATCCAAACTATCAATTTCTCTATCCCATATCTTATCAGTTTTATCCTACCGAATTCAATTTCATGGACTTAAACTAATTTCCTGTAATATATAATTTTACTTTATTTTTAGAACTTGTCATGTGCTAGTATTTTCTTCTTAGAACACTTTTATTTTAGGATTTACTGCATCTTTAACAACTACTGACAGGTCAGTTCTAAGCTACCAGGATGCTTGTTCAAGAAGCTTCCTTTAATATACAGGCTTTTATGAGACCTATCTTCAATGTTTCATAAAGCCTTGTGTACCACCACATTATCACACTTCATCGAGCCTGTGTGTTTACTTGTCTGTGTGTATACCACCACATTATCACATTGTATCGAGACTGTGTCTACTTGTGTGTGTTTTCAGCTAAGCATAATGTGGCTTGAAGCTAAAGACAGTGATTTTGGTCACCATTTTATCTACAGTGACAAGTACAGTGCCTTACACATAGTTAATATCCAATATCTATTTGTTGACTGAACTTTGAATTAATGCCTAAAACTTAATTTTGTCCCATGTATAACATTTCAGTTGTTTTACTAAATCCCACTGTTGCTTCCAATAGTTGATCTATTTGCTTCGTTTCCCTGTTTTTTGTTTGTTTGTTTGTTTGTTTGTCTTTGAGTTGGAGTCTCACTCTGTCACCCAGACTGGAGTGCAATGGCTGGGAACAGCCACAGCAGCCGCGACCTGCTGGGCTCCGGCGATCCTTCCACCTCAGCCTTCCAAGTAGCTGGAACTACAGGCACGCGCTACCACACCCGGCTAATTTTTTGATTTATTGTAGAGATGAGGTCTCGCCAAGTTGCCCAGGCGGGTCTCGAACCCACGGGCTCAGACAATCCATTCACCTTGACCCCCCAAAGCACTGGATTACAGGTTGAGCCACTGAGCCTGGCCTCCTTTCACTGTTTTTTTAGATTAATTGCTATAATCATTTGTTCAGCAAGCATTCATTAGCACGTACAGTAATATGTGCTGTGCTTAGCACTGGTAGTACAATGAAGACTCCCTTGGTGAGAAAGATGGTCATAACTGACATCAATGAATTTTGACAAGTGCCATAAGAGGACAATATGAGGTTAATCCAATTAGCTAACAGCAGACTTTGAGCTATTTTGGATGTGGGATGGATAAGGAAAGAGGGTAAGAGACAAGATGACATTCTAACACAAAATAGAGGAAGGAGTCTTACATACACTCTTGGAAAGCAATACCAGTAATTATTTATCCTACCCTCTACATATTTTGCTTTTACCACCATGGATGTGGACCTGCAAGAAAGTAATGTGTGGTTCTGTGACTGTGACAGGACATCTCTGGGTCTAGAATAATACCTGTCAGATGCTACACTTGCAGTTATAGCTGTAATAGGTGATACTACTCAAGTTCTGATTTACGGAAAGATAAATAGTAGAAAATGGTTCAGTGCAACTGAAAGACCTGATACTTTTAACAAGTGCTTGATTAAATTTTATCTAGAGGCTAGGCTCGGTGGCTCAGTCTGTAATCCCAGCACTTTGGGAGGCCGAGGCAAGTGGATTGCCTGAGTTCGTGGGTTCGAGACCCATCCGGGCAACTTGGTGTGACCTCGTCTCTACAATAAGTCAAAACTTAGCTGGGCATGGTAGCCTGCACCTGTAGTTCTGGCTACTTGGAAGGCTGAGGCAGAAGGATCACCGGAGCCCAGCAGGTCAAGGCTGCAGTGGCCAGGAGAGTGCCACTACACTCCAGTCTGGGTGACAGAATGACACTTCAAATCAAAAAATCAAAAAATTAAAATTAAAAATAAATCTTATCTAGAGATCAGCTTCTAGTACACAGATTGAGAGAGAAAAAACTGAAGTAGAAATAAAACAGGAAATGCAATAGATGCAAAACCAAAAAAACTTGACTAACAACATAGGTACATGGTCTAGAAAGCAAGTTTGATTTTCGATGGAAAAGGAACAACCATTTGCATAATGTGGAAAATAGAGGTGTATTTCCAAAGGAATTCCAGGTAAAAACAGAAACAATTGCAAAGAAACTCTTTATGGAAAGATAGTGATACCTTTTTGATGGTGACCCTCAGTTTCTACAGATGAAGCGGTTGCATAGTAAAAGCACTAATTTTCCTCAGTCTCTCATGCAGTAATGCAAAGTGTGGGATTTTGGGCAAGTTAATTTACCTCTCTGTCTCAGTTTTCTTATCTGTAAAATGTGGATAAGCCTATTTATTCGGGGAGATAATGTCAGTATTAAGCTCTAAATTTAAGTTTTGGCTATTACTATGCACTTGCATGAAAAGTTCAGCCATACGCAAATGAAATATGTTATGAAAAATTATACACAGTAAGATCTAAAGCTATGTGACATCTTCATCAAATTTTTAAAAGTATGTTAAAAACTTTTTTCTGGTGGTTGATTCTTATTGACTTTTAGGTAGAGCTAAAATAAAAACTACTGGGAGTTGGAAATCTAATATCTAAAGAGCTAAAATATGCCTTGGCAATATTAGAGCATAAGATTACATGCAGAGTCTATATATTTCAAGGGTATTATAGTAGTTCTATAAGAAACACCTAAATCATAAGCTCCATAAAATATATAACATTTTCTTTCGAAGATATATTGATAAAACAAATCTTCTAATTGCCATGAAAAAGTAATAACTAAAATGTTAGTTCTTGAATGTTTAATTCATTTATCGTGGCTTCTATCTAGAGACAAAGACATACTTATGATGTGGGAAGCCAACTGAGGGTTTGTCACTCAGTGGATTTTTACGAATTTCATTTCTTTTAATGTGATCAAGATAGTCTAAGTATCCCTTCATTTTAACTAAACTTTACACAGGTTTTTTTCCTGATTGGCCTCTGACCTTCCTTTTCTTAAAGCATTTACTTTAGAAAACTTATAATTGCAAATTATTTCTTTGCCCTTTTGAGATGTTAATTTTCCCTTAGCCTCTTATGAGGTTTGTAATCCAGTATTGCCTTTCTCAAGGACTTGGAAGCCATCTTTTTAAAATGTAATCTTTGAAGTAAATAGTATTTCATCTCTCAGTTTCTTTGGGGAAGTAGGGGTCTAACTTGATAAGCTACAATTTGCACATATAGATTGCCTAATCACACAGATACCCGGTATCCTCCAGAACTTTTCCACTAACTTAAGAAATCTACTCCAACCCACTGTCTTCTGTTTCAGAGGCATTTAATTTAGTGTTTCTCCCTTATTGAAATAGTGTTGAATAACTCTATTTCTCTTCTCATTTAACTCTATCTGATGATATTTTTATGTAACTGAGAATGGTAAATTGTTGATTTACTCAAAAACCACAAAGCCAACATTGACATATAATTAATGGGATATGCTATTTTTAAGTTTCATTTTGTGCATTAAGGGGTTGAGTTATAAATTGGACAGCAATTAAACCAGCTTTAAATATAATTATTGTGAATGTCCAAATAAATGAATATTAAATTTAGGAGTTCTTAGATAAAATATAAGTTTAAAAATCATAACATTTATTATTTTTCTTGTATTTTTATATGGTGATTTGTGAGATTATTTGAAATATCAGAGAGTAAATTCCAAAACCGTTTTATCATCTTGCTCCTAGTATTGTTCTACACAGGAAGAATACTCAAGAATTATTTATCTTTTTTAAAGTGTATTAACATTTATAGAACCTCAACATGTTTACCAACATTGATTTTAAGTTTATATTAGAACTGTCTATGCTTTGAAGTTTCTGCCTAACAAATTTTTCACAGAGATATTTTTAAAGTCTTCTGTGTTTTAGTCCTGAAAGGACTGTTGCTAGAAAACTTACATGTAGTTGATACTTGTTTTAGATTTCCATGTGCCAAGTAAACACATTAAAAATTCAGTTTTAAGAAAATTAAAATGCAATTTTAACCTCAAATCAGAGATTAACATTATGTTAGGAAGCCTTTATTAGACCTTTTTTGTAGGTTGTATATAATTCTACACTATAAGTATACAAAGCACCAAAACATGAACTAACCCTTTATACTTTAAGGAACAAGTTGTCCAAAAAAAAAAAAACTCAAAGCAAAACAAAACAAAATATATCTTGTAGACACTTCTTCATACTCTTATCAATATGTCAGTAAATGATTATCTGAATGTCAATTGTAGATTGTGCATGAACATATTTATAAACCTATAGTTTATGGCTGGTGTATACATTTTCTTATGTATGCAAAAACTAGCTTGTTTGTGAATCAAATCTTCGAACACCATTAAAATAGTGCATTTTCAATAATTATGCATTGCAAAGTAGAAAATTCTTATGTAAAATAATTTTCAGAAAATAGAACCTTTGGTTCTAAAAATCTCCTCATTAAAAATAACAATTTTAAGGAAATAATGTAAATGGAATGCAATAATAATAAAAGAAAATTTTCACTTTGATTTACTAATTCATATCAATAAAACATGGATATTACAAGATGAATATTTTTCTGAGAACTACTTGAAAAGGTGGACATTTGTAAAATTAACCACATTTTAAAAGCAATAAGGTTGTGCTCTGCATAAAGGCAGTCATTATGAAAGCTTCTAAAAGCAGACAACACTTTCAGTAATGGAAAAATATCACCAGTTAAAATTATTTGATTGAGTTGAAGATAGAAAACTAATGGAGAGAAATGCATTTAGACTCAAAATCCATGGCATATGCATAGCAAGGTGGGATGAAAATCTGAGGGAATAGGTAATATTC
Organism: Cephalopachus bancanus; assembly: GCA_027257055.1. Classification (NCBI taxonomy): domain Eukaryota; kingdom Metazoa; phylum Chordata; class Mammalia; order Primates; family Tarsiidae; genus Cephalopachus; species Cephalopachus bancanus. The sequence continues at coordinate 4,604,335 of JAPVLO010000089.1, forward strand.
CGTATTTCAGTTGACACAAGCACAGTGTATGTCAACAGTATGACATTTTTGCAGAAATGTAAAGGAGCAAACACAAAGGCGTATTGAGTGTTAAAGTATATTGATGAGGATAAATTTATCAGAAATGTTATAGCCCCCAACATTCTTCTCAGCATGGAATATGCTTGAATATTATGATAATTTTGTAGTCAGAAATGCAAAAATTCCAGGGTTATTATGAGTCATGAAAGCAAACAAGACTGCAATTTTCCAATAATTTAAATGCATATCTTTAGGGTAAACTTAAAGAAATTTGGAGAATGTTAGAATAGAAAACTGTTTTTGAATAAGGTTGCCAGATAAAATACAGAATTTCAAGTTAAATTTGAATTTTAGAGAAACAGCAAGTAATTTTGTAGTGTGTGACCAAAATTACATGAAAAAAATGTATGAAAAATACTTATTGTATAAGTTATTTGTTGTTGATCTAAAATTCACATTTAAATGAATGTATTGTAATTGTATGTGCTAAGTCTGGTAGCCTTATATTTTAAAAAACATTTATGTGACTAAACAGGTTTGACTCAGTCTACATATTTTTAGTAAGTAGGATAAGAAATAACTCAGCAAGCATTATAGGGTGGTAAAATTGGCTCTAAAAATTAATAAAACATACAAGTTAAACTGGGAAAACAAATAAAACTAAACACAATAAACAAGCACACAACAGTAGAACAGACATTCTCAACTTTAGAAATATTTGGAATGATTCTCAGAGACCTAGAGAATGTTTTCCTTCAGGTGACATACTGATCCCAACGATGACTCTAAAATTTCTTCTAATTAAATGAGTCTGTAAATCAAGTTTGGGATGTTATCAGATTTAACAATGCAGCCTACTTGGTAACATTACTTAGTAATGAGCTACATTTCCTGTTCCAAGTATTTTCAATAAATTTCACAGATTTTATTACTTTTATCATTTTTTTTTTTTTTTTTGAGTTGGAGTCTCACTCTGTCGCCCAGACTTAAGTGCAGTGGCCACTTCCGGCCACCGCAGCCTCGGCCTGCTGGGCTCCGGCGATCCTTCCGCCTCAGCCTTCCGAGTAGGCGGAATTACAGGCATGCGCTACCACACCCAGCTAATTTTTTGATTTATTGTAAAGATGAGGTCTTGCCTGCCCAGGCTGGTCTCGGACCCGCGGGCTCAGGCAATCCACTCACCTCAGCCTCCCAAAGGCGCGGGATTATAGACTGAACCCCGGAGCCTGGCTTACTTTTATCATTTTTAAAGTAATTAAAGTAATTCTGTATAAAAATAGGAATTATGTTTATTGAAGAATTGGGGAACTCAAATGTTTTACCCTTCACTCAGCAAATTTTGTTTTAAACGCTCCTCAACTTTTAAAAAAGCTGTAGTTCCAGCTACTTGGAAGGTTGAGGCTGAAGGTTCGCCGGAGCCCAGCAGGTTGAGCCTGCGGTGGCCGGGAGCGTGCCACTGCACTCCAGCCTGGGCAACAGAGTGAGACTCCAACTCAAAAAAATGAAAAATAGAAATAAAAATAAAAAAGCTGTCATTACTCACTTTATTTCCTATTTAAATGCTTTTTAAAACTACAATTTTAAAGAAATTATTCATTTTTTTCAAGATATTTATAAATTGTGTCCTGGAGAATTATTTGCTTATCTAAGTAACTTCACAGTTTTTGCTTTAGATTACAGATTATTTTTTATCTAAATGACTTTAGATTTAATAAGGAAAACATAGAAATAATATATTTGCTATAAAACAAAAATAATTGCAAAATTTAAATGATGTAATTTTACATCTAGTCATAAAATCATAAGATTGAGTGATTTGATATTCATATATTCTAATGTAAGACAAGTCTTTTAAGTATTAAAAAATGTATTTTTTATAAGATTTTGTGTATTTCTAAAATACATAAATTGACCCAGAATAGAGAGATCCTACTAAATGAGCAATGAAATATATATAAAATGAATAATTGTAGAAATTTGTTATTTAAAATCTATAAAAATGGTTTAACATGCATGTGACATTTAGAGGAAAAATGTTGGTGGAGATTGAAAGAGGTGGTATCGTAAATCATAACACCATTTTGTTTCCCATTGCACTAGGTAATTGTGCCCCACTTCAATTATATTGAATATTATTTCACAACATTATTAAAGCACTTTATAGTTGAAAAGCACTTTGCAATCATTTGCTAATGAAAAGTATTTATGAAAACTATTCTTTTCCTTCACTTGTCATGTTGAGAATAACAATTTGAAATCCCTTATGAAAAAAAGTAACAAAAAGAAAAAAGGACTTTAAAAGCAGAAATGCCAATACTTAAGACATAAACCGTATCTCTCCAAAGAAAACAAAGAATAAAAACTTTATTGAGTGAAATCAGTTCAGGCATTTACTGAATTGCTATATATGCTAGACAAAGATGGGGAATGAAAATACAGTGAAAAAAACACATGTTTCTTGTCAAGAAACAGGAAATGTAGTTAAGGAGATAGAACAGAAATGCAAAGTATATAGAAAAATATGGAATTAATAAATCTTAGTTTAGAGAAGTTCCATTTGAGGGTAACTTGAATAAGAGCATATTTACAACAGATACATATGAAGAGAAAGGTGTGAAAAGGTCAGAAATAGAGAAGAGTAGGTGAAACATAGATAAGTAGATACAAAAGGAAGGAAAAGGGGTATCTTGGGTATTCTTAGTAAGTAATGAAAATATCCACTGAGAGGGCAGGATCAGCACTGGTTTCTGTATAAGTGCCAAGGCTTCTAGATTACAGCTTTCTCCAAGTGTCTCGGTATGCTGTGCCAAAAATCACAGTGAAGTTATCAGAAAAGGATCTGAGTGTATTGAGAGAAATTTCCACCAAGCAGAAAACAAAGTACACTGAAAGGAAACTGATACTAGTTCAAGTACAATTAATCAAAGCACCTACTAAATGTAGGTGGCCAACAAATAATATAACAGAGAAAGGGGAAAAATTACATTGTTTGATTTCAAGCAATGAGAAATGTTTGGGAAACGTGACTGAAAATACCTAAAATATAACTTGAAAAAACATATTACTTTGAATATGAGACAATTATATTGTGATCTGCATGATAAAAAAGACAAAAGAGATGTAGAAAAATTACTCAGTTATCAATATCAATTTTATCTCTAGAAACTACTTCACACATCTTTTTTACTCTGACCAAATATAAACAAATGCTTTTTAGAATCATTAACATGAAGTTCATTTGACATGTAAGCAATTGTAATTATGAGTTCTATGAAACACTAATCTCATGATATAATCTACAGATATTATTTTATGAGGTAAAATAAATTTTGTAAACATTAACCTCAAATAAAGTCTTGAATAACTATTATAAACATTCACATCTTAAGGGTTATTAGAAATTCATAGTAAAAGGAATATTTATTTTGGTTCAGCATTTCTAAAACATATGCAACTAAGAAATCTCAATTTTATCATATTGAGTATTTATTAATATTCAGTGGAATTATTGATACACTGAACATAATTTGTGAAACACTAGTAAAATAAATTCAGATGCTTCAATCTAATATACCAACTAATACTTATAAAGATTTCAGGTTTCAGTCACTCTATGTATATAGAAAGTATGTCCACAATCAAAATAAACAGAATAATAACCACTAACCCAAAGAAACCAAAATAAACACATCATCTCCAAAAAAACCCCCAAAACAAAAACTCCTTTCCTTAGAAAATAATGGATCCCAAACAATCTTCTAAATGAATGCTTCCTTTCAAAAGGAAAAAGATATCTTGTCTATGTCATCTCAAATTCCCAATATTCCTGAAGACAATAGGGAAAAGAAACATGTTTGGTAGTATTTTCCACATTATTTTCCTCTTTTTCTCTGTAATACCAAAACTTGTTTTTCATTAATTTTCAGAGGAAAGATATTTCAAAGAATTTCTACCTTCTTATAATTCTAGTCATCATAGTAAAGAGAAAGGGAGGAAAAAGGAAGAAGAAAAAAAGAATAAGAATGAAGGGAGACAATAAATTACTGACAAGGAGTGAACAATTTATTTAAAACTTTTTATCGTGTCATATCAGTTCTTAAAATTTTCCCATAATTTTTTCTTTGTATATGTTTCATTCATTATTTATTTTATTCATTATTTAATTTATAACCATCATGTATCTCCCTAGTATTCATAGATTTTTTGTATAATATATTTGTGTGTGAAAGTGTGTGTGTGTGTGTGTGTGTGTGTGTGTGTGTGTGTGTGTGTGTATCAGGCCACGGTTTTCGTTTTATCTGCTTTAACTTAGTCAAGGAGACATTGCCATTTGCTTTGTCCTTTATAACTAAAATTCTCAAAAGATTTGCCTACACACACACTGTTCATTGCTTACCTTGCATTCACTCTTTGATTCTTTCTGGTGCATCCCCTATATCAAATAAACTGGTCTTTGTAGATACATTGCGTTTGGGTGCTCTGGCTTCCATCTTGGATCTTCTTGTCAACTCATTTCACTTATTTCTTCTGAATTAATAACCTCATATACAATACTTTTAATTAATGTTTACATACCAAAAATTCTTGTTTTTTATTTGTTCTGAATAGCTGGTCTAACTTCAACATTCATTTTCTTAGATATGGATTCCTAGTTGATAAGGTCTTATTTGCATAAATGTTAGCAATACTCAACTTGTTTTTGTTTATCTCCAGACTTCTGATAACTTATCTGTATGCAGTATTCCCTAGCCCTTCAATTTTATGCTAATTACTATTCTTTCTTCATCACTGAAGCAATGAATATATCTCATTCTAGGAGGTTTCCAACCCCAAAACCCCCAGCCATGTTAGACTCTTTTGCTTATTTTCATATTATAACAATTATCAAACTCCTTTATATCTTTTGCCTCCATGAAAGAATGAAGCCTATGACAGGAAGGAACTTGACTTAACCATTTCATGTACCCCATGCCTATAGCAGTTCCTGGCATATAATAGGCACTCAATAGTACTGGTTTAATATATCAATAAATAGTCAAATACGTTAAAGACAATGTTGTTTCAGCATATCTCCAATTCAAAATTCCTGCTACATTTTAAATCTTTAGGAGTCTGAGGCAAAAGATTCTGAGGCATCATCTTACTCAGTGAAATTTAAGTGCCTTCTGGGTCAGCGGAGAAAAGGCAAAACAAGAGAAAAAGAAAAAGAAAAGGAAGAAGAGGAAGAGGAAAGAAAGAAAGGATGAAAGCTCGAAACATCCAATAAAGGGAAGAGTAATCAGGAACTGATAATTCATTTTCCTCAGAGCAGTGAGGTAAACTTGTCTAGCATTCACTAGGGAACAAGCGATAGTTTATCATTACTCAGAGTGAGAGGGAAAAAGACATATTGATTGGAGGGAGGGGAAGTAAAGAGAAAAAACTAACAGATGTTCAGTTACTTGAACAAATGCTTGGGAAAAATAGGTTTTATTTCATTATCACACGCTGTAAAGAAATATGACACCCATATAAAACATAAATTGCTAAAAAAATCTTTAAAAACTTAAAAGTACCTTGTTTCTTCATAAAAATAAGCTATTTAAATTTTACAAATGGTTTAAATGTAACTTAACTAACGCATTAAGAAGAAAACATTTTAAATACTATAATCCTCAACTAATCCCAAACAATTTTCTAATTAGATAAGAAAGAATTTGTATCTGAGGACAAGAGAAACTACAAAGAGGGAGTCTAGCAGAGAATGGACAAATATCACTAATGACCAGAAGGGAATGACTGTGCTTTATTCATACCAAGCAGAATGAAAAATCAATTCAACATTTCACCAGAAAGCACAGGAGCTTTTCTTCATGCAGCAGAAAAGTCATCAGAACTGTGGGTTCCCAGGAGCATTTAGGCATCACAGGTCTATAGAATGTGCAAACAATTGTAAAATGTGAAAGAGAGACTAGAATTGAGAGAATTACAGAAGCAGAGGAAAATAGCAAATGCTTATCACAGAAGGGGTCTTAATCTGGTTGCTAAAATTTACCCTGAGTAATTGCAACATAGCACAATACATTTGAAACTTCAAAAATTATCAAATAATTTTGCCAAGAAAGCAAATAGCACCTATTTTTTTCTTAAACAAATTGGAAGAAGAAGGCTGCAAGACAATGAAATACGAGTAATAAGACTAAGAATCATAGACTGCTGAAGTTTGAGGGAGCCTTGAAGATAAATATTTGCAAGTGGGTTGAAAGTTGGGACATTTTCCTCTAAACAAGGGCCCCATCAAACTAAACTAAACAAGGGCCTGAACTAGGATAAGTCATTTTATTTCTATGCTTGCTCTTCAGTGTCCTTTACAAAAGGAGAGGTTCAAATGAGATGAGTTCCAAATTCCCTTTCAGCAAAAACTTTCTGCATTCAGGGGTTGAGCATGTTGATCACTAGTTTTAACCTGAAATCTACAGATTGATTACATATTTTGAACGCCTACTATGTGTGAGGCACTGTGTTTGATTTTAGTGTCATCAAATTGAACAATGAATTTAAGAGTGACCTGCACTTATGAAACTCAAAATCTGTTTACTATCTCCTTACAACTGTTGCATATTTGCTCTCTCTTTCCACTTCTTTTTGTCATTGAAAGTGATCACTGCAGAATATGGTATTTTGTGTATGATTTTGTTGTGTTTAACTTGCCATGATTTATAGATTGACTTCTGCTTCGCTCCTCCCCCTTTTAGGAAATACTAGCATCAAGATAAATATAGTTGATTTTTATATATAGTAACTGATTATACTGGAACTTCATAAATGCAGTTTGATGGCAACAGTAAAATCAGTGATATTATTATAGCACAGGGATTAAAAATATATGGTTTGAAGATAGTTCTGGAAAAAAAACACTGATTCTACCTTTTAATAATAACCTCTAACTTTTATTGAATTCTTACAATATGCAAACTGGTTATCTATAACTACCTAATAAACAACACTAAAACTTAATGGTTCAAACAACATTTATTTTGCTCACCAGTCTGCAGTTTGGGCAGTGCTAAGCAGGGGCAGCTTGTCCCTGTTCCACTCAGTGTCATTGGAAGCAGCTCAAAGTCTGTAGGCTAAAAATCATCTGAGTAATTTGTTCACTTATATGCCTGAAGTTTGATGCTTGACTATTATCTGCGGCCACAGAACACCTACACATGATATGGGCTCCCTCATGACCTATGAGTTGAGTTTCAAGGACAAGCATCCCAAGTAAGAGATTCAGGTAGAAGCCATATCAGCTTTTATCACCTGGTTTCAAAAGTCAGGCAGCACTATCACTCTCAATGTAATCTATTGTTCAAGGCATTCACTGAAGGCACAAAATCATGACTAATTTCACGTGGAGGGGAAATAGAATTCCCCATTGATGGAGGAGTTTCTGGAAGAACTCCTGGACCAGAAATATATCCATATTTTCTTTTGGAAAATATATTCTGCCACAGTCCTATGTCACATTCCTATAACCGCAAAATGCACTTACATCTTTTAATGCTTCACAAATTCTCCTCACACAATTACATTAGCACAAACTCCAGATTCAGAATTTATATCTAAATAGGGTCTACTTGTGGAAGAGGCTTCTTTAGTGCAGTTCCTCATACATTGCCTTGAATTGAAGAGCTGTGAACTAAAGAAATAAATGCCCCCACACTCTACCCAACATACAGTGGTGTACAGGCTTTTACACAAAGGGAAAAACGGGAGGTCCATTGCAAATATAAAATCAAACTTGTGCAAGCTTTTACTTTATTAGGACTCTTTTTTATTCTGGGAAAATACACTTTTATATACTTTGGTTCCACCCTTTGTATTACTTTGTCTTTTCAATAGGTAATTGTCTGTCTTTGCTGCTTAGTAGTTCTATTCAATCAGATTTTGCTCTGAGTAATATAAGAATCCAAAGCCATCTTTTTAAGAATAAAAAATATTTTCTACCTTGTTTATCCCTTTTAATACATGTTGGTGGTGTTTCTACCAATAAAGTTTTCTCAAAATTTTGTAAGTTTCCTGTGAATAATATTGACATTCACACCATTAGACAAACGTTACCCACAAATCTCCTAGAGACTGTCCTTCACTCACTTGGACTTTCTGTAAGACTGTTGAGAGACAGTGACCTTAAGATTCTTCCACATTTATGTTTTAGCAAAGAAGAACTATATGGCACGCTCTCAAAATACTTAGGAATCTTTTGTTCTGACTGAAGGATGGAGGAACCATTTTAGTTCTCTCTGAAGACTTATCAGAGGGTCTTACATTGCCACCCTGAATTTTTCTTCTGAATCTCTTTCTTAATGTAAGTATCTTAGAGAGAGTAGGAATAATAAATAGTCCTTGATTTGAACACAGCACATCCAGTGTACTTCAGATTTCCTCTGAATTTCACTTGAAAATTGAACAGTTTCTTTTTTAGCTTATCTCTTCCTCCCCTCACATTTCATTATAAGTATCAAGAAGTCAGATAGAGCTTTTCATATTCTGACTGGAAATCTTATGAATTATAAAGTTCAGTATGTTTGATAAATTATCTATTTTTTGTATCACCTCAAGCAACAGTGTGCCTAAATTTTCTGCTACTACTTAACAAATGTGTGCTTTCATTTAGATTCTAATAAAAGTGTTCTCATTTTTCTTTAATTTCTCATCAGTAAGATCCTTGAGGACCACCTGGTACCTTCTAGGAACTTATTTATGGCCTCTTTAGGCTTCTTTATTAACATTTTTCTCAAGATTTGCCCAACATCTTTTCACCGCCACATCCAAAGTCACGTCTACATATTTTTTTTAATCTGTTTGCTGTTCTAGCATACTGAATCCAGTATCAAAAGCTGTTCCACTCATCTCTTATTGTATCATAAAACATCCCAATAGATTTTTCTTAAAACAACAGTGTGTATTTTTGCTATTAATATGCAACTTGGAATAACTCAAGTCAGATAGAATGCTGAATGTGGAAATCATCTTCAACCCCTCCTCATTCACATATCTTGGAGGTGATTTTGATAATAGATAATTGGGACTTTAGCTGGAGCTCTCTGCTGAACACCTATATTGTCCTCTCCATTTGACTTAGGCTTCCTCCCAATAAGTTAGGCTGGTTCCAAGTTTAAGTATACCAAGTGATAGATAAACAGATGGAAGCTTTATTGCCATTTGTAACCCTGTTTGCAGCATCACTTCTGTTGTATTGTTTGTTGAGAAAGTCACAAAGGTCCACCCAATTTCAAGAAATGGAAAAAATGACTCTACCTCTAGATGAGGGAGTAGGTGTGACCAGAAATTTTGCGATGGCTAGTTCTGGGAAATACAATCTGCCATAACCAAATTTTATGTATGTTGTATAATTTAATACTCAAAACACATTTTGAAGAATCTGCACTATCTCCATATTGCCGATAAGGAAACAGAAGCACAAAGAATTTAAATAACTTATGCAATCTAATACAGCTAGCAAGTGTCAAGATCAGAATGCAAATCTAATTCATTTGGACTCTATGTACTTAATCACTACTCAGCATACCTTCCTAGCCACTAACTAGCTTTGCCACTTTGGACAACTTAATTAATCTTGCTACATCTCTGTCCATCTACATCTGTAAATTGTGAATAACAATTTATGGCCTTTGTTTGGCTTATAAGTGCACAATAATAAGTTACAGATATCACTGCTACTATTTTTGAAAGGATCTTGAATTTTGTTTTTAAATATTTGAGAGATATGTTTAAAGCCCATCTCTGAAATATAATATATCTGCTATAAACTCTAAATATACTTTTAAAGGGTTGATAAACCACTGCAAGATAAAATAATGGGCAATTTTGGTTTATTTTGAAGAATGTAAAGCAATCTGAAATTCATATTTCATTATAATTTAAGCTAGATTTTTTTAATTAACCTCTAGTCTAAAAAGAATGCTAATGACAAAAATAATTTCATGGATGAATCTAGGTATATATAATCAGATTTTATTTTTAATTGCTATCCTTTGAAAGTCAACTTTGGGCAAAAGTGTATTATCGGACTTAAGAGTAAAATTGTCAAGAACATTTATCAATTACAGTAGTCCCTGTTATTCATGGTCATGGTTTTAGTTTCCCAGATTTCAATTACTGTGGTCAACTGCAGCCAAAGTATATAGTATCTTGAGAGAGAAAGAGAGAGAGAGAGAGATCACCTTCACATTATGTTTATTACAGTATGTTTTTATAATTGTTCTATTTTATTATTAGTAGTATGCTTTATTATAAATTAAACTTTATCATAGGTATGTATGTATAGGAGGAAACATAGCATATATAGTGTTTGATACTATCTGGGGTTGTCAGGAATAGATTGGCGTCTTTGAATTTATTCCTAGCAGATAAGGCATAACTATTGGGATAGGTGTAAAATATGTACTAATGATAAATTATGCCCCCCCCTGAGATTCATAATAGTGATAGGGGAATCCTTAATCAAACTGTGGCTTTGCATTGTATTTTGCTCTAAATATCCAAATGATAATTCAAGAACGTTAGTTGAATTCATGAATGTTAGGTATTTATATGGTGTAATATAGATATATGTGCTGTGTGTTTATATCTCTTTCTTGATCTATTTTCCATGTTTTTCAACTTGCTTTATGATCAAGGAAGTTGATTTGAATGGACTACATCAACAGGACTCTTGTTATCTTAAATTCAGATTGTCCTAAAATATATCAAAAACATCCCTGATACATAGAAGAAAAAGAGAGTGATATCATTGCTGGAGACCAGCTCCAGCTGGGTTCAGGGTACCCCAAAGGTGGAGATGGCGTCGGCGTTTGGGGGGGAAAGAAGAGAGAGAAAGAAAGAGAGAGAAAGAGACTGGACTCTGGTCTAGTGCAGAAGCAATGTGAGCTATTGGGAATTACAATGGGTCTTTTATACACAAAGTCAGATGTGGGGGGGGCCCCCACCCACCAGGAACCTTAATCCATGAAAATTTAATCAATGATTGCTTTTAACCCTTTTCATATGATAATCTTAAAATTCCATAACAAAGGATAACCTAATCCGTGACTGATATATTCTATAAACCTTTTTTATCCTAAGCTGATTGATTTATGCCAAGTTAAACAATTCTATAGAAGCTTAAGTATTTACTTTACAAACGAAAGTGGCCCATCCCAGAATGTTTGTAATGTGGCCCAGTCCGAAGTTCACAGTGGGCTACCTGCAAGTAACCCAGCTGCATTCTTTCAACAAAATGGCTGTCTTCTAATACTATATTCTACAATTTACCCCTTCAATTAATCCTAAGATCATGACCCAGAAGCCTATGACCAATACTAAGGTTCTTAGATGTGACATGAGTTTAAATTATAAGTTGTGTGAAAGCCAAAACTGCAGTTTGAGGAAGAATGGGACCCATGAGCTTCTAAAGTTAGCTTGTGTTCATCCCAGTCTCAGAGTTTTATGTTTTGAGTTCATAGGAACTTAATCTGGTTAGTGCTGAGTAAAAAGGGGGGAGGAAATGGGGTCAATAGCTCCCAAACACATCCTAGTGGTCTCGGGGTCAACGGCCCTTCCTGATCGCTAAGGCTCAGTGGACCTCCGTGGCCAGCACCCAACATCTCCCCCTTTTTTATTTTTTAACACGAAACCATGAAACTCCATATTGCTCTTCTTTAGCACTCTGAAGATGATTGGGAGTAAACACAGCAACAAAAGAATCATTGCTCCACAAATTCCCACATTGATGAGTGTAGACGTTAATGATTTTTGATTAGCAAATGATGCCTGAATTTCTTGATGTAATTTAGTAAGATCTATACTCAGGTCTGAATGGTTCCAAATTCCAAGTTACTTTGTCCCCAAAAAAAGGACAGATTTAAACTCAGAGTGACATTGGAGAGCCAATTTCTTTTTTAAAATCACAAGTTCTTGCCCTACTGCTAAAACTCCTTCCTCCAAAGCACTAACCTTACTTTCCAACTTCTGGTCTATGATTTCCTGAATAACTATGGCAATAGAAACATTTTTATACAGTGATCAGCAAACGTAGTTGTATGAACTTCCCTAGATAATGCTACAGCTCAAAAGTAGCTATTAAAGCTGTAACTTCTAAAATTAAAAGTAGCCAAAAATCTTTTCTGTCTTTCTAAAAGAGCATTAGCCTCATACAATATCTGTAAACCATATGCATCATACCAACGAGATGACAATTATACAAGAACCATCAAATAAGATGGTGCTCAAGAATAACAAAAACCCTTTATAAAAGGCATTAGTTAAACAATTAGTTAAAAATACACCCAGTACAAGACACCTTATAAACTTTGCATGGAGCCATTAAAACCCCAGTCACTAATATATAGTCTTTCCCAGGTACAGTATAGTCCACCTTAGAGTTATAAGCACAGTCTCCCCTTTCAGGAAGCCAGTATCTCGCTGGATGAGTGACCAGTCCTTTTCCATACCATTGAAGGGCAAGCAGGTACACTGAGAGGTGGTGTCCGTTAAACACAATTGAACAGTTAGGGTCACAGCTGTGATTTAGCTAAGACATACTAGGATAAAACACCAACTTCCTGCATCTCTGCAGTACAGATGGTGAAAGAGTTGCAGATCACCTTGTCCTGGGGTTTTGGGATCGGATACAGTCACACTTAAAGCAGTATTGGTCCCTCAGCTGCTTCCGATGCTCCTCACTGGTCATCAGCATATCCAAGTAGCAGATGGTGAGCTCTTCTCCCACCTCGATGTCTCGGACTGCACGCAGTAAGTTTGTCTTATGTTTTTGGTCCTGCATTCTTTTCTCCTCCCAGTTGTTAAAGACTTTAAAGGCTGTGTCCAATAGTTATAGTTGAGGGGTTTGTGGGCCCTTTTCTAATTTTTGGAGTTTGTGCCAGTGCTGACTGAGAGATAAAATACATCCAAAAGAACTTGTCCTCCAGTCTAGTCTGCTTATTAACACCTATTTTGTAGTTAGCTAACAGGATTCACTTATATGATTCCTTTACTTCCATCTGGGAAAGTTGAACTTGAGAGAAATTTATCATAAGAAGACAACAAAGAAGAATTTTTAACATCCTTTTGTCCGAGCCACCCCCTTGAGGGGGGGGTGAGAAGTCTGGAGGTTGGGGTTAGGTGCTGTGGCCTTTGGCATCCACCCCTTCTCCAAAGGTAAAAGAGAAAGACTGGAGGCTGGGTCAGGTGCCGTGGCCTTTGGCACCTGTCCCTTCTCTGAAGGTAAGAGAAAGACTGAAAGTCAGAGCTAGGTGCCACGGCTGTAGACACCTACCCTTCCTTCCCAGATAAAGGTGAAGGGACTCACAGAACAGATTACAAGAAACAAGAGTAGTAGGGAAGACAGGAATTGGAGTTGTAGAAGGAATAGGAAAGGACAAAGGAAGTGAAAACCTTATTTTGTTTACATTTTTCTCCCGGGCTATTCCTTTTATTCAACAGGATTCATGCCACCCGTCTCAGTCTTTGAGTTAGCCAATACCAGACCGGTCTTTCCTCTCTACAACCTGAACAGGTCCTTTTATGCCCTGTCTGTTCCTTCCAAGTCCCTTTAAGGGGTCGCATCCTATTTGTAGTGTTTGCGCTTTACACCTTGTCATCTGGACTATACAGAAGCATGCCTATTTGAGCAAGAATATTGCGTCCCCAAAGTATAATGGGGATGGAAGGAATGATGTAGGGACAAAAGGTAACTGAAGTTTCGTTATCTGTCCAATTTAAGATTTGAGAACTTTTGGCTACAGAGGGCACTCGACCAATACCAATGAGTCCTGATGGGGCTACTTGTGTTGGCCAGGAAGACGGCCAGTCTTTCCCAGCAATACAAGAAACATCAGCCCCTGTTTGGGTGCCACTTGTCAGAGACCAGCTCCAGCCGGGTTCAGGGTACCCCAAAGGTGGAGACAGTGTTGGCGATTGAGGGGAAGAAGAGAGAGAAAGAAAGAGAGAGAGAGAAAGAAAGAGACTGGACTCCGGTCTAGTGCAGAAGCAATGTGAGTTATTGGGAATTACAACGGGTCTTTTATAACAAAGTCAGATGTGGGAAGGGCGCCCCCCACCCACCAGAAACCTTAATCCATGAAAACTTAATCAATGATTGCCTTAAACCCTTTTCATATGATAATCTTAAAATTCCATAACAAAGGATAACCTAATCCATGACTGATATATTCTATAAACCTTTTTCATCCTAAGCTGATTGATTTATGCCAAGTTAAACAATTCTATAGAAGCTTAAGTATTTACTTTACAAACGAAAGTGGCCCATCCCCGAATGCTTGGAATGTGGCCCAATCCAAAGTTCACAGCGGGCTACCTGCAAGTAACCCAGCTGCATTCTTTCAACAAAATGGCTGTCTTCTAAAACTATATTCTACAATTTACACCTTCAATTAATCCTAAGGTCATGACCCAGAAGCCTATGACCAATACTAAGGCTCTTAGATGCGACACGAGTTTAAATTATAAGTTGTGTGAAAGCCAAAACTGCAGTTTGTGGAAGAAGGGGAGCAATGAACTTCTAAAGTTAGCTTGTGTTCATCCCGGTCTCAAAGTTTTTATGTTTTGAGCTCATAGGAGCTTAATCTGGTTAGTGCTGAGTAGAAAGGGGGAGGAAATGGGGTCAATAGCTCCTGAACACATCCTAGTGGTCTCAGGGTCAACGACCTTCCTGATCCCTAATGCTCAGTGGGCCTCCGTGGCCAGCTCCCAACATATCATGTATTTATTTCCCCTGCTGCTTCCCAAAGCCAGGTCTTGGTAGATTGACTGTGTACATTTAACACTTCTCAGCACCTTTCAAGGGACCTCTTCATACAGTTGTCTTCTAGAAATTTTAAAAAGTTCTACCTCCCGTTGTTTCTTCTGCCTTATCAAGGGTTTAAACTTGTACTAGTAATGGGACCTGTACTATACAGCTGTTCCTTGATATCCACAGGGAATTTGTTCCAGGACTCTTGCAAATACTAAAATCCAGGGATGCTCAGTTCTTCCAGTGGCCCTTCATCTCTGCAGGTTCCTGCTTATGTGAACTTCCATCAGTAGTTGATTGAATCCATAAATGCAGTATCTGCAGATATGGAGGTCCAACGGTTCTCTGATGGATATAATGATAACTAATACAATTTCCAATCTGATGTGGGAAGCTGTCAGACAAATAATTAGCAAAAACAAGCCCCCCCCAAATCTCCTTCTAAGAGGAACACATGAAAGATCTGGAATGGAAGTTGTTTTTTTTCTAGAAAGCATTTAAAATAATTTGCTCTGTTTTCTAAATTCAAATAACAACATTACATGACAAAATGTAAAGTTATATGTAGCTTATAACATAATATTAACAAATTTTAAAGAAAGGCTGTTTAGGTAGAAGTACTAAAGTGAAAAAGAAATAAGCTTTCTATAAAAAGTGGCTGTGACACAAGGGTGAAATGGATTGTGGAATTTTATGGAATATAAAGCTGGAATGGTAAAGATAAAGAAAGACAGCTTCAAAGAATCCTGTCATTCTTCAGGTCACAATTTTTTGTCACCTTCTTATGAAATCTTTTCTGACCACTTATCGAAATTCTCTTCTCCCACCCATAATACTCTTCATGTCCCTTTTCTACTTCAGTGGCATTCTTGTGATCTAACCTACACTGCATTTATTTAATATTTTGTTTATTATTTAGTTCCCTCTTCAATTTTGTTTAGAATGTAGAATGTGTAATATTTTATCCCAATCCCTGAAAAAATACTTTAGATACCAGCTGGGCACTCTATAAATTTATTTGTTACATAAATTAATTAATGAAGAAACTGTGTTTTTACTACATTAAACCTACATACACAAAATTAGTTTCCAGGTTGTAATGAGGAAAAAATTATTTCTCACTACTTTCCTCTCAAAGGAATGCGTAAATTAATTATTGTAATCAGTTTCCTCTCTTCCCTATATTTTTAAAGTTTATCATTGAGAGTTTTGGAGCTTGCTTTATTGGTAGATTCCCAGTGTTTTAACAATTGTTAGAGTCATAGGACTGTTAATGAATTAATCCATGTTAATTCAAACTCTTTTCTTATATCTAATAATCTTATTGAGTCTTCATCTCCATCAATCACTCATTTGTTTTGATTTTTTAAATTATTATTATTATTTTAAATCTTAATACAGATTCCTCATAAAAATGTATGTCTAGCAAATATCATTCTCACATAGCTCTTCTTTTTTAAAAAAGTATTTGCTTTTATTTTTACTTTAGAGTTGTTGGGTAGAAGTGATGATTTGCAACACAAGCAGGCAGGATACAGGTGAAGTCTGGGCTTCTAGCTGACCCTCTCTTCCCTTATACTGGGCCAGGTACCCATTATGTTGTCACATGCTCCTCATTCTCTGTTCTCCCTCCCTCCTTCCCCTACTCATGCCCTTCAATGCCGATGTCACTCTTGTACTAAAGTGACTAGTTTTCAAGGCCTGCTTATGAGCGAGAACATGTGGCATTCAGTTCTTTGTTTCTGTAATAATTCACTTAGTATGATGGTCTCCAACTACATCCAAGTTTCTGCAAAGGTCATTATTTTGTTCTTCTTAGCTACATTATACTCTATTGTGCATATGTTTCATATTTTCTTTATCCAGTCCACTTTCAGTGTGCACCTGGGTTCTGTGTTTTTGCTATAGTGAGTAGTGCAGCAATAAGCATGCATTTGCAAATATCTTTTTGGTATGGTGATTTATATTCCTCTGGGTATATACCCAGTAGAGAAATTGCTGGATTGTTTGGAAGCTCAATATGTAGTTCTCTGAGAAATCACCCACTGTTTTCCATAGGGGTTGGAATAGTTTAAAATCCCAACAACAGTGTAGCAGCATCCCTATTCTCCGCAGCCATGCCTGCTCCTGTTGTTTTTTGACTTGGTGATGATACCCATCCTTATCAGAGTTAGCTGGTATCTCATTGTAGGTTGATTTTCATTTCTCTATTAATTAGTGAGGTCAAACGCTTTTTCATGTGTCTGTTGGCTGCTTGTATGTCATCCTTTGAGAAGTGTCTGTTCCTGTCTGTTGTTCACTTTTTAATGGACTGCTTGTTTTTCTTTCAGTTTGTTTGAGTTCCTTGTAGATCCTGGATTTTAGACCTTTGTCAGATACACAGCTTGCAAATATATATATATATTTTCCATTCTTTGGGTTGTCTCTTTACTCTCTTGATGCTTTCTTTTGCTGTGCAAAAGCTTTTCAGTTTGAAAAGGTCCCACTTGTCTATCCTAGGTTTTGTAGCATTTGTTGGTGGGGAATTGGTCATGAATTTATTGTCTACTTTGATGTCCAGAAGGGTGCTCCCTACGTTTTCTTCTAGTTTTAAGTTTTAAATTTAAGCCCTTGATCCATTTTGAGTTGATCGGTTTTTTTGTATGGTGATAGTTGGGGGTCCAGTTTCGCTCTTATACATGCTTAGTCAGTTTTCCGGCACCATTTGTAAAATTTTCTTTCCCAATAATTGATACTGATGACTTCATTGAAGAGGAATTGGTTGAGGGACTGTGATTTTATTCCTGGAATCTCTGTCCTGTTTCATTGGCCTATGTGCCTGTTGCCTATTGCTATCCCAATACCATGTTATCTTGATTACTGTAGCCTGGTAATATAGTTTAAAGTCTGGAAGTGAGATATCTCCAGTTTTGCTCCTTTTGCTGAGGATTGCTTTGGCTATTTGCGTTTCTTTTCGCTTCCATATGACTTTCTGTACAGTTGTTTCTAGGTCTTTGAAGAATGATGCTGGCAATTTGATGACCATTGCATTGAATCTGTAGACTGCCTTGGGTAAAATGGACATCTTGAAAATATAGAGTCTTCCAGTTCCTGAGCATGGGGTGTTTTTCCATTTCTTTGTGCTATCCTTGATTTCTTTGAGCAGCGTTTTGTGGTTCTCATTATAAAGACCTTTTATATTTCTGCTTAGGTGAATGACAAGGTATTGCAAGTCTCCGGCAAATTTGATGGGTCTTCCCCAGTAAGTGGTCTGACAGTTTTCTCTAGCTGCCTTTCAGATTTTTTCCTCCATGTTTATTTTGTGGAGGCAGATTACCTTGTGTTTTGGATCTGACCTTCTCACAGAATACCTTGCAAGGGTTCCCTGAATCTCTTGCATGTGAATGACCTCCTCTCTAGCAAGATATGGAAAATTTTCTTGGATGACCTCATGAAAGACTTATTCCAGGGTGTTCTTGGTTTCCCCTTCTATTTCAGATATTTCAATCAATCATACATTTGACTTCTTAACATAGTCCCACACCTCTTGTAGGGTTTGCTCATTCTTTTTGACCCTTTTCTCCATGTTTTTGACAGACTGGGTAAGTTCAATATTTTGGTCTTCAAGTGCTGAAATTCTTTCCTCTGATGTATTGATTCTGTTCCCAGGCCTGTTATTGTGCTTTAAAATTCCAGGAGGAACTTCTTTATTTCCAGGATTTCAGAATGAACCTTCCTTTTTTTTTTTTTTGAGTTGGAGTCTCACTCGGTCACCCAGACTGGAGTGCAATGACCGCTCCCGGCCACTGCAGCCTCACCTGCTGGGCTCCGGTGATCCTTCCGCCTCAGCCTTCCGAGTAGCCGGAATTACAGGCATGCGCTACCACGCCCGGCTGATTTTTTTTTATTTATTGTAGAGATGAGGTTTCACTGCCCAGGCAGGTCTCGAACCCGCGGGCTCAGGCAATCCACTCACCTCAGCCTCCCAAAGGTGTGGGATTACAGACTGAGCCACCGAGCCTGGCTTGAACCTTTCTTATATTGGCCAACTCAGGTTTTACTTCCCGCACAATTTAGGTGAGTTTTGCTTCTAGTTTCTCATGGTTTTCATTATTCATTTTAGCCTTATTTGTTTTCTTGTTTAATTGAATTCTGTGTCTGTCATCAAGGACAAGTCATTCTGGGTGGTTACCAATGTTTGGTAACTGACAGCTGCTATTTTTGATGATAGCTCTTTAAAGCTATTACCAATGTTTTACCACTGGTTCTTTCTCATTTGTGAGGAGCAACTTTTCTCATGATTGATATTGCTTAATTTTGTAACTAGATAAGGTCCTGCTATCCAAAAGACTTTATTGTCATTCACAATAGTTCACTTAGGGTAAAGAGGGATATTCACTTCTGCTCTTTCACTATTGCTAGGCAATATTCTGCACTCAAAGTTACTTTCTGATGTAGAGTCTTTCTGGTGGTCAGACCAGTCAGACTGCTTTCTGACCTCCACTGGGAGATCAATGTGTGGACTAGGGTAGGAGGATGGGTCCTCTAACACCTGTTCTCCACTGGCAGCCCAGATTGAATCCTCCCACCTGGAAGCAGTGTCTGTCATGGAGGGACCTTCACTTTGAATTTATGAGACTGACAGGAAAAGTTTTCTGATCAGGAGAGGGAAGCTGGTCACCAGATTCTGACCACAAGCTCTGAGTGAGACTGAGAGGTGTGCTTTCCCAGCCTGGGAGGTGGTCTGGTAATCAGGCAGGCACTGCCAGCAGGGAGCATGCACTTAGAAGGTGGGCGGTCACCAACATTGAGAGTACAGGTGTACTCCTAGCTCCATATGGGATGTGCATTTGGAGGCAGACTGGTGCAGGCCACCGGGTGAGTTCCTAGCTCTGTGTGGGCACTTACACCATCTCATACATGAGGAGATGCTGTAAGTCCTATGTGGGCCCAGTGCACTGCAGGGATAGAGTGCTCCAGTTCCAATGTTGGTCACCAGTTTCTATTTTCCTTGGTTCCAGTGTCTTTGAAAAGTCCTCCTTAGGATGCAGGATGTTCCCCCATCCAAAGTTGTTCAAGCCACCTGTTACTGGCAGTGGGATCAGTCTTCTCTGTCTCACTCGAGAGGAAGGTGTAAGTCAGCTATTCACCAGTGGTCATCTTGGATTCCATGTCCCCCCGGGTTTTTTCTTCCTTCTTTGAAACTGATCATCATGAACATAAGATTAGTTTTAGATGAGATCATTGATTCCAGAATGAATATTCTCAGTCTTTTTAGTCTCAATTTCTAATTTGTTCACCATGTTGATCATAATTTTCCATTGTTATCCATTATCTGTTGCTGCTGAGAAACACATTGTCACTCAAGCCTATGTAAATCTAGTGATCTAAATGTGAGGTTTTCTCTGACTTTGCCGTTGAAAGACAGTGACTATCCTAGCTATTACATCATGACACCCCTTTTAGCCCTGTGCTACTCCACTCTTTTTCTAGGTCATTCATCAGTGTGACTACATTTTATCTGTGACTGTCATTTTAGTTCAGTTGTCTGTTTTTCCTGTACTTTGAATACATTTTGCCATTGTTTATTATCATCTGTTGGTACTCATGAGAAGTCTACAGCCTGTGAAATCAGTTTTGTTTTGTTTTCTTTTGATAGGTTTATACATCTTTTATTTCAGTTAACTTTCTTTTTTTTTTTTTTGAGTTGGAGTCTCACTCTGTCACCCAGACTGGAGTGCAGTGGCCGCTCCCAGCCACCACAGCCTCACCTGCTGGGCTCTGGTGATCCTTCTGCCTCAGCCTTCCAAGTAGCTGGAATTACAGGCATGCACTACCACGCCCGGCTGATTTTTTGATTTATTGTAGAGATGAGGTCTCGCTGCCCAGGGGGTCTCAAACCCGCGGCTCAGGCAATCCACTCACCTCAGCCTCCCAAAGGCGCGGGGTTACAGGCTGAGCCACCGAGCCTGGCTTCAGTTAACTTTCAAAGCTTGTATATTATTGTCTTTGAAGTAGTATTTTTCATTTGTTGTGCAAAATAATTTTTTTTCGGTTTTTGCTTGCTCCTTAGAATTTTAACTTTCAGTCTAGAATTGTATGACTACTTTTAATTCTGGAAAAGTATCACTCACTGCTTCTATTTATATTTCCCATGATACCCCACATATTTTGCCCTTTAAAAATCACTACTTGGCCAGGTGTGGTGGCTCAAGCTTGTAATCCCAGCACTTTGGGAAGCCAGGGAAAGAGGATTGCCTGAGTCCAGGGTTCAAGACTTGTCTGGGCAACTTGGTGAGATCTGTCTCTACAATTTAAAAAAAAAAAAAATTGGCCGGGTATGGTGGCACATGCCTGTAGTTCCAGTAACTTGAAAGATTGAGGCAGAAGGATCGCCTGAGCTCAGCAGGTCGAGGCTGTAGTGACCATGAGGAGGCAACTGCACTCCATCCTGGGTGACAGAGTGAAACTGCAACTCAAAAAAAAAAATGAAATAAAATAATATCGCTACTTGACTTTGTTGGATCCTTCAAACTATTCTACAAGTATCTTAGTTATATTTTTACATTTTTTGTTAATGTGTTTTGTCTGTGTGGTAATCTAGGTAATTAACACAATTTCCCAAGTTATTAATCATCTGGCTGTATCAAATCTAGAGTTTTCCATTTCAATAGCTATATATTTTTATTTCTAAGATTTATATATAATGTATATTTTTACTATTCACTTTAAAAATGCATGTATACTTATCTGTAGTAATTTCCTTAACCATATTTGACCTGGAGTATACATTTCAATAATTCTTTTTATCTCCAAGATCTTAAAAAATATTTTTCTTCTTGTATAATGTCTACCAGATTATATTTATTAATTTATTTTATTTACGAATATTATGCCCCCCTTTTTCTTTGAAGCCTTTCATATATTATATTAAGAGTTTTTTAGACTATTCCACTATTTTTCTTTTATTTAAAATAATTAGTTTTCAACTAAAGTTTTTAGCTTAAAAATAACATACAACTTGTTAAAATATGTTCATTTATTTGCATTTAGTATTTTGCTACAGTATATTATTTTAAACATATCTTTAATTTTTTTCTCTTTCTCTTTTTGCTCTCCCTTTCCTATTAAGTGACTTCATAAGGACTCCAGAGTCCCAGTTCAGAATCGGGCTATGTATTTGTTGCCAGGGATTCTGACAGTCAAACAAAGGGGACATTCTACAGCTATGTCCATCACACATATGCCTAATGGAATCTTGCCTCAAGTCTTGGAATCTTGCCTCAAGAGGTACTGTGGGTTACTTTTTTCTCCCTAGACACACAGTTACAGGTAAACTGTAGTACCAGTCAAATGTGAACAGAAACTTATTTCAAAACTTTTTTTCCACAAAAGGGCAGTCTCAACTCAACAGATTGCTTGGTTCTACCTCATCATCTTATGGGGAAAGCATAAAGTATAACTTTCATACTACCTCTGCCTTTTTTAAAACTGAAAACCAGTAGACTGTTCAATTCAATTCTCCTTACTATTCTATTTTTCTGTTTCATTTCTGGTTCGTAGATGTATTTACTGTATTGTTTTAATATTCTATGCTTGTATTCTTAATGGTATACACATTAATAATGGCAAAACAGTATAGGTGTCGATTTAATCAGATGATCATCTTGATCATAATTCACCCTTTATTTAATTTTAATATTATATTTATAAAATTAATATTATAATAAAATAATGTCATTAATATAATTGTTTATATTAAAATAGAAGCAATACCCAAGTCCAGCGGAAGTATAGACAATGAAATGAAATGGCTATACCACATTAGAACAAATTCCTCAATTATGGATCTCTCAAGAATAGAATGGTTGATTTGAGGTATTAGTAGAAAATTTTCAGGTGATTAATCAAGAGTAGTGAACTCAAGGAAAAGAACAGTATGTGTAGAGAAATAGAACTATGAGAAACTATAGCTATAGTAGCCTAAGAAACATATCATATAAACAGGAACTTCAAGAAAAATAAAATGTCCTCTTTATAGGTCTAGCAGATTATTCAAATCTAAGATTGCACTTGTTTATGCTGTTCAAATGTGAACATCCCTAAATCAACTACTGATGCTGATGATTATAATTCGGTGTGGGTCTGAAGCCCACACGTATAAGACAGATATGTGGACTGATCCCCACTCAAAGCTCACAAATTAAAAATGAGATAATTTTACTAGAAAGGAGAACAGTTGGAGATGTGGCAACCACAAGAAATATTTATTAAGAGAACGGTGTTAAATGTAGCTATAAACACATAGTGATTAAATAAAAAATAAACACCACTCACTGTCAAAAAGAGACTAAAAATGTGATTCTATGCACATACACACATATCTGTAATATTTGCACATCTTTCCATCTGCCTGTGTATGTGAGCCATGTTTCTAAACACCTTGTATATACTGTCTCATGTGGTTTAACATAAGTTGTGCATTTATCTGTTTGTAAATTCCTAGTTTCAGTATTAAACTTCTTGAGTAAATCCTAGCTTTAGTCAAACTTTTATGTACACATGCATGTATACTTAATTACTAGCTAATAGTATTAACATATGCATATATGTCTAGATTATATATAGCATATATAAATAATACATATACACACAGACACTCATATGCTAACCTATTTCCAGATTTTGCTGAACTAGAACTTTCCAAAATGAGAACTCCACGTTAGCGTTTCAATTATTGCTACCTTAATGGCATTAATTTCAGAAAAAAAGCTCTAATTATAAGGATATTCAATGACCTAATTAAACATGTATTTTAGTAACAATAATATTAAAGTTAGAAGGATTAGCCAAGTAGATTTAAAGACATAATTTTATCTTATGATATTATTTTAATCTGTAACTTTACTTTCATATTTTCTAAATGTTCTCCAACACATTGATCCAACATATCTCCTTTTCAACAGTGTTGATCAAAACCTTTAGAATTTCTACACCAATTATTGTTGTTTAAAAATGTGACCTCATGTAGCTCTCATTTGTGCTTTAGCTTCATGGAAAAACACTTTGTCATTTTATAGTTAATTCTACTTAAAAACATCACTATTGCCCGTCTGTCTTTTTAATTGTGTTGTTAGTAGGTCATCTCCAGTCAGGCACTAATGTTATTCATGAGCTGGATTATATTCAGCTCCACCTTAACTACTGTGGTCATCCTTCTCACACCCTCATTTGTTCTCAACATTATCCATGGTAGTATTAAAAAAAATCTCTTCATGTCTGCCTAGCTCACTACTGTCTATGACAGGATGGAAGGGGGACTCAAACAGAGCACTTTATCCTTATTTAGAGCCACTCCTACTCTGGATTCAACAATAGCCATGATAGAATATATGAAAGGCATAAAGACCTTTGCTTTAGCTGGACAAACTAATTACTCCCCTGTCTGAATACCTTTGTCCATTGTATCTGGGGAGGGGAAGCTTATATCATTATTTATTATTGGGAAGACCACCTATCCTTACTATTTCATATGGTCCCTACACAATCCCTGCCTCATTATTATAAAATCAGTCTGTAGATAACATTACTTTCTTTTCTCTGAGGAACCAGACATACTAATTTCATCATGCTCTAATTTTGGTATTTAAGCCAACATAAAGACTATAAGGACCTCATGCCATCCCTTTGTCACCCAGATTGTTACTGCTATATGGTTCAGTATGCAGTGTACACATACATAATCCATTCTGACTCTGGAAATTACTCTGTTCCCCCTCCCCCCAAAATTATTTACATTCTGAACTTTTTTTTTTTCCTGGAATCAGTGATTCCCATGCAGCCCTATCAGATGATGTTTTCCCTCCCTCACACCTGGTGGCACAGGATATGAGGGTAAGATATGTTTTTCTATCCATGCATTATGCTACTTCAAGGCTATTGTTTCTCCAGTGTAATTAACATATTAAAACAAAAATAATAACAAAAACTACACAGCTTATTTGAATACTTAATACCCTACAAACCACTAGTTTTCATATTACAATAACCTACTACCCCTTTAATTATTCTCTCTTACTGACTTTAGCATCTGCTTATTTATTTTTCTTTTTATCACCCTCCTACTGCTCTTCTTATCCATTTATATTCATCTCAGTGTTCATAAAGGTGATTCATCCAACAGCCAGACTGCTTAGTTCCTTATTTTCAGTGCTTGTATTCTCCCCATCTCAATAACTTTTTACCATACACCCAGCCTAGAACTTGCATTAACAATGGTTTTAGCTTTTCTGACACAATCATTATTATAATTTCAGCTTTGCTACTATCTTCTTTCTAGTATACTCTCTGCAGCACTTCTACCTCAACAATTACTCAACTCCACTGTGGCCTCCAATCGACTATCTCACCTTCTTTATCTTTAAGTGCCTTGACTCAGTCTGTGGGTTTCTTTTCCTTCCACTTTTGCTTATTTTCCAAGTGATCTCAGCCAGTCTAAGCTATATGAGGATAATTACTAGATGGATGTTTTCAGCTCTGACATTCCCTCTGAGTTCAAACCATGTTTCCTGATATCTTCATTTTGATGTCTAATAGGCATCTCATGATTAACATGACCAAAGCAACACCCTGTACTCTCCACCCACCATAAAAATGTGATTTGGCTTTTGATGTTTTTCACCTTACTAAAGGGTACCACTAATCACAATTTGTGAAATAAGAACCCCTCAAGTCATCTTTGACTCCTCTTTCACATACTCTATGAATGTTGCCTATGAACATATACTGTATGACTTATTATTTTTAAAATTTCAGAACACTTTAAAAATCTTATCCCATTTCATTTATTAAATTTCTATGACTCAAACCAACATCCTCTCCTACACTGACTTTTGCAATACCCTCCTAGTTAGTTTCCTACATCCTGTGTGTACTTCCCTACCCCGTTAATATAGATCACAAGTACACTCTCAATCTCCTTTCTCAACACTCCAGTGGTTTTCCTTAATGCTTACGATACACTTCTTACTATGATCTACAATATGATGGAGTTAGTCTACCTCTCAAAACTAATTTTCAACTACCTTTTAATAACTATATCAACTGTCCTGAAACTGTGACTAGGCCCAGTGATGAAACATGAAATAAAATCGATAATTAACTGTGTTAAATAAATGTGGTATAGCAAGAAATTGAGATTCTAGACTATGAACTTTAGGGCTAGGCGATTTGAGATGTTGTATCTGATCCTTTTTTTATCCCTACTTGTCTTCTTCATATTTGAGTAAAAAGGAGTGAAGCCAATGTTACAGGCCCTTGTGACCTAGGGAATTCCTCCATCAGCAGAGATCACTGAAGATCTAAAACTCTAGGCATATATCAGTGGAGACTGCATATGGTGTCAGGACTCTGTGTCCAATTGCACTGTCATGTAGTCATTGAGGTAATGTCTCCCCTTTGCTTTACTGTGGTTTGTGTGGGAAGCAAACAAAATTGCATGTATCCTTAGCTGAATTCAAGTCAGCATTATTACTAATCCTCAATTCTGGACAAGCTTTCTATGCTTTGGACTCATCAGACCCTGGTCTATTCTTCTAATACTCCAACCATCTTTGTCTCTGGGTTTAGTATTGCCATAGTTTCTGTCATGAATAGAAACTATCAAAATAGTCATTTTTTTTTCTTTTCTTTCTTTCTTTCTTTTTTTTTTTTACTTTATTAAGGTCTCTGCTCAAATGTTACCTTTGCAGATATGCTCTTGCTGGATATTGAGGAAACTCTCCTTGTCTCTATACTGTTCTTACCCTGATTGATTTACTAACTGGTAATACATTAATGTTTTTTTCTTGTTTAGTGGCTGACTATATCCCAGAGCCCCATGTTTCACAAAGTTCTATGTCCTGTTTTCTTCAATATTGTGTTCTAGCTTTCAAAATAGTTTCTAGTACATATACTTTTTTTTTTTTTTTTTTTTTTTTTGAGTTGGAGTCTTACTCTGTCGCCCAGACTGGAGTGCAGTGGCCGCTCCCGGCCACCGCAGCCTCGACCTGCTGGGCTCCAGGCGATCCTTCCGCCTCAGCCTTCCGAGTAGCCAGAACTACAGGCGTGCGCTACCACGCCCGGCTAATTTTTTTTGATTGATTGTAGAGATGAGGTCTCGCCAAGTTGCCCAGGTGGGTCTCGAACCCGCGGGCTCAGGCAATCCACCCACTTCAGCCTCCCAAAGGCGCGGGATTACAGGCTGAGCCACCGAGCCCGGCTACATATACTCTTATAAACTTTCTTAATATATGGGTATTGTTTAAATGTAAACCCAACATAACTCAGTCTTTAAATCCCTTGTACTCTTAAACCCCAGTGATCTTTATGACTACTCTAATTTGTTAATACCTCAGATATTGGTTTTTCCGCAAGCATCTATAAACTTGAATTAAAGCACAACATTTAATCTTTTTATCTTTTGTTTTGTCTCATCTTCTGCTCCCCACAATCCTGATCTGTTACCTTATAAAAGTACCTAAATCTCTTCACACACACACACACACACACACACACACACACACACACACACACACACATTGCTAATACACCACCCTGCTCCATCCCCTACTCACACTTAGTTATTTAAAAATTATCGTGTGACCATTTTACCATAGCTGTTTACTTGAATTTCTCATTTTTTATCTCTCAACTACCCCAATATGTCAAATTCTGCATTTACTTTTTCTGTAGCTCCCAATTTTGAGTAAATTGTACAATCGTGTTTCTGTTTTTCAGCAAAGTCTTCAACTTAAATTTTAAAAAAAAAACCTGACCTGTGGAGTTTCAATACATGTACATTGAATTCTGATCTCCACTGAGACATCAATATGACTCAGAAACCACTTGTGTCTTGTTCATCTCCTTTCATTATCATTAGCAGATATGGTAAGGAACAGAGAGTAATACCAAGCTATACATCTACTTCAAACACCCTCACCCTATGGATATTATTTTATTCTTTCCTTTACAGAGGGAAAATAAGAACTCAGATCTGTAATTCATATGTGTTATAGACAAATCACCTAACCATCTCAATACATACTCTTCTGTTTTTCTTCCTCCAATCTTAGAGACAGTGATACTTCCTGTATCTCTCTTTATTTTACTTTCCTTTTCATTTTAAGCCAAAATTTCTTCATTCTGACCTCATTCTATTATCTTTTCTGTATGGCACTTTGTTTATCAATTCCCCCTTCTCTTTTATTTATTTATTTATTTATTTTTGAGTTGGAGTCTCACTCTCTCACCCCAACCAGGGTGCAGTGGCCGCTCCCGGCCACCGCAGCCTCAACCTGCTGGGCTCCGGGGATCCTTTCGCCTCAGCCTTCCCAGTAGCCAGAATTACAGGCGCGCACTACCACGCCCGGCTGATTTTTGATTTATTGTAGAGATGAGGTCTCGCTGCCCAGGCGGGGCTCGAACCCGGGGCTCAGGCAATCCACTCACCTCAGCCTCCCAAAGGCGCAGGATTACAGGCTGAGCCACCGAGCCCGGCTCCCCCTTCTCTTTTAAATATTAGCTCCCCTTCCAAGCCCACTGGTCCTTTCCCATCTACTTATTCTTTCATCAAATTCAAGTCAAATACTATATTTTGATACAGACTTTCTGACTTTATCTGGGTGACTTATTCCCTTCTCTTTGTACCATGATGCAGGAATCATGTAGTCCAAGACCAAAGAGCCAGCTCTATTATCAAAAGTCATGTAAACAAGTAGTGAAATAAAAATCTCTTTGGATTTTTGATTTGCATAATATTTCTGCTGTGTAAAATAGATTACAATTAGATGAGTCATGCCCCTGGATATGATCTCTCTTAACATGCTATAAAATACTTCAAATAAGAGGTTTCTCAGTCTGTGTACCATTTTCCAGCTACATTGTTGGAATAATTTTTTAGAATTATAAATAGCACAAGCAGGAATAAATGAATACATTTTAAAAATCTCAGGGAAAGACAAAATTGTTCCTAACCACACAAGTCCTTTATCCATCCTTCATGTTTAGAGTAATGCTTGTAAAAATGATTTCTTATCATGGAGCATCCTTGACAATGTTCTAACCTACAAAATAAAGAGGTAGAAACTTTCTCCCAAGATAACAAATTTTTAAAAAAACAATTCCTACTAAAAATGTTCTAGTGGTCAATACATTAAACATATGATATGTTTATTTAGAAACTGCAGAAGAATCTTGATTTAAAAAAAAAAAAAGTTCCTTCACTCCTTACTTTGATCTGGGCACCAGTCTCAGTGCATTACATCTTCCCCACAGTGTAAATTATGGAAATTAATTTTCCACTTTATATACATACAAAAAGCAAAACAAAGCAAGCTTTCAAACCCATAGAAATTAAAA